>CM074298.1:16421663-16786663 GCA_037194245.1 Opsariichthys bidens
GTGGCTGGTAAAAGTGTATTGCAGGTGGTTAGTGAATAAGCCATGTTTTTGCATTTAAGTACCATGCACAAAAGTGAAGCTCACTTTAACCGTTTAGTGAATTAGCATTCGCATGAGTCATTCAAAATCAAGACAGAAGGGCAAGACAGAGGGTGGTAAGTGGCCAGAAATGTGTAAACAGACCTTTTGCCGAATAAAACCTTACAGCACTGCCACTCTACGCCGTGGGATGAAATAGTGACTTGATTGTAAAAGCACATCTCTCACAAGCTCAAAGCGCGCTGAGCTGGTCTTTCAAAAACATGGTCAGTGTCTGCATTTCTGCGAGCATGAGGTCACTGTTCTCTTCACTAAAAATGATTCCCTGAAGAGTCATTTCCTCCTTTTCTTCCCAAAGGATCAAATGGTTGTGATATTCATATGCTTGCGAGAGGTGTGATTTCCCTGGCTTGCATTGGACACTGTTATCTAAAGAGAAACTCAATGAATATTTCCGTTGGCAACCCCCTAATCCCCCATTAGTAAGAGCAGACTTATAATCTTTTTTTTTTAAATTATGAAGTATGAACACATTCTGTACACTCTGGCAATATTCTTGACAATACAAGTTCCTTAGTTTATGTTAAAGGAAAATTGAGCAAAAAAGGAAAATTCTGTCATTATTTACTCACGCTTTCAGTACCATCAAACCTCATTTGTTTGTGTGTCACATGTCCTAATCTCATGACATTATCATGCAACAACCATTGAGGCTTGATTTGATTCAGGCTCTGTATTCATGAGTTGACTAAAGTTTGGATTTGATTTGAGAATGAATGACCACTTACACTACGGTACAGTTCAAATGTTTGGGGGTCAGAATGATTTTTATTTTTTTTTTTTTTTTTTACTTTTTTTTTACATTAAGTTCATCGAAAGTGTCAGTAAAGAAACCTTTAATGTTAAAATAGAATGGTTTCTGAAGGATCACGTGACACTGAAGACTGGAGTAATGGCTATACAGGTAAAATCATATATTAAGTATTTTAAAGTATATTAAAACAGAAAACATTTATTCTAAATTATAATAACATTTTACAACATTGCTGTTTTTACTATTGAGACTTTTACTATTGACACTAGTACAGCTGAAAGTTTCTTTAAAATCATCTTTTGTGTTCTGCAAAAGAAAGAAAATAATACGGATTTGGAACAACTCGAGAGTGAGTAAATAATAATAATATATTTTTTTTTTTTTCTCTGCGCTTTAATGAGATGTAATCAGTTACTTGATGTTTCAGTGAGGAAATTCCATCAAAATGGATGGAGTCTGCTACAATAATATCCTGTTTGGATTTGAGCAGGAGTAGAAACGGGACGTATAATGACTTGGTGTGCCAGAGGGGGGCACAGGTGAAGGAAGGGAGGTAAGGATGAGAAGAAGACTCAGTCAGAGGCTATAAACCTCGGATCTCACGCTGGGTTATCGGCATTCTGTCAGGGGCCATTAGACACCACATTGCTGGTGTGTGTTCACCTGCTGCCCCCCACAGGGAGCATGCTCAATGGGGCCATGGGCTAAACTCCAACCCCAAACCCCCACCTACTGCACCAAACTGCTTTTACCCTCTGCTGAACATCAGTTTCTGCATTTCCCAATTCCTATCTCTCATTCCCTAGCTTTCCATGACAGCATATTTACAAGCAGGAAAGGAATATATGCAACAAAAAGTTTTTTTTGCCTTCTGTTAGTATTTGGGGTTGTATCCACTAGAGAAATTGTCAAGGGGGAGATTCTTCCGTGGACATCTAACTTGAAACATCTTGGCTTCAGTTATTGAATAAATTTAACACAAACTTATACTGAGCATATATCTTGACAAAAAAAATGTTACACTTAAATATGAATTTTTCCCCGTTCGTCATGATACATGAGGGCCGAAAAATGTGTGAGCATTAAAAAGAGAAGGACCTTTACAATAATGAGAGGTGCCACCTCCATTCTGTTTGCTCATGCCTGGTGTTTAACATGATCACGAATGTTGAATAAGAAATTGACAGGGATGATAGGACAGAGGGAGACAGTGCATGAGAGAATGAGCAAGATACACACAACTCTTTTTAACTAGGATCACATAGGATTAAACAATTTGTTGCCGTTATAAAACATTGTTAAATGGAGTATATTGACAATTTAACCGACCCAGGACATTTTTTAACTAAACAATGAGTGCAAATTTAAGGGTTTAACGTAGTGAATCATAAGCATGGTTAAATATTAGGAATTATCCAATTTAATGTTATGTATTCAAAAATATATTACAAAATGCAGTTCACACAATAAATATAATATACTCTCTCTCTCTCCCCACACAGTATTCTTGACATTTTTGCAGATTAATTAAAAAAGAAAAACTGAAATATCACATAGTCCTAAGTATTCAGACCCTTTGCTGTGACACTCATATATTTAACTCAGGTGCTGTCTTGCACATATTTCTTTTGATCATCCTTGAGATGGTTCTACTCCTTCATTTGAGTCCAGCTGTGTTTGATTTTCCACACACCTGTCTATATAAGACCTTACAGCTCACAGTGCATGTCAGAGCAAATGAGAATCATGAGGTCAAAGGAACTGCCTGAAGAGCTCAGAGACAGAATTGTGGCAAGGCACAGATCTGGCCAAGGTTACAAAAAACAATTCTGCTGCACTTAAGGATCATAAGAGCACAGTGGCCTCCAAAATCCTTAAATGGAAGACGTTTGGGACGACCAGAACCCTTCCTAGTGCTGGCCGTCCGGCCAAACTGAGCTATTGGGGGAGAAGAGCCTTGGTGAGAGAGGTAAAGAAGAACCCAAAGATCACTGTGGCTGAGCTCCTGAGATGTAGTCGGGAGATGGGAGAAACCAGTTGGGGTTTTATGGCAGAGTGGCCTGACGGAAGATTCTTCTCAGAGCAAGACACATGAAAGCCCTCATGGAGTTTGCTAAAAAAACAAACAAAAAAAAACACCTGAAGGACTCCAAGATGCTGAGAAATATGATTCTCTGGTCTGATGAGACCAAGATAGAACTTTTTAGCTTTAATTCTAAGCGGTATGTGTGGAGAAAACCAGGCACTGCTCATCACCTGTCCAATACAGTCCCAACAGTGAAGCATGGTGGTGGCAGCATCACGCTGTGGGGGAAAAAACACAACTGATGACTGGTTGTAATCGAGGGAAAGATGAATGCGGCCAAGTACAGGGATTTCCTGGACGAAAACCTTCTCCAGAGTGCTCAGGACCTCAGACTGGGCCGAAGGTTTACCTTCCAACAAGACAATGACCCTAAGCACATAGCTAAAATAACGAAGTAGAGGCTTAACAACAACTCCGTGACTATTCTTGAATGGCCCAGCCAGAGCCCTGACTTAAACCCAACTAGAGAGGATCTGCAAGGAGAAATGGCAGAGGATCCTCAAATCCAGGTGAGAAAAACTTGTTGCATCTTTCCCAAAAAGACTCATGGCTGTATTAGATCAAAAGGTGCAAAACGGCATGTGGTGTGAAATGGTATGACGTAATGATATTTATTAATTAATGACATGCATAATTCATCATTAATAATTCATTATTTTTTACATTATATTTATTTATAACATATTTGTGAAAAAAATAAATGTACTGAGGTGCAATGAAAAAACTTTAATTTAACTTTAATTTTCAGTACTAAATTCCATTTTTTTTGTAAAACTGTATATAGTTTATGTATATGTTAGTATGTATTTTATGTGTATGTTTTAAAGTAGTTTGGCCCACTTTTAATATGGTCACACAATAGGTTAATTCTCCTTATAAATGCATATAAATGCCTTCAAAGATTTAAATGTAGGACAATAAAATTTAAACTAAGAATTTTGCATATTTCACAGCATTCTTTTAACATCTTAGCTCCCATTTTTAGACCTTGTTTACAATGAGTTGCATTACTTGGAATCATAGTACAGTTCGTTTGTGTGGGTACATGACAATGTGAAGTCGTGCGGAATGTGGACATACCACAAATATCTCTCACATTCTACGGTATGCGGCATTAAGTGAATATGTGTAAAAAATAAGAAAAAATAAAATACACCTGCAAAGGACAGTTGGCTACTGAAGAGCAGGAGAAAGCAAAGAAAACACAACAGAGGCAAAAACAAGCTCAAGGCCACCTAGAGAGGAGCCAACAAACACACAAATACAAACACATGCAGAAAGTATACATTTGCCTCTGCATAAAATGGGTCATGTTGTTTTCAGCTCTAATTAAAAAGTAAGAGGGAAAAACACAACAGGCAAGTCTGAAGAAAGAAACTGTGATGATGGAGAGCTGTATGAACACCAAAACATGGCATTGATAATAATTAAAAAGAAAGATCAAGGAAGTTCCACTACTGGAAGTTTGCACTGACACGAAGAGCATATGAAAACGCTACGCTCAGAGAAAATCGGTTTCGCCTTGACGTATGTAGCTTGTAATGTATGATGCTTCTCCCGCTGCATGACGGAGGTGAGCGTGTGTGTGTGTGTGTACAAAAGTAGGTCAGGTTTTGGGAACTGACACATCTCCGTGCTAACAGATAAGAGCAAATCTGAAGTGCTAAGAGCGGCCCTAGAAGAAGAAAGCCAGCTAGAGTAAGAGGGAGAGACACGGTGAGGTAGCGTACGGGTTATAAGAGATGTTCATCGAGGGTTCTACACAGAGCGGAGCATAAGTGTCAGTTAGCGGTTCTTTTTTTTTTCTACCTATAATTACACACACACACACACACACACAACAAAAAAACACTAAACATCGTCTTTGAACACATCCTCTCGTGTTCTTTCAGCGTGGCTGTAATTGCCGGTCGTTATGCTGTTCTTGCTTTTAGTAAAGGTGCCATTTATTTATATTTAAACACTGGCGGGAGCGTAATGAACATCTACACAGGTTCACACCTAAAAATCAATGTCCTGACTCTCTCGTGTGCTTCAACCTTGTGATTCTCTGGTCTGGCTTCCCTATCATTTGCTCGGCATGAAGAGAGTGCGGTGAATCCTTCCCATCAACTGGCAACAAATTCTAGGCAAATGACAGATGATTTGAATGAGGGTCTGAAGGTTATCTCCTGTCCAAACACCAGCACGCCAAATTATCTGCTCCACGGACAAAACACTCAGCCATGAGCTCGATGCTTCCTGTCTGCATGTACGCACCTATACACACACACACAAACACACACTCACACATACAGAATGTGATGAGAGACTAAGGATTAAAACAGTGCGGTCCAGCAGCACAGAGGGGAACTAGAGCATGATGAGGGCTCGAAAGTGACAGCCTGCTGTAAGAGATGCAGCTCAGCAGGGGTCGCTGTTATGCAGGGAGGATGGTACAGTAGCATACAGTACACTTAACCCAAACACAATAATCTTCATCACACAAGGCCAAAAGGATATAATGCTTCTTCAAGTATGGGCACTTTTTGTCCTGTGGAAAGTGAACTTTCTTGAGACGCCCTTTTCACACTCACTTGTTAAATTGACTCAAAAGTGACAGTAAAGACATTTATAACGTGTAAATGAATGGTGTTTTTTTTTATTTTTTTATTACTTTCTATACATCAACCCCCCCCCCCCCCCCCTCCACTGATTTCAACATTGATTGTAATAAGAAATGTTTCTTAAGCTCCAAATCTGCACTGAAGACTGGAGTAATTCATCTTCATAATAAATGACATAAATGACATTCTAAAAATCATTTTAAAAAGCAGAATACAGTTCTTTTAAATTGTAATCAGATTTCACAATATTACTGTTTTTTTTTTTAAATCAAATTAATACGTTTGAATGGTGGCGTAGGTATTTTTCAGAAATAAGAATATTATTTACTTGTCTAATTACACAAGCTACATTCACACCGATTTCTATTTTCAACTTCTGACAAAACATTTGACTAGGATGGAAATGATGCAATATGTAAATTGTTGAAATGATTGTTTAGGTTACCATTATTATATATATTTTACTACGTAATAATACTTATTCATGTTTCAAGGGTAAAACAAAATCTAAAATTCTTAATTCCCAGACTTTCAGTGTGGCCTCAAAATGTGAAATTCCACTGTACACCATAAGCCAGGTGTGATTGACAGGAATAAATGAACAAGCTCTTCCCAACATCTCATATAAACTTGATTTAACAATAGCAATTCTTTGGCTCCTCTGAGGACTTCTTTGGCTACAACAAACAGTCTGTAATAATGTAACTGATTACAAGTCTCATTGTGGTCCACAGCGAAATTGCTGACAAACAAAACACACAATATAGATGCAGATTGATTGGCAGAGCGACGTTCTCTCTCTCAGAACGAGACGGTGAAGTATTGATCTGAGCGGTAATTTACTGTACCGGCAGTGCTCGCTCTAGGACCGCGGAGCACAGAGTGTCAGAGCTTTATTATTAACGGCCGGCGCAGGGCCCGGCCCGCCTGATATACAGAGAGCCCACTCTGACAAATGAAACAAGCAGTACTGTTGTCAGCAGTTTGGGTCCTCTACAAAACATCCATGCTTAGCCAGTGCAGAGACTGACCTCAAGTTCCCTCAGAGGAGCCCATATGGAGGGGAGTTTCCTTCTCTCAAAAACAGATAGGTGAATGAACCACAGCAGAACATTAAGTTTATAAAAGTGTTAAAGAGGGAACTGAAAACGAAGACTGCATTTATTTGATCAAAAATACACTAAAATAGTAATATTGTGAAATATTATTACCATTTAAAGGAAATGTTCCGTTTCATTTATTTGAAAATTTATTCCTGTGTTAGCAAAGCAGAAATTTCAGCAGCCATTACTCCAGTCTTCAGTGTCGCATCCCTCTCGAATGCAGATTTGCTGCTCAATAAAAATTTCTCATTGTTATTAATATTGAAAGCAGTTGTGCTGCTTTAGTATTTTTGTGAAAACAGATCATTTTTTTCAGGATTCTTTGATGAATAGACACTTAATTTATTTGAATAGAATTTTTAAATGTCTTTACCATCACATTTAATGCACCCATGCTAAATAAAACTATTGATTTCTTTAAGGAAAAAAAAATATTTGAAATTAAATAAAAAATTATAGATAATATATACGTATTTGAATTCATTTTGTAAGTGTGAATAATTTCAAACAAAAAAAATAAATGTCTTTCTCTTTCCATTGCACCCGATGATGGCTTCTATAGTTTGTGGGTTCTTCGTGACTGTTTAGTGCGACGCGGGAAGCATGATGACTGTCTGTTATAAACAGGACATGTAAAAACCTGTCCTGGTTATATTGGGGAGGCAGGAGCAAGCACTGAATTCAGGTTTTTCGATCAGACTCCCAGTCGCTGTTGTATAAAATCAAGCACCTAGCCATGCAGTCTGCATTTACCAACATTTGTGGAAAAAATGGGTTGTTCTGCAGCTCTGTGAATTCAAGCATGGTACTGTGATAGCATGTCACCTTTGCAATTAGTCAGTTTGTGAAATTTCCTCCCTGCTAGATATTACCAGTAAACTCTAAGTGGCATTACTGGAAAGTGGAAGCATTTAAGAACCACAGCAACCACGAAGTGGAAGACCACTTTAAGTCACAGAGCGGGGTTATCTAGAACCTAGAAAGTCACCAACTCTTTGCTGAAGAGCTCCAAACTTCCACTGCATTAATATCAGCACAAAAACTGTGGTGGGAGCTTCATGAAATGGCCATGCAACATGCAAGCCTCACATCACCAAGTACAATGGCTAGCGTTGAATGGAGTGATGTACAGCAGGCCACCGCTGGACTCTGGAGCAGTAGAAACGCATTTTGTGAAATGACAAATCGCACTTCTCTGTTTGGCAGTCTAATGCGCGAGTCTGGGTTTGACAGATACCAGGAGAACTTTACCTGGCTGACTGCATTGTGCCAAAGGAGTGATAATGGTATGGCCCCTTACTTCCAGTGAAGGGAAACCTAGGTTACAGTGTAATTGTACATTTAAGTACTGAGTAATATTAATTAACAACATGTACATACGGACAAACCCAATGGTTGGGTTTGTCCTTTTTTTTTTTTTTAACCTAGTTTTGGGTTGAAACAACCCAGCATTTTTAGAGTGACTGTAGTTACATGAGGCTAATTAGGTTTAGGGTTAGGGATTGGTTTGGGGTAGTAGCTTGTAATTATGCATAATTTTTTTTTACTGTTATTTCTATAGCAAGTACATGCAACAAATGAAACAAGGACACTGTAAAATAAAGTTTTACTTACATTTTGGACAATACTACGCTTCTAACTTGAGAATCAGTTTGAGGAAGCCCTTTTCTATTCCAGCATGACTGTGTACTGATAGTGCACAAAGCAAGGTCCATAAAGACATGGTTGGATGAGCTTGGTGTGGAAGAACTTGACTAGCCTGCACAGAGCCCTGACCACAACGCCATTGAACATCTTTGGGATGAACTGGAACAGAGCCTGTAAACCAGGCCTTCTCATCCAACACCAGTGCCCGACCTCACACACGCTCTATACTGGATGACTGGGTAAAACAAAATTACACTGAAACACTTCAAAATCTTGCCAGAAAAGTAGAAGCTGTTATACCAACTCCATGATAATATCTATGTATTTAGAATGCGATGCCATTAAATCCCTGTTAGTGTAATGGTCATGTGCCCCAAAACTTCTGTCCATATAGTGTATTTATAACCATATAGGCACATGTGATCGACTTTATGATTTTTTTAGTGAATACTGAAAAAGGGTTACTTGAGATTTACAAGGACATGATATGCAAACTTTTACAAGGTGAATGGTTTAGTGTTACTAGGGGGAAAAGGTGCCCTTATATCAGACAGGACTTGGGTGGGCTGGAGGAGTTGAGGATCTGGGGAGCAGCACCCCAGATAGAGAGAGAGAGAGAGAGAGAGAGAGAGAGAGGAGAAAGTTGGGGTAGAAGTGAAACCTGATTCGTTGACATCCCGACAGCACCCTGTAAAGTGGTCCTTTAACCTTTACACTTTCAAACACTCAGCAACCAGAGACCAACTGCGGAGGCCCACAGCTACATCAATAACCAACCAATTTTAGATCTCACAAACGCAGTGCCAAAAAATGCAATTGATCAGCTGTCACAAGGTTTGAGTATGAGTATCATTAACCAGAGAGATCAGCTAAATAAGAGCATAGGAACTCTTTCTCAACACCGACAAGGTGAGAAGGTGTCAGCAAAGTGTCTGTAAATAGCTCTAGTTCATTGAAAGTTGGATTTAAATCACAAAATCTCCCCCAAATTATATGAAACAGACACAGAAGTTACATTTGAACTCAACCTCTTTCCCAGTAGGATTCAAGTTCCTAAACAGACAGGAAGTTCCCAAGTGTCCCAAGTGTTCCCAAACAACTTCCCCAGTTTCCTTAAATCCTTGAATACATCCAGTACTGAACAATCCATCCATTCACAATATATTTCACAAGAGTGTAACATGACAAGGCCAATGTGTTCATTTTCTAGAAGGGTTGTACAACACAAATAGATAAGCACTGTTGCACGTATACATAAATACCCCCATTAGGGAAAAAAAAAAAAAAAAAAAAAAAGATTTAAGATTCAAAGCACAAAACAACAGGATGTACTGTCTGACCACACTCTCACTGTTAGCAGTGTGTTATCTTCATGACATTTGCTAGATACAGAGCATAAGCAGGCATGAATACACTCTAATCATCTGTAATGATGCTCCAAAGGATAAAAGGCCAGCATTGATTATGGTCACATTATGTAAACCAAATACAGTCTATGCTGTATTTTTTTCATTATGTAATACTAAACTATGCATGTAGAGCATGATACCAACGCAAATGTGATGGGTTCAATTCCCAGGGAAAACATACTGGCAAAGTGTACACATTTAGAGCACAGTGCAGGCGGCCAAATGCATAAATTATAGTACATGTAATCTTTCACAGCTGTTTACAGGACACAGCAATAAAGTTGGCCTGCCTTTCAGGCCCGTGTTGTCTTGCCACTTAATTTTACATTGATTAAGCTTTTATATCCATTTCAATGCCTTGCAAACTTAGTTAACGTTTGATTCTCTCTGATGTATTTCACATTGTTGATGCAAATCTGCTGATTTGTCTCCAAGATCATGTTATTTTTGTGAAGGAAAAAATGTGAAGAACATAACATTTAATAAAAATATATAAATATTTCTAGCAAATATTAAAATTAATCATAAAAAATGATCGACAAGAATTAAAATGTAAAGAAACTAATATTTAACTGACAAAGTATATATATATATATATATATAAATATGTCTTATTTAATGAAATAAAATAATATTTATAGCAAATATTACATTTACGCAGAAAAAAAAAAAAAAAGATCAATTACAGGCCCCCAAAAAATCCTTACTGTGAGAACTATGTGACCTCTACACTAATTCATATGGCAAACATAATTTAGGGTACTTTTACACGACAACGATGTACTAAAAACTTTTTTATTTGTACAGATGACAACGTTATCAAAACCATCCCCCATTCACACGGATCCACAGAAAAGGACTTAAAGCTCTGTATTACGTATGCTAGACAAGTAGTTGGCCATGTCACATTGTAAAGAAAGACTACGCACCTGCACGTACGCATTCTTTTACGGAGCTCTCATGCCAAACGCACATGCCTACCCACCTTATTTTTACAGTTTACAGCACTGTGGTATTCTTATTATTATCTCCCTATAGCAGCTATTAAATAGGAAGTCTCGAACATTCACAGAAATACCTTAATTCTGCGATGACAAATAAGGTGGCTAGACACCTTACACGTACAACGCAATACGCATATGCATGACGTCGCCGTTTTCACAGACATATGAAAGTAGCGTTTTCAGAAACTTGCACTTTGAAATCTGTTCTCAAAAGTTTGCATTTTCAGGCCACCAAAACGCCACTGTTGTGTAAATGAACAGCCAAAACGCATAAAATGTTTTTAATTGAAAAAACTGTGTCGTGTAAACGGCCCCTTAGACAGCCATCGCCGAATTCACAGTGAAAGACTCTCTTATCACCGCTTATGAGACCCTTATCTATTGTTTAATGGCCAGCATCTGCTGTATATTTAAGCTCAAATGTTTCCTTTTTTTCTGTTAATACTGAAATGTTGGAAGGGAAGGTTGTTGTCCTGTAGCCAGAACCTCTTTACTGAACCTGCTGTCAATCAGTTTAATAGCTTGTCACTCTTCAAATTCACAAGCGAATAAAGAACAAGGTCACAAGTATGGGATGACATTGTCAAGAACTAGACCCGTGTGTTTTCAGGGCTCAAAGTGAACCATGGCAAGACCAAGAACATCCGTGTCTCTAGAAGGTGACAAATCATATTACCGAGTGTATATCTTCAGCTACTTACTCTGCCTCTATTTCTTATATTACAGCTTTTTATTCCAGACAAAATCTCCCAGATTCCTGATGAGGGGCAGTCGAGCTATGAGAGTTCAGCACTATTTGGAACGCTGAGAGCTGATTCGACTGTTTGCTGGCGGCTAACACTGACAAGAGAAGTTACTCTCCAGGAACAGATTAAACTTGTGTGTGTGCGTGCGTGTGTGAGGGCAGAGGAACTCCACTTGTGTAAAACAACTGAAACACTGGCTGCTCTGTTCTCACTTCCTGCTATGTAGTCTGTCATCAGAGCAAGCTTTGTTCCTCAATTATCGATTATGTGAGTGTCTCCAAACAAACAAACAAACAAACAAACAAACACTAAGCATGCCCAGTGAAAAATCATTAACATCAATTTATTATGGCAAGAGGGCAATTATTAAGGACACAAGCTCTCTAGATATATTGCATGGATAACTCTTAAAAATTATTTTACAGTGACCTTGTTACTCATATTACTTGCAGTTACTGTAGTAACAACTATAAATTATGCATAGTTATATGCAACTAACCCTAAACCAACCCCCAATTCTAACCCTATAGCACGTGCATGTAGTTAATTGTTATTACTCTTAATTATACTGTAAAATTACACTATATTATACTGTAATTACATATACCTTAAAAAAAGTGCAACCAAAAATTACTTTCAGACAGGAAATGCAGTCGTAATTGACACTATACACAGTATGTAAAAAGTCAAATGTTTCACAAAGCCAAAAAAAATAAATTATACATATTTTAAAAAACACATACAACTCTAAAAAATGATATAGTAACACTATTATAGGCTGATATAAATTTACATATACTGTTCAAAAGTTTGGGGGTCAGGAAATGAAAGAAATGAATACTTTTATTCAGCAAGCATGCATTGAATTGACCAGAATTAAAATAAATAAATGTATAACTATTGAACCTTAAAAATGTATATAAAATATAATGAATTTACTGTATATAATAAAATATTTCCTTGAGCTTTCCTGAGTAAATGTGGATCCAATATGATCGTAATATATATCATAAGATAATAATAATAAGAGAATATTTCTTGAATGAAGTCAAGAATTTTGCTGTGGAATGTAGTTTAAATCTTGTTTAGATTTTTTACTATAACAACCCAAAAATACAGCTTAAACAAAGGATCCTCTGTGTCAGAAAGACTTGTGATTGCTTGCATGTGATCACAAGTATTTCAGAGCTCTAGCAGAAGAGTGAAAGCATATGATTTCTTTTGAATTTTTGGCACTGAAGTTTACCTACTACGTTAATGGACACATAGATTCCTTGCTATCACCATCTGCTGGGGTTATTCTTCAAGTCTGAGGAACGCGACAGAGGTCAGGCAAGGCCACTGTAGGGCTAAAAGCCCCTTTTCTACTTACATTTACTCACGCGGCAGTCAAATATCCAGCATAACCAAATCGGTACCAACTGTCCTTCAGTATTTACACTACTGTTCAAAAAATGTGGCCTCATTTGGCTGCATTTATTTGGTTAAAATACATTAATTAACAATTAAGTACCAATGATACTGTGAAATTCTATTCAAATGATTCAAAATAACTTTTCAGCATCTTTCGTCCAGTTTCACATGACCAAATGATTCTAATATGCTGATCTGATGCTCAAGAAAAAATTCTTGTAATTATCAATCTTGAAAACAGTTAACAGTCCTGCTTAATATTTTTGTTGAAACCATGATGCATTATTTCAAGATTATTTGATGATCATTTTTGTATCAATATAAAAGGACTTCATTTCCTTTTTTCGTGAACCTTTTTAAATCATTTTGAATATTAATTGTGTTCAAAAGTTGTTAAAGGTCCTGAAAAAGGGCCCGAAATTTTGGTAATGAGCCAAAATTGGAACAATGCCAAAAGCGGACTAAATAACGAGTTTGTGAGGTCAGCGGGCCTCTTAATGATGTCCTAGAAGAGGTTATTTTGAGCAGGTGTTGACGAGGTCCCATGCAAACGTTGATATGTGAGTCAGGGAGAAAAACGGCCTCCACCAGAAGCAGAAAACAGGAGACACGGGTGGGGGAGCGCGGCGTCAAACATCCGAAAGCTGAATATTTGACAGTTGAAACCATCATTGACCTTCTAGGGGGCTTTAGCCGCCTGTAGGGGTTGAGCAGTTGAGAATAATCCTCCCCCTGTCAATTGTCACTCAAGCTCAGCAATAACACAAGCTATCATCCAGCTTAGCCTTTCCCCAATTTAGAGAGAGAGACGCGGCAAGAGAAAGAGAAGGAAAGGAAAATCAGAAAAGATGGAGAGAGTTGAAGAAATCGCTAAATGAACCAGCAGCCATGAAATTCCCCCTCCATTCGAAAAACGAGATCAAACGTTCGCTGGCAGATTTGCTTAATTAAGTGTCCTTGAGCTGTGTTGATGTGAAAAGCCTTTACTTTTACACCTTACTCCTAATATCAAAGATGCGAACCAATCGGGGATGAGATCCTGAGGGGGTGAGCCAGTCAGCATGCAGCCATGAAGATGACTGGACGGGAAGTGATTACAGGCTCATAATGACGTTGACCCTCCGTGACAGCTCTCAATTAAATCTAATGATCACCGCGACAAGCGACACAAAGCAATAGCGTTGACGGAGGCGACTATGTAGGCGCAGACCTCTCGATGAACCGCGGCCAGGAAATGGCCATTGCTCGTTGCTCTTAAGCCATCTATTATTTGCTTGATATATGAGATTATTTATACATCAGATTAGTTCACGAAGTCGGTTTCGCATTGTGTGGAGGGTTATGGAAATGTCCCAACATGACATCTGGACAGATTGACAACGGTAAAGACAAAGTTGACAGCTTTGGCTTTTACTCTAATCTGGCTTTTATATTGTGCTGCTGTTCCGTACAGAGATTTAAGTTCAAAGTGTGGCGATACAGACGGAAAGAAAATAAACAGATTATGGCTAAAAGGGCAGGAAAAGCTTCTCATTAGTACGACAGAATCAGTCGAGTTGGAAAACATCAGGATCAAATGTATTGTGCAGTGAGAGAGGTCACCGCGCTGTCATGTTTTCTAACTGTGCATTGCTTGTTTTAGAGCTCTTTAGAGTCCATGTTCGACTGCATGTTTGATGACTGCGCTTGCATGAGAGGAGTCTGGTAATAGTGCTCCTTTTAAAGAGACCTTGTATTATGAAGCTCAAAGAAATCACAATCACAATAAGGGCTGGAAATGGCATCACTCGGTCAACATTTGCTTCGCTTCAAACACCTCTCGATCCAAAGTGGAGCTGCCCTTATAATTAGATGAATAAGACCTACAGCTGTTCTGGTATAGCCCAAAACCGGCACAAATGCCTCAGAAACGCTGAAAGTTTATCTGAGGCAGGTGCAAAAAAAGATGAGATTTCACAGTTTTGTTGTTGTTGTTGTTTAAGGTGAGGAGCATCCCTCAAAAACATGTCACTTAAAAAAAACAATTATAGCCCAGCAAGAGAAAAGGCCAAGCAATCTCATAATACCCATTTAGTCATTTTGTTGGTACAGACCGAATATATAGTGCACAT
This sequence comes from Opsariichthys bidens, assembly GCA_037194245.1. Lineage (NCBI taxonomy): Eukaryota > Metazoa > Chordata > Actinopteri > Cypriniformes > Xenocyprididae > Opsariichthys > Opsariichthys bidens. Next base: position 16,436,642 of record CM074298.1, read on the forward strand.
ACATTTTCAGTGTCTTTGCAAAAAGTATGAAATTATATATGTATAAAAAAAAAAATCTTACTAATGAGATTCTAGTGGATAATGCGGCATTTAAAGCATGCTCTTCTTCATGTCAGTGTTCTCATGTGAATAAATTGCTGACTTAAATCTGTATTCATGTTCAGAACATACAGAGAATGACAATTTGGGTGGGGGTGGAGAGGATGTGGAATCAAAGAGAAATTCGAAGACTCGTACAACATCATCTTTTGTTGTTCTGATGCACTATTTTGGGAATAGAGCTGCCATCTCACAGCGTAATGTACTTGTGTTTCGAATAATGTTAATTTGTTTTCTTAATACATGAGGCTGCTCCCGACAATGTGGTATTTATTTTGTGTTTAGTTAAACATAGTCCTTGATGAGCTATTCCCAAAGGCTGGGGCTGCAGTTGTTTGTACTAGTGCATAAAATCCTTGAATTAGTGTGGGCTCAAGGGTATGTTCTTTTCCCCAGATTGTGGCTATGGAGAGAGTGTACGCAGAGACCGCAATAGCCATCTTCATGAAGCAGCCAGTAGAAAATGAATCCGTTTAACGGCTCTCTGAAAACTGTCTCAAAAAATTCTTTTTTCCACAATAATATTTGTCCTTTTGAATTTTTGAATAGCATTAAGTCATCGAGAGTGTCATTTCTTTTGCAAAACACGGCATCTTTTCCGCTTCACAGTAAATAAACCAATGACTCAGAAATCATTGCTAATTAAAAGGCCATTCGAATCTGCGTGGAGCAAGAAGGACCCACAATGGCACAAGGAAAAAGACACATCTCAAGTGCCTGCCACTTATCATCCCATCACTAATATATATTAATAACAGTATATTGTATTACTCTAATTGGACTGGATGTTTTACATCCTTGGGCTGACTGTGAAAGACATTACCAGATATTCTTGGAAATTTAAAAAAGAGTAACAGATTCTCAGGCGCCTCTGGCTGTCTTTCTGCAGAGGACTCGAAGGTAGTGACCTAGAAGTTCTGCCTAGGGGGAAGACCAGCGACAAGGCAGGAAACTGCCATGTGGCATTCACTGCTCATTCAGTGTCAACACCTTGTTTGTTCTCTAGTTCTGACCAATGTTCTCTTGCCTGGCTGAATTTCAGAAAGTCAAGATGTGCACTACAGCTTTTAAAGTCTGGAGCTTTTCAACCGAAGAACCTGACTATTCAATGACATGCAGTACTACATATGTATATCAGGCTCCCAAATATAAGCAAGGGACCCCTTTGAAAGGGACCCTCTTCGTAAAGGCAGCTATATTTTCGTGTATGAAGACTCATTTATTCTGTACGAGAGAAATGTGTGATATTATAAAAGCAACAGGTTTTCAAATGCAAGTAATTGGCTTTTTTTCCCTCTTTTTTTTTTTTTAATCCATCCACTACAGTAACGTTATAAATAGTTTTACAGAAAATATTACATTTAGAACCCTCGGTAAGAAATGTAAAAGTGTGACATTCATAGTGAAACTCTCTCGAAAGATAAAACAAAGTATAAAGTCTATAATTGTCTTGCAGAGTGTAGCCCAAACCAGCAGCAACGCACGTTTCTAGTGAGTCCGAAGACTTTAGTTGTGTCCCAAATGACGCACTATGCACTTACACACTATAGTCAACTGTGGGGTGTTTATTTTTTATGAGGTTATTTTGTAATTCAACATCGGACTCTGATAGCCCCTCCCCCTGCGCTACGCAATTAAAGATGCGACAGCTTTATTTTCTTCGGTTAATTAAGTTCATCATCTGTGCATCATCACAGTTTAATTCATCTATTTGGAATTATTTATACTACAAAACATCAAGTACACTTGATTATTAGCTTCAGGTCATTTAATTTTTCACATTGGGGAATCATCTCGATGTATACAAATGACTGGCTGCATCTGAAATCACACACTTCCCTATTATATAGTAGGCAGTAACAGTATGTGGCAAAAGTAGTACGTACAAATTAAAAGTACTCATAAAAGAGTAGGCAAAAAGTACCCAGATGATCTACTACTTCTGGCGAGATTCTGAAGTGTGCATACGACACTTTAGTATCCCATGAGGCCACGGGAGAGGATTTGTGAATGGCAGTAAAGCGAAACCGATGCTGACGTGTCAATATGTAGTAACGTAGTATGTCCAATTTGCATTCATACTTTATAGAACGTACTTTTTTAGCGCTCGTGAATTACTTTTAATCAAAGATTAAACTTACAGACCTGTGCATGAAATGGTTTTAAAGCATGAATTTCAGCCAGTCAGAGTCTAGCATTCAGACGGACCATTGTAAAAATATGTATATAATTATTTAAATTTCATGATTGCTGGCCGGTCTAATAGTTAGTGGATTAAGAAATCAAATTTCACAAATCCATTAACAATTAAAAGCTCCTCTCCTGCCTTTTTGCAGCCCCCAGTCCGAAAAACCCTGATGGGCATAATGGGCATCACCAAACACGAATAATCGCTTTTACTAGTTTCTTACTTTGAAGCATGGGACTAAAACTAAAGAGAATTCAGATCAATTGACAAAAACCCATAAAACAAATATAAATACATATTTTGACAAAGCAGCTTCTTTTCTCTTTCAATAAATAATATGTAAGAACTAGGTGTCAAGTAGGAAAGTACGAGCAACGAGAGTGAAAGTGAGAGAGAAATGTGAATGTGTGAGGCAGGCTAGAATAAACATTCTGTTTTTATTCAGACAAATAGAGTCAGAAAGTGTAAAGCCCTACAGAGAAGCGGCATTAACAATTCATAAAGGTTAAAATAACTGTTTATTCTGAAGATTTCGATGAAGGATGCAAAGAAACTCCCTGCTGTATTGCCATCTGAAGCAATTAAATCACAAGCACTAAGTAAAGGAGTATACACACATATAAGCCACTTACACTCACTCATGATCTTTAACACACGTTCACGCACACACATTACGTGAAATCAAGTTGCTTTTCTGTGACGTTAACACAAGCTGTTTCTTTAAATGAGCTGTTATGACTGTGTAAAGATTCAAGGTTTAATTTTAAATAGGAGCATGTTTTGTGTGGTAACCAGCCTTTGAAAATGCACTCCCTCGATCAATAAATCATAAAAATACACAAGCTACAAGCTTAAACACACAATCATAGGACATGGACACAGATAATTAATTACCACAAATGTATTATTCATACATACACACACAAACAACACACACAGATACACACTTTCAAAGTATTTTCATGAATTTTTCATCGTGCACTGAATAAGGGCAGCCGTGTGATAGCGCGTACCTTTCCATCGTCATGGCCTGCTATTGGATAAAAATGAGCAGTATAATTACGGAGTGTCTTCCCAAAGACATTCAGACCCTTATTCAATGCTCTAATTGTACTATTCCAAATAAAAAAAAAATTCATGTGTTTTATTTGAAAGCACATGAAAGCAAAAAAAGAGAGAAATGTTGTATACAGTAAGCTTAACTGTAGTGTGTTAATATTAGATTTGAAGTTAAATTCATTAATACAAGTGATACCAATCACATTAAAATCACATGACAAGTTTCAATAGAAATTGGTCATGTATATTTTAGTTTATGATATGAGATGCTTGTCAGTAAAATAAGGCACATTTCAAAGACAATTCTGATGCGACATATAAAGATGTACTTTCAGCCCTAACTGCGCTCATTATAAAGTTAAACTAATACATTTAAAGTGTTTGGAAACATTACTTTCAGTTCACATTTAACTATATTAGTTTAAAGTATATTACGTAATAAGTGCTTTTCTGAAAGTATGCTAATGAGTACTTATTTTTCACACGGGTGAGTGCTGACCCCCTCAAGGCCTGAACCCATTACTAGATGTGTTGGACACAAATGCTTGAATATTGTTTATGCCTTTTTCGCTTAAACTTCTTCAAATGCTCCGTTTTTTGTTCGTTATTTGGCCTACAGATTCAAAACTCGAATAATAATCCATGTGTTTTTATCCAGAAAATGTAAGTTATTTAAGTTGTACACAAGTTGCAGCCGAAAGTAAGGCCAAAGATTGCATGCCATTTTAAAATAATTCAATTTGTGTTTCAGTGCATTAAAACACACGTATCGCAGACAACATCATTTCATAAATTGAGAGAATTGATTACGGGCCTGAATGCTTTTCTAAGTGAGCTTTTCATGGATTTGTTTTTCCGTCTGTTTTTGTTTGTTCTACTGTTATTTGAAATACAGATTTGGCCCTTACCTTATGAGGAACAGAAGGCCCACCGCCGAAGGGTGCCAGGCTGGCAGGAGGATCAGTGATGTAGGTTTTTTTCGGGGGAGCGGACTGGTACCCTTGGGTGGGTGGAGGAGGGCCATGGTGACTCGGTTCAGCTCTCCACGTGTTCTGACCTCCATAAACAGGAGCTCCACCATAGTGCTGGTCATGGTAGCCTCCAGACGGAGCAGGGCAGAATCCGGGCTGCGGAGGCCCGTATGCAAAGTCAGGGCCTCTGGGTTGAGCCGGCATGTACTGTACCTGGGCTGGACCGCGGACCGGCTGCTGCTGGGGGCCCGGCTGGGCGGCCCTGACCTGAACATTGAAGGTCGGCTGGCTTGGAGTAGAGGCGGTGGTGTAGGATGCCGGGACAGGCTGGGGAGCGGGCTGGTATTGGGGGCGTGGAGAAGACGAAGCAGGAGTTGGGACAGTCGGAGGGGCCTGTGGTTTCGGAGTGGATTTTTTAGTGGCCGTTAGAGGGGGCTGGGGTGGGATGACCATGCGGCGATAGCCTGTAACAGGGGCGCTGGAGCCTGTCGCAGCTGGGCTGGCTGAATTCTATAAAAAAAAAAAAAAAAAAATTAGACATTAAACTCGAGTTTTATTGTCCACTGGACAAAAGTAAAATGTTTTATTTCCTGTAGGATTGACACTAGGGTTGTGTGCTATTCATTTAATTCCAAACAGGATGGAAAGATCATTTTGAATTTAAGGAAGCAGAAATAAAATGAATCTATTAAATATTTTAGAAATAAATAAACAAAAAACTGAAATGACAGAAAAAATGTTGAATGTTGGCAGCATTTTAAAAGTTTTTATATATATATATATATATATATTTTTTTTTTTTTTTTTTAAATAAATTAATAAATACATAAACAGAAAAAGAAAAAGTTTATCTAAACAAACTTTATAGCCTTTTTTGATTTTTTTCTATACATTTTTTTAAATAAATAACATAAAAAAGAAAGTTTATCAACACAATGTTGACTTGACAACGCTTTTGAATGTTTTTAAATAAATAAATAAATAGTTTTAAAAGTATAAAAAGTTTAAAAAAAAAAAGGTTTCATAGGACTGACCGAGATGGAAGAACAATTTCCCATAATGCCAATACACATTCGTTCGTTCATTCATTCTCAATGCAGCAAGTTCCACTTCTTGTGGGGCATGGCTAATTTAATTCAAATTCTAAGCCATTCTTTAAACTCTGCACTTCGGCAAATCTTGATCGACATCAAATTATACAACAGCACAAACCACTATCCATCTACTATCCATCACAGCTTGGCGACCGGCTAATGGTCGTTAATGATGGAACAGACATGTTACAATGACAGGTGGTCCTAGTAAACATCAGGGGGCGTAGAACTTTCATAGCACCACAATTTAACCATCCCGCATCTCACAGCGCAAGTACAGTAATTATACAGCCTGTCTACTACAGATCGATCCGCAGGGCAAGTGCAACAACCATCAGTTGGTCGTGTCCAGACCACATCCACTCAAACTATGGCTAATAAAGCTTTGAGATTTAGAGTCAAGATGAGGCTATAAATTGTTTTGTTGCAGAGAGAGAAGTGATGGGCAGCCTGACGAGAGTAGAGACAATTGTGCTGATGCTAGCGGGCCGCATGGGACGGAGTCTAAATCAGAAAGATTTGTGTCCTTGGGTTCCTGAGTGCTTCGGCTCTGTAGCTCACCACAGAGAAGTCAATTCAGTGTCCAACAAAGGCTGTGTCACAGAGCCCGAGGACAGGCTTGATTTCTCTAGATGTCAAAAGATTATTGGAAATGAAAATAAGCACAACCCCGGTGACAAGCATCAAAGATCAAAATAAATCCTCGCTGTAGAGCATTTGGTGCTTTGTCTGATTGAATTAAAAGACCAAAGAGATACTTCCATTCTATAATATTTGGCTGATTTTATTCATCTATAGAAGGTTGTTCTGTCATAACTAACCAGCTAAATGAAGACCAAAGAGACTGTAATTGCATGATGAAACATTCAGTAATACACTTCATGATAGCACATCATTGCCTCAAGCAGAACTGCACACTTTAAACACGTCTGTGAAGTGAATGTGCCTATAAAAATGTTTTAATCTTGTGGTGATGCCCATCTCTTCATGAATTCAGAGAGGAAGTGTTTGGTTGTGTGGGGAAAGGCACAGTTGCATCATGTACTTTAGATGGGTTTCATGGTTAAAGTAGCTTGCTGAAGTAAATGGGTCAGAAAGACGTTTTTTAACCCAGGAATCTACGGATAAAACCAACGGGTTCTACAAATGTGGTGACGCATGCCGTCACGTACTTTTAAATGGCGAGAAGTCAAACTACAATGCGAGCAGTTCCAAAAGAAAGCATGTTTAATGTTAAAATGTGTAACTTGGAATTGCACAATAGTACAGTATCTTCTAATTAATATTTAATATTCTTTCACAAGCTAGAAAAATGCATAATGCTTCTCCGTACGGCAGATGAGTAGAAACAGTCATCTGAAAAAATATATAAAAATAAACCAATACAAAAGTAGCAAAACATACTGTAAAATATACTCTCTTTGACAAAAGATGCAAGAGAAAAGTTAAAACTGAACTTAAAATCAATTTAATCACGCAAATTAACAGCCAAAAGTCAGTTATTATTATTATTATTAATCAACTGTTATATAGTGTGACCTTGAATGAAATGAGATCGAAGATAAAATGTATTATCACATAGGTCTAATGCCAGATTGATTGTAATTTTATTTTTGAAAAAATGCTTAACACAACATTCGGTCAGCTTTGATCATATATATATATATATATATATATATATATATATATATACACACACACACATATACATTTATATTTATATACATACATTTTAACGGAAAAGGGCAGAAGTAAATGACTCCTCCAAGGTGACTGTGCCACTTACAATTACACATTAGAAAATCAACGTTTAATAGCAAAGTCGGTTTCAAATAGATCACCAGTGTTAAATTCTCCAATGACCTACAAACTAGCTGTCATTAACCTATGCTTTTCTTTTTAGGTTACTGCCTTAAGCCACAGAATGAGAAATCAATTACTGTCTCCATCACATGATGAGCACAATGAACCTACATGCCTGAGGCAGAGGCTTGTTCTTTAAAGACATAAATGCGGCCTGTTATTACGGCTCAAAAAACTCTCGCATAGTCAGGGAGGGGACCGAGTGACACGGCGAGCATGATGACCAATCAAGGTAACCGATCACAGAGGTTTATTAACCTAACAGAGCAAATGAAGATGAGTGGCAACTCAAGCTCTTGGTCACGATCCAACTTTACATTTAACAGCAGGGGGGGAAAAAAATCGTACAGAGTTCTGCCCTTAGTTTAACAGACGAAATCATCATGGATATGATTGTGTAAATGAAGGACAAACTGTATTTGACTCATCTTTATGTGCTTGAGCCGCAGCTATTAAAATGAGGAAATATGATAGATGATGGCGGGGTTGTTTTCTTATTTTATCTGAAGAATAATACCTCAGGCGTCATGACACAAAAGTCAGATAGACCCGAAAAAGGCCCCATGAAATATTTCACACTCTTAACTACAATTTTGCGTCTCAGTGATTAGGGCCGATGTATCTGTCTGCATGCAAATGTAAAATACCCTAAACGTGCCCTTCAGGAAGTGAAATTACTCAATTTAAATGTTTCATGCTATTTTAAATACTTGATATTATTAATTTATCTATAAAGACCTTAAACCCTAACATTTACTTAGCAGAGGGCTGGAAATGCAAATTGGACCCTAAAAATAATTATATTGTCATGGCACATTTTACACCCATTAGATTAGAGGAGAGGAAATCACTCCTTTATTTGAGGGGGAAATCATGGGTAGGAGAAGATTGCTATGAAATAGCACATCACAGATTTCCTTATGCAAACAAATTAAGAAAGTTCTGTTTTATGGAAGTCTTAAACTATGTCAATGTAACCATGAAAATAGGCACATCTGTTCACAACTTCGGAGTGATATTCATCTTCCAATTGTGAGTTAAAATGAACTTCTGCAGTGACGTTGGCTGTAGCTTCAACAGTTCTATAGGAATGATACATGATCGCAAGATTTTTGAGCCATACAATGACACTTATTGGGATCCAATGGTGTTTTGGACTTTTAAACTCAGAGACGTACGTTCATCTTCACAGTTTCAAACTAGGGGTGTCACAACCTATCGCCACTGATGATAACTGGGAAATTTGAAAAAGTATATTTATTTTGTGTTCATGCTGCACATATATTGCTAATATTGTAAATAATCCAACACCATCAGTTGACACTCCAACACAGTAGGTGGCGGTATTGTACCATAACACTGGTTTGCATCAACAACAAAAAAAAAAAGAAAACGATGGCGCCGCGTGTAGCTACTACTGCCGCAAAAAAATCCTGTCGGAGGACATTCTACTTGCACTTGAAAACAAAAGTTAGCTCACCAGTGGCAGGGATTTTCCGATTATGTAAAAGAAAAAAAAAAATACAATAATACAACCAAAACAGTTTCTAAAATCCCAGTCTGCAGGAAGTGCCGATTACGTTCTTTTTGTACATTTTTGTACAGTTATTAATACTCACCCGCTCCCCGCCTCCAATTTTCTTATTTTGAGTGTGATACGTTGGCCAAAAGATTGAAGAATTTGACTGAGAGCTACTTATCTTTTTCAAATTTCGAAAGATATTGCCATAATATCGTAATTGTGAATTACGACAGCCCTTTTACAACCAAAAAACAGGGTTTACTTATACAAACGATGCTTATATATATTGTGTTCCACAGAATGAACTACGTTTTGGGTGAGGAATCAAATGTTCAGTTTTGGGTGTACTATCCCTTGAAGTAAAACGTAAACGCTAGGCAGACCTACAGCATATAGTAATGACTGAAATGTAAATGTGTAAATGACCAACAGCTTACTGTATGACCATATGGATATTGCACACATACCGTAAGCGCACAAACCAGCTTTGTAGTGAATTAAACCAAATCAAATATGACCCAGGACCACAAAACCAGTCATAAGGGTCAATTTTTTTGAAATCTGAAAGCTGAATAAATAAGCTTAATAGGATAGGACAACATTTAGTCGAGATACAACTATTTGAAAATCTGGAATCTGAGGGTTAAAAAAAAAAAAAAAAAGTCCTTAGCTGTGCATATCCACTCACAAGACATGGAAAAATCGATAATTTTGACCCATACAATGGGTTGGCTATTTCAACAAACATGACTGATTTTGTGGTCCAGGGTCACAGATGTGCTGTTGAGTGTGAAGTGAACATGTAGTCCTGCTAGCTTCTCTTACTTAAGAAACTTACTTTCCCCTAAAACTCATGATTCAGAATGACTTTTCCAAACAACTCGAGTGTGAAATTTCTCTGTAACTCCAAGGAAAGGCTTTTTGACACATTAGAATAGATTAGGAGCGAGCGTGCAGGGCTCGAGGGCCTGGGTAAATCTGTTAACTTTGCATTTCAAACCGATAGGGGGGGACTTGCAGTTGTACATTTCAAAGGGGAAAACCCTCGCGCTACAAAGAGAGAAGTTCCACTCTCCACCTTTTTCTGCTCTGTACACACGCTCTGTGTCTGAGCAAACGGGAGAGACGTCTCGCTTCGGCCTCCCGGACTGCGGGTCAGGCAGGATCAGAGTGCGAAGGAAGTCTGTCTGCAAGAGCAGGTCTGCGTTGCCCACCCTTGTTACTGTACATTTGGTCAGCTTCACTCATCCGTGTCTCAGTCAAAGCTGTCGAGACGCAGTAATCGTCCTCTCTTTAGGGACCCCGATGCACTCGCACGATGAAAGGCAATCAGGCATGGAGTAATACGACTATCTCCTTCCACACACATTAAAAAACAATCTCTTCTCACTAAACTACAGTTCTGGGCACCCGTTTTAGAAAATGGCTTGATGCGTTATATTAAATATAATTCAAGATGTTCCACTGACAAAAGGCCTCCAGCTGTTTTGAACTCTTGTACATCATTTGAATATAGAAAAATACTTGGGTGGAAAAGAGAACATTCCTTCAATAATCAAATGTCAAGCTCTGAAAACCACGTGAAACAAAAGAATCCACTCAGGTAATATTAGTTTCCCTTCGAGTCTGAGAGGAAATGGACTCGCCGCAGAACTAGGACAGTTTCATAATCACTGGCCACACTCACAAACACAATCCTAAACGGATTATTCCTAACAACCTGAAGAACAGTGTGTAAGGTCAAGGAAATGTCTTAAACTGTATTGAAAGGTCGTAAACGGTTTAAGTAGAAGCCGATCGTCACATAGGGAGTGTGTTTAGATGCTTACATCTTCCATTGATTATGCTTAATAAGCCAAAAACATGTACAGATTACGGATCAAATATATAGATAAAAATACAGATAAAATGCCTTCTGAACACTGTATTGCATCTTTAATGTTGTGTAGGTCTACTAGATGTGGCGTGTGGCTTGTGCTCATTTTCATAGTTGCACTGTAAACAATATCCTGTTAAATTTACATTTTTAAAAAAAAACCTGAAACTGTGGTTGCCAGAAATTTACTGTAAAAACATATTTCCGCTATTACGGGATGGCATATTGATGCCTGTGTATTTTACATTTTATTACCTATATAGCATTAAGTTACATGACGTACTTGAACTAGCAAAATCTAATTTGTACATTAAAATGCACTGATACCGACCATAATAATGCAGGCGGTGCAATAGAAAGCACATGATCAATGAGAGTTCATTGTTCAAATCACCATGACAGTAAAATAATGCATAGAGAAAATAACAGAAAACACCCCCAATGTGCATTACCGTTAATGGAGATGAAACAAAATGATCTATATTAAACATTATCAAAGGTGACGTGTCATGCAGAGACTTTTGGGAATGCGTTTTAAAAACCGTTTTTAATGCAAGTTTTACTGTAAAATTAACCAATAAAACTCACAATTTTCACCATATATGCTAAATTAAACTTTTTTAAATACTGTAAGTCAATAAAGTGATTTTTTCTTGTACCCAAACGTGAAAAAACTTCAGACCCTCATCTTTATTCTCAACCATTGTGACTGCTCTAAATCTGATAAGTCAAGTGAAGGTATTACCAGGAAGCTGTAATAGTGACTGAAACGTGTACAATATCAATCACAAAACTGTCCATCAAAGACACTGTTCTCAGAAAAACTTTCATTTACATGATTTGAGTGGGAGTTTGTTTTTTTGAAATTCCACATAGGTGGCTTTCATCTCTCCTCTTCTGTTTCATTATGAGCTTTCGTTCCTCGCCTAATCATTTTCTTCAAGTTTCACAGAAACTACAGACAGAAAAAAAGGTATTCTTCAGAGGGTTTATGCGTGACCATGATTCGAAGACATCAAAGATGTCAAAGCAAAGCAACGAGGAGGATCGCATTTGAATATGATACACATTTACCCACCAACCAAAGATTTCAGGGAAATATTACTAATACTAAAACTAATAATGCTGATATCACCACCGCTAACTGCTACCTGGTTTATGGTTCGAGGTCCTCAGTCTTGTATGAGAATGTAATATTCGATGAGCAGGACATATTTTGAATTCCCCAGAGTTAATGACAACAGCCATGAGTGTCACCATGTTGAGTCAACTCTGCACTTCATGCAACCCTTTTTGAACAGTCCTTCAGGGCCCATATGTTATGACTACCATGTCTATCTTATGTGTTAATTCACCCATTAAATACACAGCGCACCCACAGCCATGGATTATCTTGTTTCAGCAGACACAATAAAATATCAGAGAGAACCTGCCTTATGTTTCTCATCCACACGGAACACGCTGGAAGGCTCATTGGATTCGCATTCACTTAAATCATTTTCATAATCAGTATTTATGTCTTTTTTTGTTGCTGTTGTTGTTGTTTTTTGTCTAGACAAAAATAAATACCTTTACTTTAGAAAGAAAACTGTTAAAAAATAATAACAGAACATCTGAAATAAATAAATAAACTTAATTTGACATGCATTCTCTGTTTAGTATATACATTTATATACGTCATTTTACAGGAAAACAAGACAAGGTATGCTAATAAAATGTATTACTTACTTAAATTACATAATTTGGAAAAGAGCTGCCTGGATATTCTTCAACTTCTGCAACTTCTTTAAAGTTCTATGAAATGTTACAGACCATTTTTCACTGGCCACATGTCTAGTATATGGACACCTCATTTTACTGGAAAACAAGCGAATGCTATTAAAACAGCCTAAAAATAGCCTTTAGCTTAAGGGCTAAAAATAATAATAATACAAAAGGAATAAAAATGTATTTTTACTGGAAAACAAGACATTGTTTATTTATAGGATTATTTAATAATAATAAAAAAAAAAAAACAGGATTTTTAACAGAAAAAAAAACTTTTAATATTTTTTTTATATTATTTAATATATTTTCAGAGAAATATTTTCTTCTCTAGGAAATGTATATCGTTTTATGGGCTTTTAAATTAAATTTTACTGGAAAACGAGACGAATACTGATTGAATAGCTGCATTTTTGCAGATACTCCTCGCCATCGCTGACGTATGGATGCACACTTCTGATGCCCAGTCCCAGAGGTCATGTCCAGGTCAAACATGTTTCTCACCAAGTCATCAGATTTTACAGTGGCCAATCAGTGCTCTCATGTCTCTGTGGGAGGAGGAGGTTGAGTTCCCACTAACGTTTGGTGACAGAGCTTTTGAGGGTGAGCTGTTTAGCGTGTTACTCAGAGGGCAAACATTATAATGTAAAAAGGCAGGTCCCAAAGACGGCTTCAGCATCTTCGACCAACAGTCAGGCTACGCAACTGGCCGGATGTGTGTAAAACAGACACACAGGCGATAGTATGCAGTTTATTAGACTAACCCACAGTGACTGGTTACATGGAGTGCCAGCGGGCACGCTTCTCTCTCCACAGTTGGCTGCTCCTGTCAAAACTCTGAACCTGCTACCATGTTGACCTTAAGGTCAATGACTGCCACAGGCAGTTGGGCACTGCATTCCCACTGGCCCCCTCCTACACTTTTATCCCTATCTCTGTCTCCCACTGCGTTTTTTTCTTGTCTCCTTCAATCTCCTTCGTCTTGCTGGCTGCAGCCTGTTCAGTCTTAGATAGAGCGTTCAACACATTTGCAAACGGTTTAAAACTCCACGACTCCAGTTAATTAGAGGCAAAAATGAAAATTCTGTCATTATCTACTCACCTTCATATTGTTTCGAAACACACAACGTTTTTTGCCATAAAAATGAAAGCGAATAGGAACAGGGGCTGTCAAGTTCCAAAAAAAGGTAGAAAGGCACCATAAAAATAGTTCATTATGACTCATGCACTATGTTCCAAGTCTTCTGAAGCCATCCATCCGATAGCTTTATGTAAGGAGCAGACCGAAATATAAGTTGTTATTCACATTCACTGAAATGTCTATGTAAAAAACACACAAGAACTTTGAGGTGGTAACAGTGCCGTTGATGTGATAGAGGAAGAAGGCGGGAATGTTTTCAGTGAATAGCAACTTTAGTTTGTTTAGTCAACTTTAGCCCGTTCCTCGCACAAAGCGATCACACCGCTTCGGGTGACTTAGCATGTTCGGTTCGATTAAAACGAACGCTGGTGCGAACTCTGCCACTCGAACCCTAGTGCGCACCAAACAAGCCAACTGAGGCCGCTGAAAAGACGGGTCTCGGCCCGCTTCCAAACGATCTCTGGTGCGGTTCGAATGATATGTGAACGCAACCCGGACAAAGACAGGAAGATGAGAGCCCTAAAAGGACAGAAGGCTCACACATATCATCGTAGTCGTGATGTTGCCCATCACAGTTCGGTACAGGTGTCAAAAACGGGTCTCCTCGCAGCAGATTGTTTGTGTGTGTGACGGAGGGATTTTTTCCGCTGTTTTGACTCCTTCACACATTTTATAAGCTCTTCACGAATTCTCAGCTGGTCAAAATACCATCGTAAGCAGGCTACACACATACAACGAGCGCATTTGGCCCAGCACACAGCATTGTTCTGGCTGTTCGGGAGGTTCAGTCTCAAAATAGACAATACATCATAAACAAAGACCTGTGCTTTTAAGTTCAGTGGTAAAAAAGCAAATCTGAACACTAAACGGACCAGGTCTAAATGTGTGGGGGGGTTTTTTTGCCAAGTGAAATGAACTAGTGTGAATATACCCTAAAGAAGACTACTGTGCATGGACTATTTTTATGAAATTTTAAGAAAATTTAAGGCATAGCTGCAAATCACTTATATTTTTTGGAAAAGAGCAGCCTGGATATTCTTCAACTTCCATAACTTTAAGTCCTATGAAATATTATAGGTTAGAAACAACATGAAAGTGAGGAAATTGTGACAAAAATGGTTAAATTAAATTAAAAACAATTAGGTACTTCAGTAGATGGAAAAAAACAACAACATGAAAAGCCATTCCTTCTCCTCTTAACAACTGTCAGATATTGATCAGCATGGATCGTGTCTGTTCTGTCTGAGATGTTTTATGAGGAACACTGGAATAATGAGCTGGAACTGTTTCTTAACAGCTAGTTTTTTGTAATCAGAGAGCAACGCTGCTCATTTCTGAGGACCAAAATAACAATTTTCAATAATAACACTAAATACTGATTTCAACAACATGTTATGCATTTTACTCTCTAACAATCTAAATGACCAATGTTGATCTTTGAATACATAAAAGAAATGCTGAGTGCCTAAATATGATGGTTATGGATAGAATGCAAACTACTGCGTCTCAACCGTATGAGAGGAACATTATTCATTAATATTCTTATTTCATCTTACTCTCAATATATCTGTCCCGTGGCCGTGTTGACAAATTAATGAATTTGACTGCTATTTAAACAGCGTTATCACACAGAAATCATACATTTTGCCATTTCTTGTAGCAGTTGAGCGGTAATGTGAAATAGGTATCGTCCTCCTTAGTCGGAGACGGACAACAGGATTATGTCTCAGAGTGTCAACTAAGCCGACAATAGCTTTAAGCAGCCGCACACCTCCTCCTTTCTATTTACAGGAGAGATAAGAGGAAATTGGGAGCAATGAAAGGATGAAAGGAAGGCGACGACTGTTCTTCTATGACCTTCTGCACGTTTGGAATGGCATGCTGTCTGCAGATCAGAGAATGCGGTGGTTCATGTAAACATGGTTAAATGATGCATAACATGTGAATGATACATACAAAATATACATTTTTAAATGTTTAAAGAGAAAGTGTACATCTTAGGCGTCGGGACTGGTAGCCACTTCATTTAAAGCAGCTTTAATATTAATGCATTTTAAAGTTGTTGTTTGGTTAGCGGTAAATTCTCTTACCACGTACAGTACCATGAAAAACTGCAATATATCTAATGGGACGTTTCATGTAATTTTATAGTAATACACAGTCAAATTTTATTATTTTGCAAGTGAAAAATAACACGTCAGCTTATAATTCACATTGATAAACCAAGATTTTCCTACTTCATATTTGATGGTCTCTGATGAAAATTTGTAGTTTTTTTTACTTATCAGTTACAATTTTAAATGAATGTTTATTTAGTGTCACGTTTTTATTTATTTATTTATTTTTTTTGGATGAAGTTCTGGCAACTACAGCTGCTGTTTTCTTTTTTGTTTTTTTTCCCCATTGATTTTTTTTTAGCTAATGGGTATGTTAGTATACTTCTAAAAGTTGAACAAAAAATAATAAATAAATACAATCCAATTTCTAGCTGATATACACATTTAAATTGACAGAATTTCTTGTCTAGGAAAACAGATCAAACATACTGATGACTCATCATGCACTACAGATTTTTGTCCAATCAAATGCTCTCTGGGATAACAAAATCCCTCCCCCTAATACAACCTGCAATTGACAAATAAGTAACAAATCATGGTTTAGGGCTGTGACAGAACTAAAAACTATTATACGTTTATAACAGTACAAGGTACAAGTCATTTGATCCGTCCCGCCCACCTGTTTAGCAATTTTGTGGTCCTTTTTTTTTTTTTAATCATCACTTTAAATGTGCTAATTCATTTTAAATGAATGATAGAAAATAAATACACTTTTTTTTTTACGTTTAGCATATTTCAGAAGTATTTTGCTGTTCAGTAATTTTTTTTTGTTTCCAGTATTTTACTGTTTTCCAGTAATCGACTCATATGACACCTTCCAAAACGGCCAATCACATGTATTGCTCTCAAGACCATTTACGAGAATGTTCAAGAGAAGCAACACATGCTGTCTTGGGCAGGTAACATGTCCCCCGCCTGACCCCGCGGGGCCGCACCACCCACACAGACATGTATGAAAGGAGCTGTATTTGGACCGTGAGCATACTTCAGCATGAGCAGTGTGAAGTCAGCCGAGAGGCTCCTCTCACAGAGGCGGCAGGAAAGGCAAGACAAGTCATGATATTACAGTCTCTGATCCAGTACGTCAGCTCATGCGGCCTGGTAAATGAAGAGTCTTGACAGAGGTTTATGAGCAAGAGACAAAGAAGAGACAGTGATGGGAAAGGATTTAATTGAATGGAGAGCTTGGAGTGGGCCGAAGTGTCAGCACTTTAATTGTTGTTACAGAGTGCTAGTGATGTAACTTGCTCTATAAACACAATATAGGGACTAGAACAGAGTGGACGCTCACCAGAGACAAATACGGCTGAAAAGAATGGAGCTCGGCTTTGATGTAAGCACTCTCGATGATGTCAAATGTAGATGTGAGGTAATTATTCACAATACTGTGAGCACCACAATGCACAACGTTAATATCCCAAAAGACTGCGACAAACCACAAAAAAAGCTCTCTGTAGGAAATCAGAGATTGCCGATCTTCTACAGCCTACGAGTCTGTGAAATAATGTCTTAACTCAGAAACAAAGCACAATTAGAAACAAGAGACCACCAAAACATCTACGTGACTGAGATGCTTTATTTTTTTTAGAATTTTACTTTCTGAACCGGTTTTATTTAAATTAAGGCACATTTTCTAAAAAGCCAGTCATTTTCTAAAAAATAAATAAATACAAATGATATACTTTTTAAGCACAAATGCTCATCTTGCACTTGCTCTCTTCTTCTTCTTCTTGTAGAATTCCAACAGTGTATACACTGCTGAGTGTATTACTGCCCTCCACAGGTCAAAAGTTTGAACGAAACTGTCATATACATATGCTGGTGCAAGACTTTGACCTTTGGAGGGCAGTAATACATTTAGCAGTGTCTACACTGTTGGAATTCTACAAGAAGAAGAAGAAGAAGAGAGGTAGTGCAAGACGAGCGTTTGTGGTAAAGTATATAATTTGTCATTTTTAGAAAATGACCAATCGTTTAGCTAGATAAGATCATCCTTATTCCTCGTCTGCAATTTGGACCCTTCCACCCATTGAACCCCTCTGAAGTCCACTATACAGAGAATGTTTTCCTCAAAAACCTCCATTTCTTTTTGGCTGAAGAAAGAAAGATATGTACATCTTGGATGAAATGGAGTTGAGTAAATTATCAGCACATTTTCATTCAGAAGTGAACTTAATTTAAAATTAAGCCAAAGTTAATGGCTCAACCAGCCTTGGATTCTTCGTGGCTTGAGAATGTTGAATCAAAAAATGATTTTTACATGCTCATACATCTGAAAATCACCTGAAATACAGTAAACGCACAATGATGTGTGATTTATTCTTTATAAAAAGTAAAAAAAAAATAATAATCATTTAAATCATTCAATTAATCATTTATAATGTTATAAAAGATTTATATTTCAAATAAAAGCTATTATGTTGAAATCTCTATTCATCAAAGTATCTTGGGGAAAAAACAGTATCACAGTGTCCACAACTTTTCACAATTGATAATAATAAGAAATGTTACTTGTGCAGTAAATCAGCATATTCGAATGATTTCTGAGGGACTGACGACTGGAATGATGGCTCCTGAAAATTCAGCTTTGCCATCACAGAAATAATTTACATTT
Source organism: Opsariichthys bidens (assembly GCA_037194245.1). Taxonomy (NCBI): domain Eukaryota; kingdom Metazoa; phylum Chordata; class Actinopteri; order Cypriniformes; family Xenocyprididae; genus Opsariichthys; species Opsariichthys bidens. The sequence continues at coordinate 16,454,950 of CM074298.1, forward strand.
AGAAATATATTATAATAGAAAACAGAAAAACTATATATATTTTTAACAATATTATAGATTTGACTGTATTTTTGATCAAATAAATGCAGCCTCGGAGAGCATGACTCATAAAAAAAATAAAAAAAAAACTCCGAACGGCAATGTGTGTACAAACATACACTCCTAGTTAGCAGTCCTGTTGTGAATTCATATGTGTGACCTTTCACCCTGTTCAGCACATTCACACTTCAGTCACCCATTCCTCAAAACAAACAACATCATTCAAACACAAATCAAGAAGGGAAAACGCTTAAGACCAATACGATGACACACAAAAGACGACATTTTGAAGAACTGTTTGTATCCATACAATGGAGGTCAATGGGGTTTCAAAACAACATTTGACCCCTTTGACCATGAGCCTAACGTCAGATGTACTCTCTCTCTCTGAGTGTGCTTGTGTAGCCGTGACCCCAGAGCGCCCGTGTGGAATGATACATGGACAACAGCAGCTGAGGAAGCACTCAACTTGTGCTAAACTGTGTGGAAGACTTCAATAATGCAGGGGCATTGGGCTCACATGACTTGAGATGGCTCCTTCAGGCCTAATGTCTTCCTCTCCGACAAAAATTTGTAAACAAACAAAGTGTCAAAGATGGAAACAGAGAAAGATTTTGTGACTGAGACTACTCTTCACTTCAGATCCTTTCAGCTGAGTGCCAACTTGGGATTGGAATAACTGAATCTCCTTTTTAAAAATATTATTGTGAAGGTTTTTACTAAAATGCTGAGTTCATGACACCTGATGCAATACTAATAGCAACAATTTTTTATCATTTTAACAATATAATTTAAAATAACAATTTCCCCACTCCTAGTTTCACATCTGTTTAAAAAATAAAATGACATGTATCCAACAGGGCAGATAACATGAACTAGAACAAAATTTGCAAGAAACTTTCATTTTCTAGAAAATCTCTTTTTCAGGGTCGTTGACTTATTAATTTAGTGTTATTAACTTTAGCAAGCGGAGTTCAGCTCTACGCGAGTCAACAAACACATGCAGCCTGTGCTAAAAACAAACCGTTACAACCTCATAAGGGTCCTGTACCGCATATGCAGTACTCCTCGTTCCACAAGCAGCAGAAACCAGCTTCAAGTACACTCACATTCCCTCTCAAACAAAGAGGAAGAGTGAAGACAACAGTGTTGGAAAACACTGCAAATCTTGATGGTTGTGGGAGGAGAAGCATCAATATTTTATTGTGAATACTGTACCCTAGCTGCTCCCCGAGTGCAGATCAAACAGACTGGCCCATAAAAGCTCTTCAACTTAAGATTTACAGCTACTTTTACAGCCTCTTAATGTGGTTACCAGGAGAAAATTAAGCTGTAAATGGCCAGAAGGTCAGGGGTGGCATTGAGGTCAAAGCAGACAAAGGGAAGCCAAAGGGACTGAAAGGGATGAGGACTGATGGGACTTTCTAACATAAGCAGGAATAAAAGCAGCTTGTTTAATGGAAATAAGTGCTAAGACTCACAGACAAAAACTGAGGCTGTCAAAAGACAACTACACACATAAAAAGTTAATCAAATAGAACACATTTTTTCATGCAATTCAGTGTGCTAATTATCAACCGCTAGCACTACTAAAATTAGTGTTCCGTACAGTTTTCTTTAAATGTCCATATGTCTTTTCTTTTCTTTTCTTTAATTTATTTCTATGCTATATTTGTGGTTTAACACGCACAAATATGCGTGTTTAATTTTTAATGGAGATTTTCCATGGATAAGAATGATTTTTATTCAAGTTTAAACAATAAATAGCATATAGTGTCTCTTTAATGTGTCGTGGACGTGAGTGCACAAAAGTTTTCAAGTTCACCAACGTTAATCTACTAACTCCCCTGACTGCTTTGTCCGACAAAATGGCGGATTCGGGGTTATGTTTGGTCAGATTGCCTGTCAATCAAATTGCCGGTGAAGGGTCAATTGCTCAAAGAAAAAAAATCATTTATGTTCCACAGAAGACAAAAAATGTCATGCATGTTTAGAACAACATGAGAGTGAATAAGTTATGACAAAATGTTTAAACTATCAATTTAAATGCTTGAAAAATAGATCTGAAATACATTGAGACAGCAACATGCATCAATGAGCATGACAAGAAGCACTTTATTTCTACTCTAATTTATAAAGTGTAAAAAGATTTTGCACATAAGCATGGATCTTATGCTATTGTTGGATATTTAATGTAACCTGAAACCTGGTGCTCCGATAAAGTTCAGGCAACTGTGCAGCTTTATTTTCAGCCTTACTGCCTTAATTTCATTACATTTTCATGCTTGTGCGAGAGGTCAGGCCAGTCTTTTATGTTTTGGTTTTTCAAAATGAGCCCAACCACCACTGTTACACTGTTGATTCCAAAAGAGACACTTTCTCTTAAATGAATCCTGTAAGTGCGCTGAACCAAAGGCCAAATTTGAGAAAGGGAATTTCTTAACAAGCAACTACTGAGAGCTCTATGGCATGCTAAATCATCAAGGTTTCATTCCCAAACCAAGTAAATATGAAAAAGCTTGAATTTGCATGTCTATATTTTTATGCATTGACAAACTTGTATAATAACCAAAACGAGTCACATGCCAAAGATCTAAACTAAAATGTGGGGTCACACACACACAAAGGTACAGATATATTGTCATCGTCTTCCCGAACGCAGAAGTTACCGAAGAAACTTGATTGGATAACGACAGAGTCCATTGATCATCCCTTTGCACCTCAAGTAGTTACTCAGTCTTCGTTTGACACTTAATCTCTCTTTTTCAACAGATCTCATTTGCTTGGACAGTCCATTAGCTGTAAGGTGGGGAGGCATTACAGACCTGAAACATCTTAAACAGGAACCAGCTAAATCTAGAAGTTCTTACAAAACACAGTTTAGCATTTACTAGTTTGTATTTCAACAGAGAATTTCCCTACCTATTCTGGGATGACAGTGAGAATACATGCATTAACTGCTGACAAGGTCAGGGTTTTATAAGGTCTTCTGTAAAATACGGGAAAAAAAAGTTGCTGACTTGCTGATTTAAGCTTGGTTAGGCCATATTTGAAGGTAATGTACAAATGAACACAAATGAACTCTTACAAATGAACTCTAACTTGAACTTTTATATATATATATATATATATCTAAAATATGACAGATTATGACACCGCTGTGGCGTCACTTCTACCACACTGCTAAATTTTGCTCATAATAACATTTTTAGCTAGCTGTGAAATTAGACAAAGTCAAGCATTTTATTCCAAAAATGATAAAACTACCAATTCACAGAAAATGCCCAAATATTTCACCAATCATTATTACATATTCGGGTCTTTAGCGACCCGTATAAATATTAGTGTAAACAGCTAGTGTAGACAGCTTCTTCACCAGATCCACCATCACGTGACCGACACTAATATTTGATAGCACACAGTGTTTGCTCATGCAGTAAATCGCTGAGCCATTTCAAGTTTTGCTGATGATACTTGTGTATTCTTTTGTTTTATGACTGCGGTAATTATGAGTAAAACATCATGTCCTCATTCATTCATTCATTCATTCATTCATTCATTCATTCATTCAGATATTGCCGCCCTGAGGAACAAAGATGACTTGCACAGTCATCAGAGATTGTTGCTGTGCACAAAAAATGCATATTATATACAAGTACCTCGGCTCGCTAGTGACCCTATACACTTTTTGCAAAAAAAAGTATTAAGAAAACAGACATTCTTTTATAAATATTTTTTTCTCGTTTCACTGTTCATAATGAATAGATTGAGGAATATTAAGAAGCTTGACATTCAACTTGATGAATGAATGAGTGGGAAAGTAGTAAATGATGCCCCGGGTCGGACCCGAGGTGTGCATTTAAGGGTTGAATTTAACAATCTGAGACGTGCCAGACATGACCCTGTGGTGGGAATTTTCATTACTTTTAGAAAAAAAGAAAAAGAAAAGAAAAGTATATTCTCTGGTGAAAAACATCACGGACTGTAGTCATGCCTATACGGCAATTTTATTTTAAATTTTTGATTTTCAAATACAATACTTGTTGACCGATTTTTCCCAATATCTGTAAACATACCCTTTTCCTGTATAAGTTCAGCATTTAATTCTCCTGTAAAAAATTGTTATTGTAAAAGGAGATGTCCTCCCCAGAGAACAATTAATTACATTCCAATAAAGAGTATTTCTGATTCAACACTGTGGGTGTGAAAGGTGAAACGTCTATGCCAATCTATGCCAAACTCAGAGCTGGCTCTTGGATGGATCCTACTGTGAGTGTTTGTGCGAGTCCATTTGCAGGGAGAGGGGTATGGCTGAAGAAATGAATGATGGAAGCAAATGGGGCTTTATATAATGATCACATTTCATTTTATCTTGTTACACCCCCGAGCACCAACTAAAGCAAAGAGAACTGTTTTGATAGGCTGGAAAGCATCAGGTTGAGTCAAAGCAGCAAAACAAATTCAGCTGCAATTTCACACACAGGAGTCAATAAAGACCACAAAGCAGGTCCCTTTATTACAGATTTCAATGCACACAGGGATAAAGTCCCTTTCCTTAAAGCTCAAAGCAGGGACGAGAGGAAGAGCACTTCTATTGATTTCTGAGAGCAGGCTCTGTGATTTGGGAGCACTGTGAACTGAGGACGCCGTTACTCTGTGCTTGTACAAGTGGAAGATTACAGAGAGAGCAGCTGTGCCAGTGGCCTTAGCTATAAAACCTGGCACATTAAACAAGCCCAGAGTCATTCTAACAAATAATTCATATAAGATAAACAGAGGGGGAAATAAAGGCCCGACAGATCTGCTGGATGGATAAAAAGGTCAAATCATGTTAATCAGCCAGAAGCAACGTTAGCTGGAACGTATATCAGAATGTGTGTGTGTGTGTGTGTTTTGTGATTTATGAGGACACAAATTTGTATAATGACATGGGTATTACACTGGTAATACGACATAAACATGAAATATGAGGACATTTCCCGTGTCCTCAAATTTAAATTAGCTTCAAAAACATACTAAACGATGTTTTATTAAAAATGTAAAAATGCAGAATGTTTTCTGTGATGGGTAGGAGGATAAAATGTACAGTTTGTACAGTATAAAAACCATTATGCCTATGGAATGTCCTCACTTTGATAGCAAAACAACGAAACTGTGTGTGTGATTCAGGAACACCCCCCCCCCCCCTTTTTTTTGGTCCCAATTAAGAAAACAGATTATAAATCATAAAATCTAAAAATACAGAAAATTTTGTGTGATTTAGGGGTTGGAGTATGTTTACGGTTAGGAGATAAAAATCAGTATAAAAGTCCCCATAAAACTCTAAATTTTCCACCGACACAAAAATAATTAGCATTAATTCACAGTAATTATGCATATTTGTCCTTAGATATATCAAAATACATTCATTTTTCTGTACATTGTGAGTTTGCTACAGTCAAAACAATTAACACAATAATTATTATTTAATTATTTCACTACATTGTTTTCATATAACCATAATAAATACAACTGTTTGCTTCAGTTGAAACAATTAATACTATCAGGGGCGAACTTAACCATTAGGCAAAAGTAGGCGTCTGTCTTGCCTCCGAAAGCCAAGGGCCCCCTAAAATGCATATTATATATTTATTTATTTATTTATATATTAAAGTTTAGAATTAGACAGCCCTGCATTGTGTAAACAATTGTGCAGTGAAAATCACCCCAAAGTACCACCACCTAATGTCCAACCTACTCTAACACTGTTTACCGTGAACAAGGGATCTACAATATGAAGAAAACACATATAACATGTACATGTGGGGACACGGGGACTATGGGACACGGCAGCATGCAGCAGCAACCATCACAACAGTGAAAAAACCTCAAGTTTACATGTGTGCAATTAGGGCCCCATTCCTGTATTTTGCCTGGGGCCCCCAAATCTGTAAATCCAGCCCTGAACACTATGATGTTTATGTTTATTATTTTCTTCACCACACTGTTATATATAATAATGTTCATATGTGGTAAGCATTATAATTGATATTATAGTATAAATAATTTTACAATAAGGTTCATTAGTTAATGCAATACATTTGTTACTGTATTTACTAATATTTGTAAATCCAGTTGCTCATTGTTTGTTTGTGTTAGTTCTCAGTGCATTAAGATTAATTAACATTAAAATTAACATTAAAAAAGATGAATAAATGCTGTAGAAGTGCAGTTCATTATAAGTTCATGTTAACTAATGTAATTAACTAATGAAACCTTATTGTAAAGTGTTACCAATACATCAAAAAAAAACAATGTTTAATGTATAATGTTAAAATACATTATAATATTTATGAAACATAATTTACCAATTTTACGTAAACAGTGTCTGGTAATTTGATTAGATGTGGTACTTGTTGAAAAGTTGCAAAGTTTCTTTTTTTTTATTTTTATATATATATATATATATATATATATATATATATATATAAAAAATGTTTCATATAATGAAGGTTAATTTATTATGATAAAATACAAAATAAATATAAATTTCTATGGTGACATTTCAAACAGTATATGTGTATGTCTAGCCTGTCAATTGGTAATTCAAAGTGAAAAATTTGAAATCTTTTCCAGTGAGAAATAAATTACTCACGATAGCACAGATATTTTAAGACACCTTGCATTTCATATAATTACAATATTAATTTAAAAATAAATATTTCTACAATAATAGTAAATTCACCATCGCTTGACATGCCATTAAAAAAGTCTGGGAAACACTGGAAACGGCAAAATCATATACTCCATGCTCTGGTAGATAAACGCTGTCATAAATGGCCAAATGAGCAGACAGATATCAGAGCAACCGAGGCTGATCCTGAGATTTAACCCCGATACCAGAAACTACTCAGGCTGTTTTCTCTCTAACACTGTGTTTTCTCTGCTTGTATAAATTTTTCAAGTCTACTGACAAAAGCTTTCAGACTCCTTTCTGTTACTTGTAGCTCTCACAAAGTACTTTTACAAAGATCTGCACTTAGACTATATTTTATTTAGGAAAAACTTACCTGCCACTTCAAAAGTGTGCAGGTGCATGACCTTTAAAAATGTGCGCCTGTCAGTGTGTGTAGACGTTTGTGTGCATTAAATGAATGTGCATATTTCTCAGTGTGTGTGTGCATATTTGCAGTGCTTGTTACCAAACTAGCCTCACTTTGCTGAGAGCAACATTAATGTTTTCCTCAGCATACTGTACACCACTGGCCTCTGCGCTTGCCGGAACTGAGGTCAAAGCCTGTTTCGCTCTGAATAAAAACAGAGCTTTTGGCACAGACACTGATATGTGACCTCTTGACCCCTCATCACTCTGTTTCCCTCAGGAATTTCTGCAGCGTTGCTCCATCACGACTATGTGTCTTATGTCTCAGATTCACAGACTCTCTCGGCCTCTGATAAATGTACTTCGTCACACAGAATGTAAAAGGCAGCATATCAAATGAAAAGTATTCATGACACAGTAGGCAAACAACACCCGGACAGGAACCGCGTTGACTTTTGTCAAGTCGACATTTCAGTTTTTGTTTTCAAATTGAGCTCTTCTAGATAATAGCTACGCTGATGCGAATTTGACTGCAGGTATAATTATTTCCTCTCCATGCGAAATATCAACAAATGGATATGAACAGACATTAGCAATCGACGCGTCGCAAATACTACCCACAAGACCTCCATTCGAGCTTAAGAGTTTTCCAGTTTCATTTTTTTGGATGGAGAGTTGTGTTTGGGCAGACTTTATTCTCAAAAATAATTTTAAAAGAGTGCCTGTTGCGGACTCTAGAGATCAGCAAATGGAATAGACCGACCCCAGAGAAGAAAAGAGGAATACAGACCGCTTGCCAAAAGCAGGGTGTTTCTAGTTCAGAGACAGCACTCTCCATTATTAAGCTTTGGCCATGTAATAAGGCGAGCTCTATCTGTGGTGCTGTTTGCCAACAGGAGGGACTTGTGGTTGCTCCAAATGCGACAGCATTGACTCCGAATGCACTGGCCTACATTCATTGTGTGTTGAACTATTTAGTAAAGTGCCCTAGGGCTCAACTTGAGTGTCTGCTCTTAACTTCATTTGATATCTATTAATGATATGGGTCATTATAATTTTAGACTATAACACTTTCCAAAAATGAGAAATGACTGGTACACTTACACGTTTTGATTTGCTTTTCATCTGTCTCGATGTGCAACCTAAATTGGTTAATCTTTTTCTTGTGTGTGTGTGTGTGTGTGATAACAGGTTCCCAGCATGTTTTTTTTTCTTTCTTTCTTTCTTTCTTTCTTTCTTTTTAAGAAGGGCCTCCACATTTAAATCAAGTCACTACAGGACTGAAATAAAGGCTAATAAATAAGATGTTTGAAGTTATTTTTCACAGGAACGAGCCTGCAACTTCCACAAAATTATAGATTATGTGGCTGGATGACATTCTGTGTTTCTCCAAAGACCAAGCATGAATATTTGTAGTGAATATTCATTGCATAAAATATTTCTTTCTCCACTATAAAGGATAAATTTGCTATGAACCACACTAAATGACTTTAAGAATGATCTGATATTTGAACTTATAGTTTTGCTCCTCAAATTTGATTTTTGAAACACGGTTTCGGCAGGAGACTGGGAGTCGTTGAATTCACAAATTCAACCAATTTGTTCAAGAACTAAACTTTTCTACCGAGTGTTGCTCAGTGAGACATTTGATTTCGTTTGCAAATATTAATATAATATATAATATCATTGGAGGAGGAGAGTATCTGACAATTTTGTTAGCTACTCAACATTAACTTCATGTTTACAAATGCAACAATCTCTAAATTTATGAAGCTTTCAGGGTTTCACGTCATACGTGGTCGGATAATGTTGGAGGTGAAGGTGATGTGTGATGTTTGTAATGAAGGTACCTGCGGGGTGCGCGGTTTGTATGGTGAGCTGCTCTCTAGATCGGCAAGGATGCTGGTCAGGGAGTCGATCTCAGCATCCAGACTGGAACGTCTCTCTTCTAGAGTTTTCTCAGGTCCTTTGATCTGAAACACACAGACACACTAACCTGTAATGAAATTAGGTCTTTTTGAAGGAGGGTTGCTCTACATCAGCTAACCCACTTAATCACAGTTGAACATGCAAACTAAAATAAAAGAAAAATAGCTAAATATCATACACAAAGCAAGACAATTGAACGTTCAAATACAGCTCATCTTCCACTGTGGGCTACTTTTACACAATACCTTAAGCATTAGAGCCATTGGAAATGTGTTTTTTGTCTTTACATGTTCATTAAAATTAATCGTGGCCTCAGACTATTGACTGAAAGTGAACAACTGTAACAATAAGACATGATTGTCTGGGAGAAAGTCTTTAGGAGAAAATCTTAATGATGTGAAAGAAATAAAAAAACAACAAATAACGCTTTGTTGGTGAGACAACTCATCTCATATTAATTGAATCACCCCTTAGCTCTCTCTCCCTCTCTCTCGGTCCGCTTTATCTGTTTTCACTCTACTTAAAAGTTTCACTGTCTCCCAAACTGACAATAACAAAGCCTCACTCACACAAAGTTTTATTCACACTCCAGTTGCAGGTTTCTTTTTAAGATGCTTACACTGAGGTAGCATGGCACATCCATAAATAAATATCCCACCTCACTTAATCTAAATATCGGGTCTCACTTGATTCATGTGTGGTGCAGAGTGTTCGTACCAAGTAACCAGGTAAGCACACAATATCTTTTGTATGAGAATACAGAGTATTATTTGCATTATAAATTATACAAAGCATAACAATGTAGTGAAGTTAAGTATTCCAGCAATACGAGACTCCAAAATGAAGCTGGATCAAATGTGTGTGTGTGTGTGTGTGTGTGTGTGTGTGTATGTGTGTATGTATACATATATATACATTATATATATATATATACATATACACACACACACACACACATAACTTATTTATTTATTTATTTTCCCTGTCACGGTAAAATGTCATGAATTATTAATTCACAAATATCATTATGTTTATGGTGAGTCGCACCACATAAAATTTTAACCCGAGTTAATCTTGCCTATTCATAAAAAGGTCAAATTAAGATTTCATTTAAAGACCCCAGTACTCAATTATTTTATCCCTTAAAAATCACCATTGATCACCAAAATGACATATTTAAAAGTTTATTTTTACTGTAAAATTAATTTTGCAACCATAACCATAAAGCTTTAAAATAGCTTGAATGTAACTCTACGAAGTCACGCAGTCCGTGAGGGGCAGATCGTTTTTTCAAATGCAAACTTCACATTTTTTTTTCATACAGATAAGAGTAATACGTCATTCTGAAAGTGTACTTTTATTTGTGTAAACTCACAACAACAACAAAACGTTTTGCAGCTGACACTGACTTGTTTCTTATTAAAAAACAATTAAAATGGTATTTTATAATAATAAAGATATTTATAACGACACATTCATAATCGTTACTTTTGGGGTATGCTTTATGTGTGCACTTGAGCACCCGGTATATTGAAGTAGTGATTAGTCGATTAATGGCTTAAATGAAGACTACTAGTTGACATGAAAATCTTTAGCTGGGGGCAGCCCTAATTTTATGTATACAAATTAATAGGTTCATTTATTCAGTGCAGTGTGGCACAACTGTTTAGTAAATTGACAAACTACTCTGACTTTGGTTTCTAATACAATGCGATATAAGGCAAACTAAGGTCTTTGCAACTGTCAAGCAAAAACTCTCTCTATATATATTTATAACAATAGACCCTAAAGTCTAAGTCTTGGATGAGCAATACATCTGAAATCACTGACTCCAGTCCTTTATGTCGGAGAGGGAGAAAAGAACAAAATTATCAAAGGCATTTGAGGAATGGTAGCCATGTGACAAAAAAAAAAAAAAAGAAGGTGCGAGGGGCAGACTTTGACAGCGTTCTCACTCCTCATCAAAGGGGGCACAACACCCTTCTCCCCTCACGGCTGAAGGACACTGATATTTCTTCTTGTCCTCTGTGGCTTTTTTCTTTTCCCTCATCCTTACATGACACTAGATAAACAAAGGCCCTTCATGTGAATTGACGGTTTTTGTGAGTAGTTTTAGTGAATGAGCATTCAACACGGTGGCCGTGACATAAATTGTGGTTTTGAAATAAGCAAATTTGAAAAATAATATTAATAATTTGTGCATACAGATTGAGTGTGACACCTCCAATATGTTTATAAATATGGTATATGATAGACTCCATTGTGAAAGTATCAGTTCTTTGCAATGACTGTAATTAGTGATTAGATGTTATCTATAGTTATATTGGCAGATACTATGTACCTCAGTATTTTTGTACATTAACAGGATGCGATAATATCATAGAGTGTAAATGATTATATTTATTTAAATTATTAAATGGATGCTGCTTGATTGGAAGAATAAAAACTACACCTTCCCCTAACCCAACCCATTAAACACTTTTAATATTATTAAACACTCGTTCGCAGTTTATTTCCTCTTTTTTGAAAATAAATTTGAGCTTGTCAGAACCCAGATTCAAACCCAGGTCTGCAAGCCTTACTTGCTACTGTTGCGCCACTGAAGACATTGAATTCTATATGTAAATAGACACTCCGTATTAAATTTAGATTTTAATACGGAGTGTCTATTTACACGCATATATATATATATATATATATATATATATATATATATATATATATACACACATACACCTGATTCCTTTTTTTTTCTTTTTTTTTTTTACACAAGTAAACACAAAATGCAGTTTTTATATGAAGGTTGTTATTATTAATGGAAAATAAAATCCAAATCTACATGGCCCTCTGTGAAAAGGTGATTGCCCTCTAAACCTAATAACTGGTTGGGCCACCCTTAGCAGCAACAACTGCAATCAAGCATTTGTGATAATGAGTCTTTTATAGTGCTGTGGAGGAATTTTAGCCCACTCATCTTAGCAGAATTGTTGTAATTCAGCCACATTGGAGAGTTTTTGAGCATGAACTGCCTTTTTAAGGTCATGCCACAGTATCTCAAAAGTATTCAGTTCAGGACTTTGACTAGGCCACAACAAAGTCTTTGATTTTCTTAAGCCAATCAGAGGTGGACTTGCTGGTGTGTTTTGGAACATTGTCCTTCTGCAGGGCTTAAGTTCACTTTAGCTTGAGGTCACAAACAGATGACTGGACATTCTCCTTCTGGATTTTTTTGTAGACAGCAGAATTCATGTTTCCACTTATCTTAGCAAGTCTTCCAGGTCCTGAAGCAGCAAAACACCCCCAGACCATCACACTACCATCATAATATTTTACTGTTGGTGTGATGTTGTTTTTCTGAAATGCGGTGTTACTTTCACGCCAGATGTACTAGGACACACACCTTCCAAAAAGTTCAACTTTTGTCTCGTCAGTCCACAGAGTATTTTCCCAAAAGTCTTGGGGATCATCAAGATGTTTTCTGGCAAAAATTAGACCTTAATGTTCTTTTTGCTCAGCAGTGGTTTTCGTCTTGGAACTCTGCTGTCCAGGTCTCTTTCTTATGGTGGATTCATGAACACCGACCTTAACTGAGGCAAGTGAGGCCTGCAGTTCTTTGAATGTTGTTGTGGGGTCTTTTGTGACCTCTTAGATGAGTCGTCGCTGCGCTCTTGGGGTAATTTTGGTCAGCCGGCCACTCCTGGCAAGGTTCACCACTGTTTCATGTTTTTGCCATTTGTGGATAGTGGCTCTCACGTTGGTTCACTGGACTCCCAAAGCTTTAGAAATGGCTTTATAACCTTTTCCAGACTGATAGATCTCAATTACTTACTTTCTCATTTGTTCCTGAATTTCTTTGGATCTCGGCATGATGTCTAGCTTTTGAAGATCTTTTGGTCTACTTCACTTTGTCAGGCAGGTCCTATTTAAGTGATTTCTTGATTGAGAACAGATGTGGCAGTAATCAGGCCTTGGTGTGGCTAGAGAAATTCAACTCAGGTGTGATAAACCACAGTTATGTTTTAATAGGTGGGGCAAACACTTTTTCACACAGGGCCATGTAGGTTTGGATTTTGTTTTCCCTTAATAACAACAACCTTCGTTTAAAAACTGCATTTTGTGTTTACTTGTGTTATCTTTGACTAATATTTAAATTTGATGATCTGAAACACTTAAGCGTGGCAAACAAGCAAAAAAAAAAAAAAAAAGAAATCAGGAAGGAGGCAAACATTTTTTCACACCACTGTGTGTGTGTATGTATATATATCTATCTATACACCCACACACATACACTATACTTACTACTTACTATGCTGCTTTCTGTACAGTTCTAAGGAATTTAACTCTGTACTGATTGGTTCTTTGGCTCTATACATCAAGAGGAGAGGAGAGGTGGGGAGGGGAGGGGAGGGGAGAGGAGAGGAGAGGAGAGGAGAGGAGAGGAGAGGAGAGGAGAGGAGAGGAGAGGAGAGGAGAGGAGAGGAGAGGAGAGGAAGTCTCAGGATTGCTTGAGGCACTAAGCTCATAGGCCAGGATCAGTGACTGACTCTTACTGAAACTTATCTGTTTGGATTACCTGTCACAACCTATTATAACCCTAACATGCCACCACTTGGAGCAGAGCAGGCCCTAAAAAGCTTCTCAAACAATCAGGGGAAAGGGCAAACAGAGATTTGCATCATTAATGCTAAGGTCCTGAACTAAGATGAACTTAAACTTGATCTAAAAAGGGGGGAGGGGGCTGGGGGGCTAATTAAGAATGAATTGCACCTGCTGTTTGTGTTGTTTGGCGCTACTGAATAAATAATGCAAAGCATAAAGCATAGTACAAACATGGATACAATGCTGAATGCTACTGGCTCAATTCCTGATTTTCCGGGTTTGTTCGGAATTCTAGGTAGCAATTTCACATACTTTACTTGGACTATACAAAACCTGAATTGGATGATAAAAGCATCTTTCAAATGTAAACATGAGGAACAAATGCTGTCATGATCGACAGACGATGTACACCAACATCGAAATTAGCTTACAGTAATAGCAAAACAAATATGGCAACAGTTAGATGTAAATAACTACAGTAAATACACACGCCGTAGCACTATTTCAGCACATGTTGCGCGAATGGGTTGTGAATTGATGTAGAACTGTTTCAGAACAGTTTAGGTAAATAAGGGAGATAAACACAATTTCCACAGTGCAATTCCCCGTATTGTTTCATTATTAATTATACTGCGTGCTGCAATTTATAAAAGGATCAAGACGTTTTATTTTTTTTTAGGCAGGTTCCTATAGCAACCCAGATTGAGTCGTGCACACGCCACAAAAAGATCAACAACAATTTGCAGAAAGAAAAAAAAAATAAAAATGCAAAAGCCCATAGAGCCATTGGAAAATGCACACCTACACAAGCATGAGAGCGTTTCCTTTCAGCCTCTATTTTTGCGAGATGTTTTAGGTGAATTATCTTAATTCCATTAGGAGGACTGGACAGTCGGTTCAATAGAAGGACATAGTGTTATGAAAGAAAAGGCATAGCGATCTAATGAAGCACTTCCATTGGTTATGTAAGCCATCCTTTTGCATTCTGGTAAGCACCGTTTGAAGAGAGGAAGCTGATTTAAGTGCTGAGTTTAATGAAAAACCACAGAGACAGATAAGTGAAGTTAAATAAAGACTGCATGTGTTGCTACGTGTTCAGTTACGGGAAACAAAATAATTTAGGCCAAGTATCATTTGATTATTCATGTTCACCGCGGCACTCCGGCCTCTTCCTCTTGTTAGTTCTGCTTAGATGCAGAAATAATTCAACATCCCCTTTTTCATTCATGAAAGATGTAGAAAACTGGAATTAGGGAAAGCTGTGGGTCGAACGGATTGCCGCTCGTTTTCCGTAAAGTACTCACACGCACATGAAGTACTGTTATCAGAATCAAGAGCTAAAGGTCTTCCGGGGAACAGTGCGATGAATACTACAAAATGTGCTTTGCTGTGGATTCTTTTCTATGTCACAAACCATCTGCTGTCACTGATCTCCTCTCGTCTGAGATATAAAGCCGGTTAAACTGACTCCGGTATGCCATTCATTTCTACAGAGGAATCGCGATCCTCGCCTCTCCAGTATGATGTCTTTTCTGCACTAGCCTAATTATCCGCCAATAACACCGTCTGCCGTACGCTGACTCCATAGAGCTAGATCAACAAACGCGCCGATTCCCCCTGGACAGGCTTCCTCCCTTGCAGAGCAGCGTTCGTGGGAAAGCGATCCAGTGGAGGGTTTTATTAGAGCAGAGAACATGCCTGTAGTCACACACTGAGCAACAGATTAAAAAAAAATAAAAAAAATGCTGAACCACTGATGAAGACTTTACGAGCGTCTCACAAAAATAAAACAGTGGCGTCTCGCTATCGCCCATCAGTGACTAAATCCTGTCCTGCAGCAAATCTGGTCAAATTGCAAATACACGGACACATTAACAACAGGCCGAAGCAAAACCAGTGATGGACGATAAAAACTCTCTCGTTCTGCACTATTGTAGCAGTAGGCCTTTAAACTAAATAATGTGAATAGTTTTTTATACACATTTTTTATCAGTTCATATGAGGAATACAGACGGTTTGTGTTAAATAATTAAACATTCAACATGCGTAATTCCAATGGATATTAGTCAGAAACTGTTTTAAGTGTTTAACGGCTGGACAACGAGTGTTTGGTTCTAAGAGGGGGACTGACTCCCTGGAGGGGAAAATGACCGAGGTGAACCAATAGGTGTCAGCCTTCTCTGTGCCCTCGCTCATGTCCAAATGAGTGCCAAATGAACTAAAGAGAAATATAAACAACTAGGGCACACGCCTGGTAAACGGCCACAAAAAGAGTAGCAGACTTGGCTGGCCTTTTGTCCGTTTGTCTTTAACACACATGAAAAGGGATCTAAAGTTTGCTGTAAGTATTAAAGCAAGGTTAGTGTACATTAAAGTCATTTTTTTCTCTCCGTTTAAGAAACAGAATAACTAGAATTTAGAAAGTTCATGGCTTTAATATTTGATTGGCATGGAAACATGAATGGATGCAAAAGTACACGAACCCCTTTCATCTGACTAATCCTCCCCATCTTCTGTACAGAACCCAAACCGTGAACAAAGCAGTGCTTGCTTACCATTTTGAATATCAATCACACTGATCACGTTCTACATTCCAGCTGGCTCATGTTTTTATGAAAATAACATCAAGGTTGGCCAGGAATCTTGGAGTAACCTTTGACGACCAACTCACTTTCAAAGAACGCATTGTAAAGACAGCTCGGTCATGCAGATCTGCACTAGACAACATCAGGAAGTTCAGGCTTTTTCTAACAGAGCATGCAGCACAACTTCTCGTCCAGGCGCTCGTCATTTCTAGGCTTGATTACTGCAATGCTCTTCTGGCTGGACTGCCATCACGCAAACCTGTAAACTGGCTCCAAATCATAGGTGAAAAAATAAATGAATAGATAAAATCTCAAATCTGAGCGGGGGACCTCTGGTTGAGTTGACACAGAATGACCCAGTTTGTCATTTCTAATTTTAAGTATAAATTCAAATGACCACAAAGTACAGAGACCAAGCAAGTGTCATTATATTGAGGTTCAAAAATCGAATTAAATCAAGGATTCGAAATCGGATCTAAAACTGGAAAGTTCTGGGATTTTGAGAACAACAAACAAACTAACAATAAAAACACAAAATGATACAATTAAATTGTGTTTAAGATTACGCATTTCAGGTCACTAATTAAATAAGCAAATTAGTTCACTGTGTGAACTTTGAACAAAAAGTCAGATTTCTTTGCTTCCGCTGAAGCACATGATTTGGAACACTCACAGATCATGTTTGTTTTACAAAAGCTTGTGCAGTTCATGCCAGCCCGAGTGCATGATGTAATTAAAGAAAAAGGGGGGCATTCTAAATACTGAAAATTCAGTCCATACTAAATGCTTAATGCTGTCGATTTCATAAAACATTTTCCTAAAATACGTTTTCTTAAAGTGGACTTTTGGTCCCTTTCTGGGGGTCATTTGCCATTTTGTGTACACTGTATATTGCGATGACCGGTTTAGCAAATCTCACCTGAAAGCCGATGGAGGTCTCATCCATGGGCGGAGGAGGTGGGAAGCTGGAAGGGAGCCCGCTGGTGTCAATGGCAGGTGGAGGAGGTGGAGGATAGTCGTCTACAAAACACATAAATAAATAAAAAGACAAATTTCAATCAATAAAACATGGTTAAAGGCAAGACACCAATAAGTGACTGATAAACTCTCTTCCTCAGGGATGAATCAATCCACAAAAGGTCAGAGTGGGTGGAAAACTTTTGTAAAATCTGATAGATCAAGCTGACATAAATCCGGCACACCTACATGTCACAAAGAATGCCAGATGAAAGCTTTAGGGAATATAATACTTTCACATAACATGATGATTAATTCCATTTTGTTCATATCTACAGCCTCCAACAAATTGTTGGCCTCTGTAAGTACTTAAAAGTGTTAGAGAGTGAAGAAATCGAAAGGAAGGGAGGCTTACACACACTTACCATATTGTCACGGATATTACTGTACATTTAACAGCAACTATTTGGTTAACTAAGATGGTCTAAGCTGTAGTAAGTAGGTGTTTGTACAGATTGAAAATCTAAGTACTGTGCTCAAAACAAGTTAGATGGGACATTTGTCCAGCCAAGTGTGTGGCAATAAGCCAATCACAGAGTTGTAAAGTCCACGGCTAATCCAGGGATTGGGTTCCACTGCATGTTTCAGGCAGGATCAAAATCTGCTTGCCAAATTATATTCTGATTTGGCGGCGCTCGGCATCCAATTTTGGCCTGAATCATTTGACCGTCTAAGTACCAATCCACAAACGACAGCGTTTTAGGGGAAGGCAATAGGAATTCACTGCTGTATCTTGAGTCTTTGAATAGACTTTTAATGTCCTTTATTTTTTTTTAGCCTTGTTTATTTTTTCACTATTTTTATCTGTCGTTTGGATCTAATTGATATTGAAATTTTGTTTATCCAAGTCTACTGGCCGATTTAATTAACTGGTCTTGAAACGACTAAAATCCTGAAATGTGAACGTACTCAGAAAATGTCACATGCCTAATTTTTGTACAACATGAAATTGCTGTGAACATGGCATCAAACATTCCCCAAAGGCACAAGAGCACTTTACGTGAACCGTTTATGTAATAACCTTGTGACCTCTGTGAAAACTCAAGCACTGCAATCAAAATAAAAAAGGAAAAGAGTCTTACATCCCCCTTTCTCCTTCTCCTGTGATCTTTATTTGTACTTTTCTCTGCCTCAGCTTACATCCTAAAGTCACTTGTAAGTTGCAAGTTGACACAAAATTAATATCTTAAGATCCTTAATATCTTATGTCTCTCCGACATCCAATGATGTTTGGATTTCTCAATTCAGGGCAACATGAGAGACGTAAATGTTTCAAAGATGGCATGATTTATTGAGGAGGCCTGGAAGAACGGGGCAAAAAGAGACCAAGAGAGGGAGGTGTGGGACAGTGCCTTGAATTGCAGAGCAAACTGAAAGAGGAAGTTAGTCTTTAAAAAAACGTGGCTAAGAACACACATTGAGACCGGATATTATCAGCCCGATCTTGAGAAAATATGCATCTATTTTACTTTTTTTTTCAAATCCATATGAATTTGTACAATATCATTGATACGAAAGCATAAGACTTTTAGGTCCAAAAGGTCCAAAAAATGTACAGTAAATTACTAAGTGCATAATGACCAGTTAGACTGACCTATTTTAATGCCAGCAGTCTATAACCTCTCGACGACAGTTAACAGTCACTTTCGCGCAAAACAAACTTAACGGAGATGACCTGATAATACTAATAATAGCCTTGTTCCAATACCCTAGTGAGCTGCCTGGAGTAGTTAGGAGATGCAGCCTTCCCATTGTGAAGGTTGATATAAATTTCATATTGATTTGGCCACATTATAGGGTAGAATTACATATATATTTTACAGAGAGGTCAAATCCATAATGCAATTGCGACGTGCTTAGTGAAGAGAAAAATGGTGGATAAGAGAAATGCATACTACAGTTCGAAAAGTTGAAGTCAGCAAGTTTTTTTTTTATAGTAATTAATATTTTATAGTAATTAACTATTAAAAGTCAGATTAAAGGCTTTTACAGTGCTATTACAAATAAATGCGGTATATAAATATCGCGTCTCTGTACTGAGCAGACTGTGTGCGCTGCGGTTCGCGTCACACTAACCTGAAACCAGCCTTCATTCGCCTCAATGGAAAGCACATTTACACGGTCTTAATCGTTCCCCTGTATTGTGCACTATGTGCCATTCACCATGTAGAAAATACATATGTGAAAAGGTTGACTTATAATGTAGGGGGTGAGATTTGACTGGACAGAAGATCTGAAGAGAAGCTGAAGTCTGCGGTGATGTCATGAAAATCCGTGAACCATAGCGGGAGCGAGAGACTAAGTTTTGAATACTATCTCCTAAATGTGAGTTTTGGAACACACCAGCTTAATCATAACCTTAAGGCTAACACATTCATACTAAAAGCTTAAATTATGATTTCAGGGGGAGTTTAATTATAAATAAATTTTATCCATTTGTTTGGTTTCATTAGAGTGCATCCTTCGTTTGAAGCACAGAGTTCCCTATAGAGTGCTTCATAAATCACTTATGAGGTTTCATTTCAATTAGGAAGGCAATTGTCTATGTCCGCAGATATGGCAAGGCAGCTCAAGTATTGGAACACAGTTAACAACTGTCGTTTTCTTCTCACACATACGAACAAACAGTAATACTTGCAGGGGTTCTGATGAATCATCAAGTCAACTTCATGAACAGAACATGTAACACGTTTACGTCATTCACAGCCAATGCAAAATAGGTCTCTGCTTTCTGACACAGTGTTACGAAAACAAGTACAGACATTATATATGTGTTTTCAGTAAGGTGTCTGTGGTGTGAGGTCAGCGAGTTTGGGACATGTTAACCGGTTGCTGGTTCGGCTGTGGAGGAACCAGGGGGCCCCTGTGCCATGAATGAGAGAGGCTCCATTTATGCAGACCGGGAAGCAAAGGCAGTGCTTACTCGCTAATGAGACAAGCAGCAGGAACACCTACTTATTACCACACATTTCCACTCAACTCTTTATTGAGCAATTACACTCAAGTACCGGCTTTGTGAGAGCCGAATTCTAATCAGTAATTAAAGTTATTTGAAAGGACCATGAGAGGTATAATTGGTAATCAGGAACATGAATGTTGTTAAGGGTTGAGTTTAAAAAAAAAAAAAAAAAAAAAAGGAAAAAGAAAAACAGGCTTTAGATGAAACCAGTGGAGCGTAAGAGCAGAGATGAAACACACTTCCTGTAACGGGACAATTATGTGTGCATTTCTCAGATGTGACCCGTAAAAAAAGGCTTTATTTCAATCATGTGCTTATGCAGATGTATTATGTATTTGAGTACAGTAAATGCTCACTTTATAACACAGCCTGCAACACAGTTTTATTCTCTGCATTGAAAACAATGACAATTGACAAGGAAGTCAAGATTTTCCATTCGCCCTCACCTGTTACTCGATTCAATGAATGCCAACTTTAAGAATGCCCCGGCTATATACTCAGTTTTATAAGGTAATCAGACTGGCAAAGAAGTTCTAATTGCTTCTAGACAGATGAGAGAAGTTTAGAAATCAAATTCCTAAATCTATGTAATATTAAAGTGTATGAAATGGACTGCAAAGGGAACATATTCAACATTCTAGATTGCAAGTAAATAACTCACATGTGACAAAATTTCATGCTCTCTATATATATATATATACACACATACATACATGCATACATGCATATAGTGGGTAAGGAAAGTATTCAGACCCCCTTTAATTTTTCACTCTTTGTTATATTGCAGCCATTTGCTAAATTAAGTTCAAGTTAATTTTTTTCCTCATTAATGTACACACAGCACCCCATATTGACAGAAAAACAGAATTCTGTTCATGAGAATTACGTTCAGAATTCATGAGTCTTTTTGGGAAAGATGCAACAAGTTTTTTACACCTGGATTTGGGGATCCTCTGCCATTACTCCTTGCAGATCCTCTCCAGTTCTGTCAGGTTGGATGGTAAACGTTGGTGGACAGCCATTTTTAGGTCTCTCCAGAGATGCTCAATTGGGTTTAAGTCAGGGCTGGGACATTCAGAACAGTCACGGAGTTGTTGTGAAGCCACTCCATTATTTTAGCTGTGTGCTTAGGGTCATTGTCTTTTTGGAAGGTAAACCTTCGGCCCAGTCTGAGGTCCTGAGCACTCTGGAGAAGGTTTTCATCCAGGAAATCCCTGTACTTGGCTGCATTCATCTTTCCCTCAAATTGCAACCAGTCATCCTATCCCTGTTGCAGAAAAAAACAATCCCCACACCATGATGCTGCCACCACCATGCTTCACTGTTGGGACTGTGTTGGACAGGTGATGAGCAGTGCCTGGTTTTCTCCACACATACCGCTTAGAATTAAGTTCTATCTTGGTCTCATCAGACCAGAGAGTCTTATTTTTCACCATCTTGGAGTCCTTCAGGTGTTTTTTAAGCAAACTCCATGCGGGCTTTCATGTGTCTTGCACTGAGGAGAGGCTTCCGTCGGGTCACTCTGCCATAAAGCCCCGACTGGTGGAGGGCTGCAGTGATGGTTGACTTTCTACAAATTTCTCCCATCTCCCGACTACATCTCAGGAGCTCAGCCACAGTGATCTTTGGGTTCTTCTTTACCTCTCTCACCAAGGCTCTTCTCCCCCGATAGCTCAGTTTGGCCGGACGGCCAGCTCTAGGAAGGGTTCTGGTCGTCCCAAATGTCTTGCATTTAAGGATTATGGAGGCCACTGTGCTCTTATGAACCTTAAGTGCAACAAAAAAACCTTGTAACCTTGGCCAGATCTGTGCCTTGCCACAATTCTGTCTGACATGCAC
Source organism: Opsariichthys bidens (assembly GCA_037194245.1). NCBI lineage: Eukaryota > Metazoa > Chordata > Actinopteri > Cypriniformes > Xenocyprididae > Opsariichthys > Opsariichthys bidens. The sequence goes on from CM074298.1 coordinate 16,476,998, forward strand.
TGTGAGCTGTAAGATCTTATATAGACAGGTGTGTGGATAATCAAGCACAGCTGGACTCAAATTTAGGTGTAGAACCATCTCAAGGATGATCAGAAGAAATGGACAGCACCTGAGTTAAATATATGAGTGTCACAGCAACGGGTTTGAATACTTAGGACCATGTGATACTTCAGTTTTTCTTTTTTAATAAATCAGCAAAAATGTCAACAATTCTGTGTTTTTCTGTCAATATGGGGTGTTGTGTGTACATTAATGAGGAATAAAATTAACTTAAATGATTTTAGCAAATGGCTCCAATATAACAAAGAGTGAAAAATTTAAGGAGGTCTGAATACTTTCCACACCCACTGTGTGTGTGTGTATGTATATATATATATATATATATATATATATATATATATATATATATAAAAACTACATGTTGTTTCCAAATGGCACTGTACAGCCTCCAATTAGCAATATAAAAAGACATTGGTAAGGAAAACTTTGTAAAAAGAGAAATTTTACAGCCTCAAAATTTAGATCTTTGAAGAAAAGAAAAAAAATTACTAAACTTTCTAAAACTTTTACTAAACGTTCTATTAGCCCTTCTGAGCAACTTTAGGTGAACCCAGACCCCAATTTGAAAAGGGAACATTGATACGTCTAGGTTTTTGTTTGATCAAAGCTACTTGGCCTGAAAAGTTTAAGAACTAGAACTAATGTAATATGTATAATTAGAATCCATACAGTATAATAATGACTATAATCTTGTCATTCCGCAAATTCAACAGGTTTCTTTGTATTTGTTTAAATTCACAGAAGTTATGTGAGGCTGAAATTGAACAAGAGGAACTTAATTTTGAAATACACAAATCTCTGTTTGAACTCAACGCAACCTCTGTCCATCTGGCATTAATACTGACACAGAAGCAACTGACAACGATAGCGTTTCAAAGGAGCATCTATTCTTATACTGTTTATGGGATGAAAATCTCCACATTGACAGATTCAGTCGTAAACCCAGAAGAGCTTTCTGTGGAATGTCACTTTTGTAATCCGTACAGGACGTCACATGTTTATTTGGTACATATTTAGTTCCATTGACATTTTTGTCTGCACTCCAAATTCCCCAATGAATTTGATTTACAGCAGAAGTTCAAGCAGAAGCATCTTTGCACCGGCATTTAAACACACCGCAGTAAACAAAATGAATGGCTGGGTGCATTTGGCAGCGAGGATCTCCAGTTTAGTCGTATCACTGGCATGAAACTCGTCTGGGAAGCGTCAAAGCGTGCAAACACCTAGTCCATCCACTATATTAACATCTTTATCCAATAATACCACAAACGAAATGAACAAAAAAAATGTGCTTTGTTGATGACAACAAATTATAAACTGTAAAAGAAGGCACTCATGTGTACCTTTTATTTTGCTGATAGTCTTTTTTATCATTAAAATGCTTTAGAACAAAATTAAGTAGTATTTAAGAGAAGTAAAAAAATAAATAAATAAAATAATAAAAAGACCATCTATAAACCCTTCAGAGTCCTAGAAGAATAAAGTGATATAATTACAGATGTGACATTTCCAATGGTTTAACTTTGCGGAGAAGCTCTCAAAATGTCCTACAGCAGGGAGACGTGCTAAATGCATTATTTTATCTGTAATTATCCGTCCGTATTCTCTCTAGCATCCGCTGCAGCTCTGAGGTTTAGTCCTGCTCTTAATTAGCTATAATATACAACAGACTGATTTATGGCTTCATTTGGCTGAAAAGGCCACTCTGGGTTTGAGGTTTTTGGAGATGTCCTTCTCGAAGCATAGAGGAGCCGACAATGCTGGTTTGTGGAGATCTGAGAGGAATTCAAGAGGGACAGAAAACAGTTTAGAAATTTAGAGACATAAAAGGGGGATTAAAATATTGTGCGGGAGCAAAATGGAACAAGTAAAATGAAGAGGTGATGCCCTCAAATCCACAATCCCAGCAGTGTGATCTTCAATAAAAAAGGACCTCAAAAGCACCGTGATGAACAATTTCTACTGAAAAGTGAGAGCTCTGAAAAAAATGTGTTAAATGAAAACTATCAGGGATGTAAATGAGAATAAGTTTGATTTAGAGAGGCAAACAGAAGCTCATTGTGTAGCCATGTATACTTAATTCACATGCAAGGATGGATCTCGTAAATCTGCAGGTGGACATGTTCCACGGGGCTTCTGTACGAAGTGCAACAGACAAAATGGAGGTTTCAGTGAAAGTATACAGACTGAGATGAAAAATGAAACATCAGTGCAAAATTGCTGAAGGTATCATTAGAGAGCAGTGCAGTCCAATGGTTGAAAATAAAAGAGGAATGTAAGCTGAATGAGAACGAGGGGTTCGTACCAAGAGGCTGAAATTCGCTACGTAATTTAAGGGAGGCAGGTCACATGGTAGTTAAAGAGGGGCTAAGAGGTTCATGTGAGGACACGCAAGGACACACAACCCAAACGGGTGCCAAATTATACTGGGTATACATGGTCTCTGATTCGCTCGGAATTTGTATTGGGCCTTGAATGTTTGTGCAGTTGCAAAACAACACGGTTTATGGAGGGTACATATGCTAGCAGTACAGTACTATAATAACATGTTCTTAGTTTTCAGACTTTGGATACTGATTTCAAAACCAACGGCATACATCTACATAGAAATGTGCAGTGCAAAGGCAAAACAAAGCAATTTTGAGTTATCGTAGAGCACAAAAAAAAAAAGTATTTTGAATCAAATACAAAATATATTTGATTGACAGAAATGGAGGGGAAGTTTATTCCTCATGTATCAAATATTTTCCAGATAATATTTTATTCATTTGTTTTGGCTTTAGTACAATGACAGAATTATGCTAATCATTACATTTTGGAAACTGAATGCCGTCATAAAAAATGTATAATCACACTTACTTATTTACCTGTATGTTGAATGTGGGGAAAAATAGTATTTATACATGAATATACACCTTTATATGCTTTAAATTTTTAGCAAGGTGGTCCCTCACATAAGCATCATCATATTTTTGTTCCAGCAGAAGGAACTGAATGAAATATTTTGAATGCTTCCGATCCACAATCTGACTTATGACTTGCGATGCAGCCTGAATCATAATCACACCGTGTTCATTTGTTGGCCAGAGGAGGACTGGTCCCCCAACTGAGCCTGGTTTCTCCCAAGGTTTTTTCCTCCATTTCTTTCACCTGATGGAGAGTAGCTTCCTTGCCACTGTTGCCCCTGGCTTGCTTAGTTGGGGACACTTAATATTCAGCAATATTACTGATTTGACTACACATTGACATGACATTACTACTTTCTTCAGAGCTGTTTTATAGCTGAATTTAACTCATTTTATAATTGATATACTTTACACAGTTGTTGAACTGAAATGAATCAACACTGAACTGATTTCAGCCGAATAATGACTATTTAGTTCCAACTTTTAAGACCTGCTTTATAGCAGAATTGAATTCCGTTTGCATCCGTTTGAATCGTTATTATGCTGTTGATCACTGTAAAGCTGCTTTGAATGAGATTACATGACTTGACTTTTGGCATCAAACAATGTTATAGACTGCAATGTGCCAGTGACTGAATTATGTTTACATTCAGAGAAATAAACCGAAAATCAAATTTAAAAATGGCATAGTTAATATAACATTGTGGGAAATATAAAAAAGCTAATCGTAAGACGGTCACATGGATTTTCTAAAAACATTCAATGAAGAACAGAAGAAAATGCATTCGAAAACGTTGCATGGGAGGAATGGACAGGATTATGGATAAAACATTTAAGTATGTGAGCTGTCGGCATAACTTTTTGCGTCTGTGGTTTCCAGGGGAATGTTCAGATTCTCATTTGTGGCTTCCTTGTCAAATTGCTACAGAGAGACTTATGTGAGGAGTCTGACATAACAGCCGGTAGTCAGTTAGCTGATGACCAGCCAAATGTAGAGGGAGAGAGACAGAAATATTTCAAAACAAATAATAAAAATCTGATAGGGGAAAAAGAAAACAGAACAAAAACATTCATCTGCAAGCAGCTTCTCGAAGTCGCCGTTCTGTTTCTGGAGGAAAGATTCTCAACCGCTACTCAACGTCCTCTCGTTTTGAAGGAAAGACTTGTCAGTGTTTCCAACACTTTCAAGTGTTTCCATTCATTTCATCACCGACAGATAATCCTGCCTTATGATAATCGTTGGCTAGACAGCATAGTAGACAACGTGAAAACAGCCCTTTAAGCCACTTACCACCTAGAAACTGAATAAATGTCTCTAACTGAAACATAAGTTGAATTTTGTACAAGAATTAGAGGCACATCCTCTTAGCAGTACTTAAGGGACATGTCACGAACTTTACAGATGCCTTAATACAATAATCTCCGGGTCTGATGCCAATGGGAACTAAACTAAATAATATGACATATCATTTCCAGTGACAGGCTGATGATTGACCCTGTTTTAAAGAAGGAAAATGAACATATGACATGCATCTTAAAGACATGACAGCTTTTAGTCAGCTTAATTCAGACCACTGCTTGGAGTTTCGTGTCTCCGTCGAGCCAAGCGAGAACATAAGGAGCCAAATGAGATTGTCACCAATGAAACTGAAGTTTGATTTGGCCTAATTTTTCATAAACCTCCAACTAGCATGTATTGCAAATGCAAATATGAAATTCAGCTATGTATTTTCCGAGGCTTATCGACATAACAGAAATCAATTCTGAAAAACGAAAGCACAGCTTAGTCAAAAGAAATTAAGATGTAGGAATTTGAAAAACGTGTGTCAGTTTGCATTAAACTGGAACAGAAAGAGATGCGAGTTTTAGTTGGCACGCGCACAAAAAGGGACGGTTAAATATATAAATAAATGAATGCCAAATAAAAAGCGACCAATAATATATGACAAAGAAATACATGGATTACAAAAGTTTGGGATCAGTAGGGGTCAATTTAAAGAAACATTCTAAATTGACCACCGCACGAACACAAAAATATATATATTTAAAAGAAATACTGTTCTTTTCAACTTTCTTTTAATCAAAGAATCCTGAAAAAAATATCAATTATCAAATATTAAACATGAAACATAATAATAATAACAATAAATGTTTCTTGAGCACCAATAAGCACATAAAAATGATTTCTGATGTGACATTGAAGACTGGAGTAATGATGCTGAAAAATTTGAGCTTTGCCATCACAGGAATACATATCATTTTAAAACATATTAAAATACAAAACAGTTATTTAAATTCAAATGATATTTCTGTTTTTGCTGTATTTTTATCAATTTAATGCAACCATAATGAGAAAGATCAAAGACTTACAGATCCCAAACTTTTGAACGGTAGTGTAGCCAAAGGAAATGAAAACATATTAGGACTTGAAAAATGAGTATCAGAAAATATAAACTTAATATTTTTTCGTTTAAAATAATCATTGCTTGGCTGATGTGCAAAGATGGCAACTTTAACACCAAGCATACGTCTAGCAGTGGACCGTACGAACAACAAAGAGGTAATCTACGGCTTACCCCATTTTCCAAACTTTAAGTAAATTAGACCCTGGGCAAAGGTTACGTCACCTAATTAATATTCATGAGTCAGGCTAAAAAAAAACGTTTATAATGAGTCCTCCCCACTTTTCAGATCGTTCACGCTCCTGCCAATGACCATTCCTTCAACCTTCTAATTAACGAGGAGGTGAACTAAGGCTGTCAGGACATAAACAGCTCCCCGTCACATCCGCAGTGCCCCTCAGGTGAACTCCATTCGCTCATTACCCCAAGAAAAAAAAGAAACGACCATTACATACCATGTTCTCTTCTAGAACAAAACTTTGAACAGAGAGGGCAGCTGTCCCATAATTAGTTTCGTTTCCATTCATCATGGCTACATGTGATTTAAGATCTAGTTCTTCAGCAAGTAACTCTACAAGTAAATCCACTTCACCAGATAATTATTCTTCGACAGCGATGGCATAGAAATATACAGAGCTAATGCAAAAACATAAGGTCTATTAAACAGTTCGATTACTGTGCGCAGCTATTTAAACTTACAATAGAGGATAAGAATCTGACCCACACAGGGTGACCGTCGCTCCTGCATAACCACAAACCTCATTCTTTTTAAAAATCTGAAAGAGTGACAGTATAATTAGGACATGGTTCAGACTGGGTGGACTACTGGATGATAACTTTCAACCAGAAAAATGAAAGAATCCTGCAGCATGTTCCACAAGATAAACAAGCAATTTTCGCCGGGCCCAGGCCTTAATAATGTTGTGGGGGAGGTTTCGTCACAGAGATGACTAACATTTTATTCATTTAAAAGTTTACATGCTTTGTATTTACAATTTCGCACGTCGTTCCAAACCTGGTTGACTTTCTCCCTCCTGCGGAACACAAAAGATGATATTTTAAAGAATGTTTCAACAGATTTCGTTCATACATTCAAAAACAATGCAAAAAAAACCAAATAAAACAAAAAGTCCTGCGAACATCAAAGGCTTGACTAAATCGTTCAGAATTTACTGCCCTAATCACATGTGGCACAATAAAAGACAGATGTGTACGGCTGCCACTTTCCTTTGTCATCCAAACATAACAGCTTATTTGGTCTCCGCTATGTGAAAGCCATGGATGTTGGCTATGTGATGACAGAACTCACAGCATTGTTGGAGCTATAATAAGTCCGACCACAAATGTTTCTCCCAGCGGCCCGCATGAGGAGGATGACCTTTGATCTGTGTGGTGTTCAGAATTCTCTGCACTCAATGGAGACATGAGAGAAGGGCAAAAAAGGTATAATGGGATATGAAGTGATTGATGAAGGCAGCTGCATGAAACAGCAGAGATCAACACAGTCGCATTAGGATTCTTGGAGAACGCTCAAGTGTTTACTTGAACCTTCCAAGAAAGTCACATTTACAGCGAGGAGTGAGGCTTTTCTGTTGCTTCTTCGGACTGTATTATTTTTTTTAGGGCAATATTTTATTTACTTAATTACAGGAGAGGCTGATTAATAAATCAAACGAATCCAATTATTTATGCATTAATCATAATTATTCGCAAATCAATACTTGCTGAGAAAAGTCACTAAACGAAGATGAGTTTTGGCAAATGAGTAAATCATTCAATAGACCGAGGCTTCAGAAATTAATATTTCCATTCATTTGTGCCCTATATAGTTCTCACGTCCTGTGAGAATGACTCAAGTTTAAACTGCTCCAACAGCAGGAAAACAATTTGTTATAAAAAAAATTGTTCGTTTTGCCAGGAAAACTCATTCAGTTACGTCACTCATTAACAAAATAGGCATCTGTAATTAGTAGTAATTACGTCACTAATTCATCCCCTTTTCCAACCAATCACAAAGTCTCTTTCATCTTTGAAACCCCACTAAAGCCATGTTGTTCTATCAGTTCACAAGTACTTTACTTCGCACCACCACCACCCCAACGCCCACCAGTCTAGGTCCCTGTCCTACAAGAAACTTCCAGACGACACCCTCAATTTATGGCATTCAGGCTGGGTCAGATTTAAGGGGTAGGCTCTCGCCCCTAACAGGCTCTGGTGGCTGTCCGTCCTCCTCCCTCTGACTGCTCAGACAGGGACCTGCTCCGAAAGGACTTTCTTTTATCATGTAAATAAATAAAAATGTTCTAGTGTTTGTTAATCAGCTTGTTTCCGAGTCTTTCTGGTTTCATTCCTAATGCGACAGTTCTTTAAATATCTTAAAGAAGATATTTAAAGGTTCACAGGTTTGAAATGGCACAAGGTTGAGTAAATTACTCAACTTACTTGCCAAGCAGGAAGAAATCTACCTAGAATCTGCACAAGTTTACAGCTTCAGATGAATGTGATTTTCATCTCTATATTTCAATTGAATCATGTCTGGAAAACTGACTAAATGAAACAACTATTCAATGCACAGCTTCTGATGGCTCAAACCCCACAACCCAATGAAATGGTGGAGCCTTGGGGGGTCTTTCGCTAATAAGTGAAGTCCCTCATTTGCATTTATTCTAATATCAGATCCACATTTAGATTGGTATAAAAAAGTAAACATTAATGTAAACGGCTCTAGTCTCCTCCTTATACTCTAATAACAAGCACAGATCTGACCTCTTAAAAAAAAAATCAAGGTAGCCTATATTTGTGTGTTATATATATATATATATATATATATATATATATGTGATATATTTACGATGTACTACACACACACGTATACATATATATATACATAGAGAGAGAGAGAGAGAGCAATATATATATACATATATATAGGTACTCATGTCTCTATGAAACTGTAATGTTGAATGTATATAATTAATTCTTTAAAAAATCAGTGTAACTAAAAGCTATCAATTTCAACATTTAATAGGATTTAAAAAAATAACATCTTTTAATTAGGTGAACTTTACATTATAATAAATGTCATATTTACCTGTGGCCTTCCAATACCTGTCTAACAGGAAGGAAATATACCGAAATTGAATAAAGTTATCAACCACTTTACAGTCTTCACTGCATAAATTATGAATTAAATATAGATTAATCCTCATTAAAGTTACAATTTTCTCTGTTACCTTTGTAATTTGAATAACATTAATGACAGACATCACATCACATTTATTGGGCTGCTGCAATTTAAAACCTGCCACTCGCGTCTGACGCACATCTCATTTTCTCACAACTCTTTAAGTTCATTTAAGACGTTATTTAACTCCGCTAAGACTGCTCTTATGAGGATACTCGACAAAATGGCCATTTTGGAATAATTCTGTGTAATTGTTTGTTCAAGCGTGAAACAGAACTCAAAACTGGCGCACGTCTTTCTGTGAGTCGTTTGTGTCACTGTCTGTACGTTCTCGTTGTCTTGTGGCTCTTGAATGGTTTAAAAGCATTTGCGTCAATAAGAGCATGATCATTTAATGTGACTTTTTTTCTCCTGTTCCCATTTCATTCATTGTTTCCTTGGTTACTCGTTTCTTTTTAGTTTGTCTGCATGATTTTTGATTGTGTTCGCATTTGACGTTAATTATTGTTGTATGTATTTAAGCCCCGTGCTTCATTCTGTTCCATTGTCAGTCCTTGTTAATGTATATGCTGAAGTCTAGTTTGTGTTTTCTAGTTGAGTATTTTGAAAAAAAAAAAAAAAAACGAAAGAGTATTTCTCATTCCTCGTGCTATTTGACCAGCATAACGTGGCAATCATATTGACAGAAATTTTAATATTGGAGCATCCTGAGTCCAAAACATTAAAAATATATGAGGGAAAGATAGCCTGTGCTCTCAAGTAAATAAACAGACTTTTTTTCCATTCAGTTAATTGTGGTTTAAATATTTGGGACAATGACAAAGAGCTATGACGCACATTCAAAACAGTCCGATAATACCTTGAATAATTTTGATAGCTTTCGTGCTAAATTGTTTATCATGCAAATTGCATTATATGTAAATTTTCCAAGTGGCCACCCAAATATTTGGTAGTTTAATCCTCTTAAATCAAAAGAGACAATGAAGTTACAAGAGATAAAACGGCAGTGATGTGTCAGGATTACACTTCTCAAAATGAGTTTTTGGATTACAGGCCTACTGCAATCTAACCTAAAGCTCTATGTGATTTTAATATGAAGTACTCATATTTAACTTTAGGGAAAACATTTGACACATTAATACAGAGTGAAAAAAAGGCAAACGTGCAAACACAAACCATCCATTTTTCATTAAGAAACTACTATTTTAGCCCAGATGTTATTTGGATTTTTTGGACCCTTCAATAGCATACATCATTCACTGATATGATAATATTTGCACAACACAGCTCAGAGAGCATTACCCAAATTCTTTTATCATCTTATGTGCTTATTCACAAGTACCTTCTCCACTAAACAATGTTTTCCATTTGTAATAAACATATGTTTTCCGGAAAACAAAAACAGTCATTTTTGACACAAAAGTTTGTTTTGAAGTGTGTCTGACAATTCAAAGACCAGATTATCATGATTGGGTCTTGTACAAAAGATAACGCAAAGCATTACAACTTCCTAAACCAGAGTAGGACTCCTACAGACTGCTTAAGTTCAGCTCCCTTCATTCCAAAAAAATTCTTTTTTAAAGGCATAGTTCATAGTATTTTAAAAAATGCACTCCCCTCCATATATATATATATATATATATATACTAAAAAGATATTTTGAAGAATATTGCTGACTAAAAAGTTTTGGTGACCATTGACTTCAATATTATCTATCTATCTATCTATCTATCTATCTATCTATCTATCTATCTATCTGTATGTATGTATATGTATGTATATATATATATGTGTGTGTGTGTGTGTGTGTGTGTGTGTATGTATGTATGTATGTGTGTATATATGTATATATATATATATATATATATATATATATATATATAGATATATATATAGATAGATATATATAGATAGATATATATAGATATATATAGAAGTCAATGGTCACCAAAACTTTTTAGTCAGCAATATTCTTCAAAATATCTTCCACATAGAAAAGATTTTTCATTTTTGGGTGAATTATCACTTTGAAACCCGCCATCTGCAATGGGTTCACCCCAGCAAAAATTGGCATGGTACACATGTGGTGCAATGTAATGATGTAAAGAACAGCAGACACAGCGGGTCACGGTAAATGTCAAACTCGGTGGCATGTGTTGGTCACTGACGCCCACAGCCATCGCAAAGTCCTACTTATCATAAGTATTTTAGAGATTTAGTAGGAACACAATTTGCACAGCAGCACATTTGAGCAACAAAAGTTACAAAGCAACCTGTGAGGGTTACAGAAAAGTTATAGACCGTCTAATCCAAATGGATAAAAAATAATAACCAACCAACTAACTAACTATAGGACATAATGGGCGGAGAGACAAATGTGTAAGGTTTCGCTTGAATCTTTGCCCTTTCCAACTAAATGATATGCCACATTTCATTGCCATTTCGGTGGCCAAACCACCCCAGTGTAACTTGTTTGTTGGTAGTGGGAAGGGGAGAAGCGAACTGACACTAGCCATTCACCCTGTCAGGTGGTCCCAAGTGTTACTAAAAACAGAGTCTGAAAAAAATAAAGCTGACAGACCTTTCTCTGCATTGCACAGATGTTATTTTTCTTACAGCACAGCGAACTCACTTGCACAGAAATTAGATACGTGTGTGTGTGTGTGTGTGTGTGTGTGCTGAAGTTTGAGTGTGCAAGTATATGTATATTTGAGGTTGTGCATCAAGTGTTGAGCAACTAATGGCTTCCCCAGAATAAGTAGATAAGATGTTGAGGTCACTGATTTCACACTAGTAAAACACTTTGTTCTTTCAATACAGTAGAAAATACACAAGCTTGTCACTAAAAAGCAACACGGTCTGGAAACTATGTAAAGCAGGTGCTTACACACCCTTCATTCTTTTGTTTGGTTTTGCTTTCTCGAACAACCGAGTGAACAAGTTCCTGTTTTTACTGACTTTCCGCTGTGAATTAGACATGCAGGTGTTTAACTGTTAAGCGCTGAGTTGGCTAACTCTAAACTAATATACATAACAGGCAATTTTGAGGTTTGTCACGAGAACATAATACTGGCTAAAGATACGGGTATCTGCTAATAGATGCCCCCTGATAAAAATAGGACATTAAAAGAGAAGTCATAAACTGGCTTCTTGCCACTTTTTGATAGAGACAATAAAGAGGGGACAAGATTGTCCTAGAAGGGGACCAGGTTCAAAACATCCTACATGAGCGTGAGCATTTGAGAGACAGACTGTTAGGACAACAAAACAAGTGTCATTCCCTTTTTTTTCGGGGGGTGGGGGGTGAGACTGTCTATATCTGCAGAATCAGACAAATTATACGTGATTAAATATAAAGCAACAATCACATCTAATTATTATTAGACGATTGGCTGATTTATTAACGCGCTGGTCTTCTCAAGCAAGTAACGCACAAACATGAGTACGTGTCTTTAAAGAATATATCTGTGTGCTGTCTTTCTGTCTTTAATTACTCACCCTCATGTCCCAAACCCGTAAGACCTTTATTTGTCTCCGGATCTCAACTTAAGATGTCCCCATACTGTCACGCTATTTCCGTTGCAGAGCTTCAGTGTTTACGTCAGAACGCGGACTCACACGCATGCGTCATGCTGCTCATGAAACCAGAGCCGACCAATACCGAGCCGCCGTTCAGACGTAAACGCTGAAGCTCTGCAACGGAAATGGCGTTGTTATTTTTGTTTTGATTTTACACAAAGAATTCTCGTCGCTTCATAACATTAAGGGTGAACCGCTGTAGTCACATGGACTATTTTATCGATGTCTTTACTACCTTTCTGGACCACAAAATGTGCAATGTCATTGTGTGGATCAGATCCCCTCCGATTTCATCAAAAATATCTTCATTTGTGTTCCCGAAGACAACATGGGGGTGAGTGCTTAGTGCCAGAAATTGAATTTGCGGGTGCACCAACCCTTTAAACAAGCACGTATTTGTTTATTTACTTATTTTTAAAGGATGTGGTCAAATTTTTGCAGCAATTTACGCAGAAACCCAGGTAAATCAACAGGGTTTTCACACCTTCTGCAGCAGCCACATTTCCCATCAGGTTAGTTTAATGTGAACATCAGCGTTAAAAACCTCATTAGGCCTGTACAGACTCTCACTTTGACGAGACACCTTTACAATGATTCCCTATTACTATTTGCTTTATCTACGATGATGTTCTTTACTTAATATAAAGTACCCTTGCTCAGATAATTGACACGTTCACTTATCTCCATTAATAAAAAGTCAATTAGCTTGCCAAGGAATTGGGCTTATCCTCTGTAATAGAGGCCTAATGAACTGCCCTCGAATCAAGGCCTCAACTCACCCTATCTTCCTGCACATTTTCTCACACAATAGCACATGGGCAGATACAGGACCTAAAACAGCTTTTATGTTCTGTATCTGCCTTTCAACCTTCAATTAGAAATGTTCCAGACAGAAGCTCAGAATAAGTCAAGAGGTTAGTCAGACATGAAGTCATAGCACTGAATACAACAGACGGCGGCGAACAGTGATAACAGGCAGACTTCGCCATCGCGTGTAGCCGATACTAAATGATAAATCTGTATAGAGGCATACTAATTCCATATTGGCAACAGACAAAGTGTCTGGAGAAACACTTTTATTCAGGTAAACGGCTGGGTTTGCCCTTTTCCGACGGAATAAATAACGCAATCAGCTTTGAACACACCCTTGAACAGAACGTGGCATGAAAACAATTCCAAAATGTCATAATCCACCCAACAACAAAAAAAGTACTCCATGTCAAAAGGTAAACAATCGGGGTGCACCGACCAACTGTCTGCTGTTTAAACTAATCCATTAGAAACATGTCCTGAAGTAATACCTGACAAACAAATAATAATAATAATAATAATAATAATAATAATAATAAAAAAACATGTTTGTCACTGTCAGTCTTGATCTGCCATGGCTGTGTTTCATCTGGTTTGTTTTTATGTTACTTAGCCTTGACTTCACATTGTCATAAGCAGCTGCAAGCTGGCGGTAATACACAGATGCATAAAGGAGATATTACACAACACATCCACTTCCTGTGGCAAATATTGGATAATAGAAGTCTGATACTGTTTTTCAAGCACCTTCTTTAGATAGAGACTCCCAAAAATTTGGAGAAGTGTGAACCGCAATGCCCACGAGAGCCCTTCTGGCGTGACACAGACCTGTGCACAAACTCTTCCTCTGAGCTCTCCGAGCGCCGTGTAACTGTAAGATTAATGAAAGTTACGAAAAAAAAAGATTGTTTCAATGAACTAGTGCAGGATTAAAAGAAACATCAGCAAAAATCGGGCCATAATATGGTGTAACGGGAATGAAATAGTGCCAACAATATTACAACCTAGCTAGTTAATTATCGTTTCATATTATTAGTAAAAGGCACAGATAGCGGACAGAAAAAAGATTGAAAATATGTTCCCCAGGAGATATTCTTTCATGCGTAGCAATGTTTTTGCTTCTTACCTGCAGTCCTCTCTCATACTATGAATGTTTTACTCGTAGGTGAACTTTTATAATCTTTAAAATACGCCACATAAAGAATGCAAATGACCCTTATGAGTCTGGTTTATAAACAAATTAGCCGTAAAGAGAGGCTTTCTCCATCATTCACTGAGAAACAGGTGGTACGTAGGGACTTTTTTTGTGTGTGAGAGAGACACATTTGCGCTGCGGCTGCGATTAGTTTCAATCAGCTCTGAAGGTTCCAATCAGTCTTTAAAAACCACACAGAACAGAATATGGAGCATCTGCAATGTCCATCCGATTTTTTTATCCAGTTGTAATGTCTATAATTTACGTTTATATATTATAATGCGTTAACTTTGACAGCCCTAATTATTGCATTAGTTACATCAAGAAGATTGATCGTCCAAGTAAACATTCAAAACGAGAAAAATGTGTTAATTCGGCACATTGGTTGATAGCACTGGTGCATGTTTCTCTTTGTTCACTCTGGCATGGTGAAATTAAAATGGGACAAAGTAAGCTCAGATAACTCGGTCTCGCTTAAAGCTGCCTGTTTGAGTGGGACAGACGTGTGAGAACTCCCTCCAATAATCTCATCACCGCTTTTCATCTGAAACAAAGGCAGGTCTCTGTCGCTCTCACACCATCAAAGAGGAGAAGGGTTACAGCATAAAATAAGCCCTCAAGGTCCTCTATCTTTCTTATTTTCCTGTGAAATGTTTAAAAATAGAATAACTTAATTAATACAATTTTCACCATAGAGATTAAGTTAAAGTCACATTTCTAATCAGAAAGCTTTTTAGGGTCCAGAAAGCCCACACTGTAACCATGGAAACCCCTATCTGACCGAGCTGCTATCAGCCAATTAATGCAAGAAAAGAGCACTTTTATTGCAGAAACAAATTCCCAATAATACCCTTTAAAAAAATTAACAAATTGCCAAAGGGTACGCCGTTAGCTAAGACTTAGTCGACGTCCACGGAATACAAAAATGCCCGTCTGGGTAGACCCTGCAAAGAAATCAAAGTATCACTTTTGAGCATTTACGTGGTTTCACCCGTATTTACGTAATACCCAAGAGCAATGTGTCTGTAATCAGTAATCAATAACTCATGCAACTCTGCACGTATGCTTGGAAATATGAGCTTCATGGCTTCATTTATGTTTCTGGCTGGCTGCAACTTTTTAAACTTTATATACACAAATTACTGAAAGAAAACCTCCAGGTACTCTACGGATTTCACATACTTTGACGAAACTTTTATATTTAAGTTGTGCATTTTCACATATGTTCCTGCAAATAAATAAATAAAAACTTCCTCACCACAAATAAAAACAAAGAGCATAATAGCCACTGAAAAATGACGTCGCTCCAGTTGTAACCCTAGAAACAATTCACCTTATCTATGTTGTTTAAAGAGCTGTGCTTAAACGTAACTTATTTAGCATGTATATTTAATGAACAAGTATAATATTACTTGTCAATGGCATTAGCTTAGAAGGAGACAATGTGGTGTTTGACTTCATACTCTTCAGCACAATGGTGACCACAAAAACTTCAACATTACATAAACTCTAAATGTCAAACATAACAGGTCTTTTCTTAGAACAAACAAATAAAATACTTCAATTCAACATGTATACTCCTTATCCAGTCCTATGCAAAGCATGCAGGGAACTAGAAATCCACTGCTTACTTTCCGAAATGATCAAGAAAATGTAATGAAGATACAACAACATTTTTTTTTTTGAACATCAATTAACGCAGAAATTTGAATTGAAATTGCAGCCAAGTTATGGTATTTGAATTACTACCTAATGGTAATACAAATATAGCCATAATTCGGTACGCTGCTGTGTAACTAATTCACTTTTTATGTAAGGGACAATAACAATAACTAGCAGTGACATTCAAACAAACTTATGCATCATAATCCCAGTCTCTTTTCCAGGAATATGATCAGAGACAGGGACAATGAGAGGAACATTAACAGTCTGAGAAGCGGGGCATAAGAAAGATGACAGGAGGAGGGAGTTGGCACAGAAGATGGACACATTCTTGGCACCTGCCACCCATCAGGGGCTGAACAGTGACACTAGGGCCATGTTGCTCTAATGGAATGTGTCACCCAAGACCTCCACTGAATGTGAACATCACATGCTACCGAACACCTGGACATAAGCCAACAATGAGTCCCATAAACAGTCCCATAAACATGCACGTCTCCAACATAGACCTTCTCACATAGCACCGAGTCCTAGACTTCATGTGAGGCGATTACACCCGAACAACCCCCACACATTCCCCGCCAACAGACTCACTGATGAAGCACTAATGTAAATGATTATAGCTCGGCTTGGTGATTTTGGTCATTGATGCTGAACCAAACAAACTTTCCAAATAATTTTGTACAGTGGGCAAAGTATTTCGGCACTCGTTGCAGGTGGTCTCAAGGTTATTACAGCAGATCAGTTAAATTCCCATAGGTGTGCTGACAGAATAACCACAGGTGTAATCCTTCACATTAGACAACCAAATGTCCAAAACACTATTATTAAAACTAACCAAAAAGTGTTCCTGTATGAATGATTAGAAGTGCCACTTAAAAATCAAAATGAATGAATGAATTATCAATTGATTATTCTGAAAATAAATGGACAAATCACTTCAAATTGACAAATGAATAAACATTCAAATGCGCATTCAAATATTACAATAAAAGAATAAATGAATAAATCATATTTCAAATTGACAAATAAACGGATAGACTTATTTTAAACTGAATTTAATTAATGGCAGTTGAATGTATAATCGTTTTAAAAACGACGCAACTTTTAAATTGCCAATTGCTTTCCTTTTTTTAATTTGCCAATCAAGTTTAAAAAAAAAAAAAATGCCACTGGTCAGTCCACCGGTCCACAGAATCAATGAAATGAAGTTTACGGCATTCCCTTTTGACACACAATATAGCGTGTGCTATATTTCTTTAAAATAAACTTGGTTTGATATTTAAAAATAATATGCAAAGATATTCATATATTTTGGATTGAGTTTTGGGAGCCAATTTATAACAATTAGTCTATATAATTTATTGTTTTTGTATGCAGTCACTTTTATGACAAAAGATGTTCATATGACTCACAACTTGACAACAAATTCAGTGCGTTTAATGAACAAATCATTCAAGACCTATTTTGTGAACTGGATCATTCGATTTATAAACTTGATTTTATAAACTTGGATTCATATCTTTTGGGAGCTTATGTATAACAGTTCGTCTATAGATTTTGTTGTTGTTTTTTGCACTGGCATGAAATTGAAAGTCGAAATACCCCAGAGCAAACAGTCTGATGTATACGTGTGTGAGTGTGTTTTCCAGATGTCTTTTTTAAAGTGCTAAGATAGACCTGGCATATAAATGGCAACCAGTGGTGGACTTTCATGGTCAGATGGTCACCTGTCCTCCAAAATAAAATGTCATTGGCAAGACGACAGCTTCAAAGAGCCAGACGAGACTTTAGTATGATGCAAGATAGACCAAGAGTCCTTGTGTCCTGCAGTCCTGGTACAGTAACTTCATTGGATATTTCAAGCGAGTTTTGCATCTTGAGTTTTGGGATAAAAGACACATTTTAGCCTGTGTAACTCCGTTTTCTGCAGCGTTTTTCAGCATTTTGACTCAATCGGGGATTTCCCAGTTCTGATCCTCCAGTGGAAAAACACATTTTGCAAACCCATTCCGATCACGGTCATATGCAAATATGCACAAATGCAAATAATTAAAAAGTCAAGGCTATAAATCTTACCGGATCCCTCGTGTGTTCCCTCCCCAAGTTGTTTATAGGGGTTGAACTTGGGCTTAGGAGCCACAACAGGAGCAAACTTCTTAGGAGTCTGTTGCTGGGAAACAGAAATGCTGGTGGTACCCATGGGTAAGCTGGTCTCCATTCGTGCACTCACATGACCTTGCTGGTCACCATCATTATGGCCACCCCACATGTTTCTGGAGTCAAGAAATCTTCAAAAAAAAAAACAACAACAACAACAACAAGACCACATTATTATATTGCACTGAGATGAACAGGTCCCATAGCACCCAGAATGCCCACAATGTTTGAGGAATTGTTGTAGTGTATGAATTCCAGTGTTACATTCCTTCCATAAAAATACAGCTGCTTTCATGCATAATATAGGGTGGATGAACCAATGCGGTTCTTTTCATCAGGGACCAAATTCCCATCCCTAGAGCTCTGTGTGTTTCTCTTAGCTGTGGACTTGGAAAAGGAAACTGTGCATTTCAAACACCAGGCATGGAAGAGCTATAACAAGTTCAGAGTTCCGTCAATTCTGATTATTGTGTGTGTGTGTGCCCCATGATTCTATGAGTTCACCCAAAATGTGACAAATGAAGTTCAAATGACTCATGCAATATTCCAAGTGTGTTTTCATTCACACCAGTTTTGTGAACCGTATCCTAGGATTTCTAAAAAGATTTAGCTCAGAGAAATGATTTGCTGATGACACAACTCTCATGAACATGCCAAGGAGCGTTAATAATAAAGTTTCTGTTAAATTTAAATTTTGGTCTGTTGTATTGCTAGGTTCAGAAAGTTTTTTTTACAAACTGAAAGTCACAGTTATGACTGGGAAAACTGGATTATATCAAATATGATATATAATATGTATAATTAAGATACACATTGGCTTCATAAATTGATTAAAAACAAAAAAATGTGCATCATTTTAATATGCTGTATTTTTTGTAATTAATAAAGAGAAAGTACCAACTCAAACCAACAGTGATTTGAATGCTCTTTTTTTTTATGTCCTCATAAGTATAACCTATTTTCACCAAGCTACTTCCCCAAAAGGACATGATTTAACCATAAGGACCGCATTTATGACACTTTTTGGTTTAATCCTTCACTTCCATTAGCTATATTGTTAAGAGTGGGCAGGGCATTCCTCAGAAATTTGGATCGGTGTGGATAAATACATTACGGAACGTAAGATATAATTAAGTCTCATGGCTTGGCATCCTCCAAAAACCAAAGATGGTGCTAATCATTCCTCAAGTTCTCTGAGACGTGCCAAGGTATCAAATAAAAGACTGTAATTTAATACAATCCCTTACTTCAGGCACAGCACTCACACTTCCATAGTTAGAAGCAAATAATCGCCATGTTGCTAACTTGTCTCAATTTAAATAAAAACATAATACGTCATCTGAGCGTGATGTGATGAACTGGGGACGTACTAGTTGTGTCGAAGCTTAGACAGCTGTCAGAGAACTTGACGGCAGTTCAGCTTTCACCGACGTGGTGAAAGCTGTAGTAACAGCAACATTAACAACTTGATATTATTGATGACTACTAATGCATTTATTGACAGCATCAGGGGCATGTGAGCTAACGTTTGCATCAGAGCTCTGGCCAACTTATTAAAATAACTTATTCACTTTTGAACTTTTATTTGTGTTCAACTTGTATCTGAGACAGATATATTTACATAGCTGGTGTTGTCTACATGTTTGGGCATATAGCTGCAGGGCCGCTGCGTCTATTTTGACTCTTTATATTGCACCAACTTAACACAAATAAGCCAAGTAGGGAAGTAGAAGTATGTGTTATTATTTCCAAATGTAGGAGATTACTCTGAAGGAGACTGATTCAAAGAATTCTTCATAGTAAAAGTGACTGTAAAGGTTTGATATGGCCTAATGTGTCACATGACAGATCGTCCACTAAATAAAATTGGTGAAAATGCAGCGGGATTTGACAGAGGTGCAAATGACGAACGTGTGCCACGCAGGGATAAAAATAGCTCTGGTCAGTACATAGTTCGATGATTTTGGCCTGTAATGCCAACTGCAGAGTGTAGCGTAATGAGATTGCTAGTGGGTTGAGGTAAACTGTGGTTCTTATGACGACATATGCATTGTGACTGGCAGTCCTGATAGGCCTTATTAAAATCCTCATGATCTTCAAGCTGGATTTCCTTGAATAAGCCCTCAGGGTGCAATAAATGAAATAAATGCATTTCTTAAAGACGAACATCTTTTCAAGAACAAATTGGTCATGGATGAAATAAATACATCGCGGGTCATCCTAATAAATCAAAAGGTTGGAACAAATGTCAAAAAAAAAAAAACACTGCAGACTAGACTACTAATTTTTCAAGGTCAAAAAGTCAAGTTTGATTCCACAAAAACACTTTTTGGATTTAAATAGGTACATGCTTAGGAGTCTATGACTGGATTATTATTGCAGTGATTACTGCTTCTAGAATTTTATATGTTTGCCAACAGTTCGTCTACCCCTAATTGATGGAACGTGTACATTTTTATTTCTTAAACTGCCATGTAGAAAATGTTTTATGACTTTTTACTTGGTTACACCACGACATTTTTAGAATCATTAAACTTTTCTTAAAAAATATGACTAAAAAAACATAAAAAGCACATTTCTAAGAACTTTCTACATGCGTTTCAAAAGAGATGAATTGTTCTCTTTTTTGTCAATGACCCATAAACAAGGTTACACAAATCTCTCAATATCATCAACATTGCACACTAAATAATGGCATGACTGAGGTACTTGTTTTTAAGTAGATAATCCAGAAATCTCTCACTAGCTAAAGTCTCTAATAGCTGTTGTTTTACCATTGCAACCATTCTGAAATCGAATGAAACACTATTTGAACTATTTCAACACAGCATCTTTCTTTTTTATTTCCCCCGCTATTGTTTTTTTTTTTTTTTTTTTTTTTTGTGGGTGCCATTGTTGTTGTTTTTTGTAGATGTAGTTATGTACACTGTTTGGCTGCTTCTGACTGATGCAGACTGTATGTTTTCCCTCAAGAGACGAGCCAAAAGAGCCCACGCACAATCGTGTTCTAATATCGTCTAGCCACACCACACAGCACAAACTTCTTTACTGAGCTCCCCCCCATTGATCCTCCTGCATCAGAGCACTCCATTTCCCATCATTCTGCTCACACACACACACACCTATGAAGGGCCATAAAAAGGAACAGCGCAATGACAGGGGACATTATCACACAGTAATGATTCTAACACACCTGAACTCTCCGGCAAAGGCTGAAAAAGATGGATTCACAGCAGACGCTATGGGATAGTGGAATCTATACAGCACATTTCCTCACAAACGCTCAAGGTGTGTCACACTTCCTGACCTATGCTGCAGACTCTATTATAATGCCTGGAGAGTGTGTGTGAGAAGAATAAAGCTCAGCTTAACCTTAACCCTGACCTCTTCAGTGAAAAGAAAAACCGTGAGCAGGGGGGATCAATGTGGATCAAAGAGACTGTAGTCTGATGGAGACACCGGATGTCAGTGCGAACAGATACAAAGGGACCTTCCTTTACACTATGTTTTGCAAATGCAAGATGAGCACAATTAAACAATTTAATGGACTAGGTCATTTTTCTGGAACTGGTAACAGGCTGTAATCCTGACACAAACAAACTTATTTTGATTTGTTTGAGATATTTTGCTTGTTTGTTTGGTTGGTTGGTTGTTTTTAAAATTAGGGGAAGTGAGCAAAGAAAAAAAAAATACTATGGAAATACCATATTTATTTTAATATGTATTTATACAATAGGATCCAGAAGTCTGAAAGCTCTAGTATTTTTTTATTATTATTATTCAAATTAAATTTGCCGTTTTTATTTTATTTTATTTTTGAAAAGAATTGATACTTTTATTCAGGAAGAATGCATTAAATTGACTGAACACCTTTACATAGTTACAAAAATATCTATTTTAAATGAATGCTGTTCCATTGAACTTTTTATTCATCAAAGAAAAAATATGAAAAATATGCATCACGGTTTCCACAAAAATATTAAGCAACACAATTTGCTTTATATATTGATAATAATATGCAGCAAACATGCATATTAGAATGATTTCTGAAGGATCGTGTGACTGAGACTGGAGTAATGGCTGCTGATATTCAGCTTTGTCATAAGAAGAATCATTTACACTTACAAAAATATATTAAAATATGATTAAAATATGAATAATATGCAGCATTGGTAATTATGTAGATTTTTATAAACCTCAAACTTTTGAACGGTAAAGTGTGTGTGTATATATATACACACACACACACACACACACACACACATTAGTAGTACCCAGGTTATCATTTCATACCATCAATACACCACGGTACTATCGCAGTACACAAAGGGTGGTTTTTGTAACCATCGGGTCTTGGGTAAAAGATACATTTACTGTTAAAATGGTCATTTTTCTTACAGGATCCTACTGGAGATTTAAAGTATCTGCTCACTGACTCATCAAATAGCTAAGTCCAAGTGTTTATAGATATAAGATTACTGCCACCTTTACACTGCCAATCTTCACAGTGACACTTTCAAATGTGTGTGTGCGCGCATGTGAAAAGAATCTGAATGCAATGTGATTTGCAAGGGCTTATGGGTGATCAGAACATGGAGGCAACACAGGATGACATTTCAGGTAGAACACGTATCTCATTTTATCTTCTCCATCTCCTGGTGCTCTTATTTCCATGGAAGCCATCTTAATGGCCTGTGACAATTTGTCAGCCCTTGCTGTGTTGTCAAGCAATGACATGGCAGGTCATGTGTTGCAACAGACACCGATCTGTGCAGACCCTGATCTGAAGGTTCAAGTGACACGTAAACAACGCCGCAAACACTTGAGAATAAACAAAATACCACACTGCTCTCTGACATGACAAGAAGTCACACACACACACACACTTTCTGTAGTAAAGAGGACAGATGATGGAATGAGGACTCGTAGACACTTGCACAGCAAAAATAAATAAATGAAATTTGCTAATCAGTAAATATAAAATGTTTTTAGGATTTTTACATGCATATACTGGGAAACATATAATATAATTAAATATTAATCTTAAATATATATATATATATATATATATATATATATATATTTTGCAGTGTGTAAGTGTTCCAATCAGGTGAAGTTTCTGTGGCATATGAAAACAGAGGAGTGTGTTAAGCCCAAAGTACGGTGTGCATGACATCAATTTTGTCATCAGCATAGTATATGGGCAAAGTCTGGTTTTAATCCTTAAACAAGAACTTATCTCTAAGTGAGTCCGTTCAAATGAAACAAAATCAATACAAATTTGAAACAAAAGAAAGGATTAGTTAACTTTAAAATGAAAATTACCCCAAGCTTTACGCACCCTCAAGACATCCCAGGTTTATACTTTTCACAACAGGAGTACGCAATTGAAGTAATTTAAACACGGAAGGTGTAGAACAGTGCAAGCGTCTTGAACTGTGAGAGTATTGCACTTTCTTCGTAAGTTGAATATGGAACGCAGTCTGGCGAAGCTACATATTTTACTTTACAGCTTGTTAAATATGGATATTTTTCATACACAAACACATTGCTTCGCTTCACTTCAGAAGGGCTTTATTAACCCCCTAATGTGCATTTATAGATGGATGGATGCACTTACTTTAGCTTGGTTCCGTTCGCTGCCCTTGCAAAGCTTGGATGCGTCAGGATATTTATTAATGTAACTCCAATTGTTTTCTCATAAAAAAAAGAAAGTCATATACACCTAGGATGGCTTGACGGCAATTAATATTTCATTTTTCATTTTAATTTTTCATCATTTAGCAGACGCTTTTATCCAAAGCATACAAGGGGAGCAATTAGGGGTTAGGTGTCTTGCTCAAGGGCACTTTAGTCATGATATCGAAGGTGGAGAGAGTGCTGTTCATTCACAATCCCCACTTTCAATTCCTGCCGGCGTGGGAATCGAACCTGCAACCTTCAGATTACAAGCCCGACTCCCTCACCACTTATACAGTATAGAGAATTCAGAAACCCTTGTTACTAGTGACAATAGTGCCCATTAAGTGAACTGCAGTCAGCAACTTATTGCTAGTGCTCCGACTCGTGCACACATATAAGAAATTGAACGTGATTCAAGACCCTGATATAGTCACAGCGAAGATCTTTTTCATTCTTCGCTTGGAAGTAAAAATGGAAATACATTTTGTAGCGATATACTGTTAACGAACATCCAGAAACCATCCATGTCACTGAGAGCGATGTTTAGATGAATATATAAATATGTGCTGCATCATTTCCTCAAACATAAATATAAACACACAACACAGATGACAGCAGTGAGAAAGCATCTGATCACAGTGATGTTGATATGTTTGCAACAGCTCAACAATTCAACCATGTCAACAGATGAGACAATTAACATTGCAGTTGTTATGTTTGAATCAACCCCTTATGTTTGCATGACTGACGGACGAACGGATGGATGGATGCTGAGGTGTTTAAATGAGGTGGATGGATGGATGAGGGTTTGGAATGGAATGGACAAATGGGTAGATGGATAGAGGGATGAGGTGGATGGATGGATGGATGGATGGGTGGATGTATGGATGGATGGATGGATGGGGGTTTTGAATGGAATGGACAAATGGGTAGATGGATAGGGGGATGAGGTGGATGGATGGATGGATGGATGGATGGATGGATGGATGGATGGATGGATGGGTGGAGGTTTTGAATGGAATGAACAAATGGGTAGAAGGATAGAGGGATGTGGTGGCTGGATGGATGGATGGATGGATGGGTGGGTGGATGGATGGATGGGGGTTTTGAATGGAATGGACAAATGGGTAGATGGATAGAGGGATGAGGTGGATGGATGGGTGGATGGATGGATGGGTGGGTGGATGGGTGGACGGATGAGGGTTTTGAATGGAATGGACAGATGGGTAGATGGATAGGGGGATGAGGTGGATGGATGGATGGATGGATGGGTGGATGGATGGATGGAGGTTTTGAATGGAATAAACAAATGGGTAGAAGGATAGAGGGATGTGGTGGATGGATGGATGGATGGATGGATGGGTGGGTGGATGGATGGAGGTTTTGAATGGAATGGACAAATGGGTAGATGGATAGGGGGATGAGGTGGATGGATGGATGGATGGATGGATGGATGGGTGGATGGATGGGTGGATGGAGGTTTTTAATGGAATAAACAAATGGGTAGAAGGATAGAGGGATGTGGTGGATGGATGGATGGATGGATGGATGGATGGATGGGTGGGTGGATGGATGGATGGGTGGAGGTTTTTAATGGAATAAACAAATGGGTAGAAGGATAGAGGGATGTGGTGGATGGATGGATGGATGGATGGATGGGTGGGTGGATGGATGGGGGTTTTGAATGGAATGGACAAATGGGTAGATGGATAGAGGGATGAGGTGGATGTGGATGGATGGATGGATGGATGGATGGATGGATGGATGGGTGGACGGATGAGGGTTTTGAATGGAATGGACAAATGGGTAGATGATAGAGGGATGAGGTGGGTGGATGGATGATGGATGGTGGATGGGGGTTTTGAATGGAATGGACAAATGGGTAGATGGATAGAGGGATGAGGTGGATGATGGATGGATGGGTGGATGGATGGATGGATGGATGGATGGATGAGGGTTTTGAATGGAATGGACAAATGGGTTGATGGATAGAGGGATGAGGTGGATGGATGGGTGGAAGGATGGATGGATGGATGGGTGGATGGTCGGATGGATATTTTGAAAGAGATGAAGAATGGTTGAGGTGTTTGAATGTGGTAGATGGATGGAGTGTTGGATTAGAACGGATGGTGTATTTCATAGATTAAAAAACAATAAACAAGATCCGTGTGTCACTGATCCACTCATCTATCAGGAATCCGATTCTAACCAATCGTCTTCATATCAAACCACAAACATTCTCATAACAGATGGCATTTGAGGTCAGAGAAGGGCTGCTGATGTTTCTTATCCCTGTAGATTGAGAGAATACAGCAGGGATGGTAAGGGAAAGTAGGAGTGAGATGCAGGGTTGAATTAGCACTCATATGCACTGTGACAATACACAGAGAGCTCAGCTACACGAATAACAGCTTTAAAAATTAAAGGTCCCCATCTGTGCTCAGGACCCCGGCCGAGCTCACTTAGCTCTCTGCTTTCCACAGCTGGTTGAATGGTTGAGCAGGCTAATGCAACATTACACTGACGAGGGATCGCCTCATCCCTACACTGCTCTGTTTGGAAACATGGCCTTGTTAAGGGTTCAAGTGGGCATTACGGATCTGAAAATGGTTCGTGAGCGTGTGGGGTAAATATTTGAGAGTACCACTAGGCTGACACCGCGCCACGTGTTGACGTATTAATAAAAGCAAACGACCGCTTTGGAGCACTTCCAAGTGCTAAAAGTTTAATAGTGTAAGTGGATGGCAGAGTTTAAACTGGTCTGCACAGTCAGTGCACGAGCAAAAGTCCAGCTTTCTCTTTATCCAGAGTATCATCTCAGCAAGAGCGTTTTCAAATGTTCAACTCCCATTTTCATATACTAAACAACTAAAACACACACATATTTTAAAGGTGCAATTAATAAGACTTTGTCTGAGTTCAGCTGGCTCTTATTTGTCCCAACTCCCAACAGTACCAGTGGTTCCGAACTTTATACTAGCATCTGAAGTTTATTTACTTTTATTAATTTTTTTTTTGTAGCATCTCACCAGCTGCATGTACAGTGGTGATTTTCCTGAACATTGGCAGAAGCCAACACTGGTTGCAGAGAGAGTTATTAATATTTTATCAAGTTTACCTGACCTTTATCCCTCTAGTTAATCCCGCAGAGACAAAAGTGAGAGAAAACACAACTGACAAACACATAAGAACTTGTTCACTGGAGCCCAAAAGTTCAGTCAACAGGGATTGGTCTTGTCTTCACCATAGTTTTGTCACTGATGATACTGCAGGTACCATCAAAAGCCGAACACATAGAAGACTTTGTTTATGCTCAATTATTCCTTATCTAAAACCCCGCCACGGAAGATATCCAACAGCACCACTGTCTGATCCTCTAATCTCCAACACTGTCAATGGAACTGTGATATGAGACAATTTAGGAACAAGATAAAACAGTGGGACTGGACCTGTTGGGCAAGCTTTCGCCATTAATAAAGACCAACGGTTATCCATCAGCTGTAGTCAATGTTATCCCAGCTGATTTTCATGTACTGGAAACCTCAGCCTACTGTACATTTGCCTATTAGATCTGCTCTTCCGGCAATTCAGCATTTATTGCAGATAACAATCTCAAACTGTCTCTTTATATTATCTGACACGGGGGGAGAGCTCTGTCTGGCTGTCTACATTTGGAGAAGTGGTCGTATCATCACTCCAGAATGATGATATGCTAATTTAGCTAAAAATGGTCGCTTGCTTGTTAAAAAAAAAAAAAAAAAAAAAAAACGAAAATCATTAAGGTTCGGCTGCTGGCATCTACATCTGCTAGAAATCATTTAGCTGGCACAGGGTCAGTCGCACTGGAGGTCAGTCTCTCTACTACTGGCCACATCCCGTGGGCACATATCTCATATTCACAAAGAGCTAATTAGGCTAATAAGGAAGCCTAACAAAACCAGCACTAATCAAATGACAAGGCCACCACTGATTTGTTTTCCAAATTAGCCGAGTGTTTGAGAAAGCTCATGCCGTTTGATAGGCATTACAAATGGGATTAAAACAATGCATCACTAATATGGAGGAGATCTCAATTCCCCCTCCATCTGCAGCAGACGGAAACGAGCTCGTTCGCCAGGCAAATCAAGATGAAGGCAGACCCTCGCCATGTTTAGCATACTGCCTGCTGAGCACTTTTAAGCCATGTTGGCATTTGATCGTTTCGTGCGAGGACATCAAGAGATACGTTACCCCATGTTGATTTTTAAAGGTTGAGACCTCCAAACAGGCCTGAAGTATCGACTCTCTTCCATGTCTCCTTAGAAAATATGCATTCAATTCCCCTGATAACAAAACATGTTTATCAAACCCATAAAAATTGCACGTCTTCACAGCTTGTCAGAATGTTTCTCAAGTGCCTTTATGGATTCATGGTTTTTTGGAACTCTCCAATTCAGCTCCCCTGTGACAGGGATCCAGAGTTCCACAGTTTAAAAATGGTAAATATAAATATCAGCTTTTTGATAGAGAGTGACAGCTCCATATTGGCAAAGGACGGAATCAAATGGATTTGGACAGCTTGCATAATAAGCGGGTTTTGATTTTGGAGACAGTCAATGGTGCGATAGAACATCTTAGGGATCCGTGTCTACCACCTTGTTAAAGATTGACACATGTCAGCATCATTTACCTCGATAGACCCCAAGGCGATCTTCGACCCATAAACAAACAAACACAAACAAATGAGGGAACGATCGTTTGAAAGATATAAAAAAAACGCCCTGCATAGATCATTGTAGGATAAGTGACATAACGGCAATATGAGAGCATTAAAATATAATTCTGACAATGTTATTTTTTCAAGCCTTGATTTACGAGATGTCCCTTCTGGCTGAAAGCTAACATTTTTATTATTATTATTATTATTATTATTATTATTAAAGTGGAATGGTAAAGAAAAAATTGCATAATGCCATATTTAAGAATTAATACACAATTATATGAAAAGTTGTAAAAATAAAAAAAAACACAAAGTGTTAAACAAAGAATTCAATCAATGAGAGTGAAAGAGGAAAGATTAACTAAACCAACAACTCTTCCTGTTTATCCAAGAATGTCCTACGATTTTGAATAAAAGCTTGAAGGTGATGAAAAATATCCAGTATCTTCAGCACATCCATTATTTGGGGCTGTAGCTCACTCAGAACTACAGAAAATCTCCACCAGATTATTTTTTATTTAACTTAAGTTTTTAGAAGACTTTAGAGCTCTGTGTGCAAAACTTAATTCTATGTTATTAATATTAATTCTAACTTAATAATCAAGAAGCCAGGGGTAAACAACCAAGCAATACATAAATTTGTGTATTTAATGCATTTGTCACTCCTATAAACATGTCCCAAGAAGCCAAGTGTGGAAAAAGTGTTGGAAATATTTAAGGACCTTGACACACACGGCCAACATTGAGCTGTCCGTGAGCATCGGTCTGCCTAGTTTTTTTTTTTCTGGTGTAACCCACAATTCTGCATATGGAAGCGGCATCAGCCCCAGTTCTTTGACGTCAGTTTTCAAGTGTCTGATCATTGTTTATGTGTTCACTTCAGCAAGTCTCTAAGAGCAAAATAAGCATCACTCTTTTAAACCAAATCAAGTGACGTTTCCTAACAGACACGTTTCAGAGTGATGTCAGCGTTATGAATTTTTTTTATAAAACCACTGTTTGATAAAAAAAAAAAAAAAAAAAAAAAAAAAAAAGAGGTAATTCATTTTTGTTTTTCCCTTTGCTGTACTGAAAACAAACCGAACCGACTTTGACTTCAAAAGTGAGGTAAGTACCGAATGGTCTTTTCCGTGTACCTTGAAATAAAATCGATATCGCAATATGGCTTAGTGTGATCATTACATTGCAAAGGTTGATTTAATTCAATAAATATTAAACCAAAAAAAAGTTTACAGCTCTTCAAGGTGTAATGTTTTAAAATGAAGAAATTACAACATAAATAGGCCTATTTGAATTGCTATTCTACAGTTGTACTACAATTATTGAGTACTCTTTCATTATTTATATTTGAACTCTTTTCATTTTACTGAAAGAAGTTGCAGTTGGTTCTTGTAACAAGTATACACACCAGTTTTTCGCAAATCGTTCAGGCCTAAAAAGGTTTGTTTCCACTAAAAAGTCTTTCAAATAAAAAGTCCTTTTAGTGTAACATTAATTTATTAAATTATTGTTATTTTCTTGGAAGCCCTACAAAATCACTCGTACCATTCTAAAACATTTCATTCTTTCCAAATAGTCATCTGGTGAAAATTCCTGTATGTTCATATCAAAGTATATAAATCAATCAATCAATCAATCAATCAATCATCGAACAACAAAACAAGCATCGCAATACTATCGCAAATGTTGCAGTTTTTCCTTCCTATATTTTTCATCTCCAATTCCAAATGACTTTATTAGCCTAAAGGGACGTGATGAACAAAACCAAAAACAGCAGCACACAAAGCCATTAGGACGTTTCTCTCCAAAGCGAAAAATCCAGTAGAATAAATTACATCCTCTAAAGGTTCGGTGGGATTAAGAAATAACAGATGTTTCAAATACGATTGACATGATAAGATTTCCAATTTAAACATGCACATATAGACCCTTCAACATGTTTACTTTCGACATTCTAATTGACTGACATGCTAATCTTGAAGAAAGATGATTAAGATAGCAACCTGTTCCGAATAAAGCGAGTACAGAGCAAACTCCGGCCTTGATCTTTAAATCAACTGCACTCATTTCTGGAATGATTAAAACATTAAAGGTTAAAGCCCAGGCCGGGAACATCATTTGCGTGCTTCTTCTCACTGCAGGATCACAGCAGAAGTCTGCTATTAATACTAAGAGAGTTCTTCTCTCGCTATGGCTTGGTGTTCTTTCAGTTGACTCAGTTCAATCCTTCCCCACGCTGAGATGTGAGAAGAGGAAGTGTGAAGGGGCAGAAATCTCTATGAAAGGTCATGTGAAAAGAGAGGATCCTTATGTCCACCCTGAATTATATTTTTAAAGATAGCTAGCTTTGGGTCTTCTAAAATTGATCAACTTTGCAATAAAGGAAGTTTACGCTTACCGTGAACTCATTGTGAAGAGAAATTGGAGTGCACAAACAGTCATGAGGCTGTGACACTAAATTCATTTTACTAGTGGTTGTCAGCACAACCCTGATTTATAACGTGGTTTAAAAACCTACAATTGAAAAAATATATATATTTCAACAACCTGTCATGCCATAAATCAGTTTGGTAATTGTGTTTATGATCTGGAAAGCAACAGCATTCATAAACTCAAATGAAATATATTTGCAGAAAGGCCATAGAGTCAGAACACCACAAGACTCAATCTTGGTTCCTTGTTGCATACATGGTTAGTTAATGACAGTTGGACTCAAAGGTTGTTTCCCCAATGGAGAAGCCTGACGTTGGAAAGAAAACGAGAGAACTTGCCATCCGTTTCGAAAGTTGTCATAGTCTAGATTGTGCCCATCATATGAATTGTGACAATTTACTAAATCAAATGTGGCAAAAGATGCCTTTGAATATCATAAAAATGTTCTTTGTTTTCAAGATTTTCATTTTTAAACGGTGTTCAAAATCTGGTATCCATCATATTGAAGTCGTTCAATGTTTTTATTTGTTTTTCAAAAAGAAGCATTTCAACTGAATCATTTCATTATGTGCTGAAACATGTGACATATATAGATCTTCTTTATGTAAATAGCCTTCTTTAACCCTGGACCTCCTCATTTTACACGATTTTCTTCCTCTTCCCCATGAAAAGCAGAAAACGGCCATGTGGCGAACAACCCATTATTTCATCCAGTTATGTATATCGTTTTGAACCAGCCCGGAATGTCCATGTCAAAAACAAAATCAATCCCTCCAGAGGGCTGATGATATTTTGTGAAGCTCATCTTTACAAGTAGAGAACCCCCACCATTTGAATTCATCTAGTCAAGCTTCGTACCTACATAATGTCTACCAAAGAAAATGAGGTTTATTTAGTGTTCTGTGAAGTCTTTAAGACATGAAAGACTTTATTCAGCCGAAACATTTCAATAAAATGCAATAGGACGAAAAAAAAGTATCTGCTGAATTCCACGAAAAAGCACAAGATGAGTTGTAGTTGGAAATGGGCTCGTTTTAATAGGAGCTTCCCAGGTGAACTTGAAGGCAACAATACTGCTCATCGCCTTCTGGCCTAAATACAAAAGACTTCAGCATGAAATGCAGGGACGTGTTCTTCAGGGAATTAGGATTATAGAGGAATCATTTGAGCTTTTTTAAATAGCTTTATTTAAGCTTTAAGAAAATGTTTGAAACATCTTCATTTGCAGCAGTCAGAGTGCGTACAGTGGAGCGAGAACTGACTCGCAGCCAGACTGCTCAAGTGCAGTGTGAGTGAATTCAAGGAGCACAATTATTTATGGGCCGCTTTTTTGCTGGCTTGCCTGGCACTTTGGGTTGGTACTGCGGGCCAAGAGAGAGAGATGAGCCCCACTCGATCTCTGCTTTCTCAAGGGGCTCTTCTAAATGGCCTTGGATATTTAATGAAGCAATGTGTCCCTTCATCACGGCACATAGTTTGAGGAAGAAATGCACTCTACCCAAAAACAAAAAACAAAAAAACTAATTCATACAGCAGGGCCACCGATAAGGGGCCCCTCTGTGTTGAACCGGGCCCAGGAACTGCTTACTGTTGTCGGCATACAGGCCAGGAAATGGAAGTTGTAATCAACATACTTTCCCTGTTATGATTGTAGGGTCTGGCTGCATTTTATCCATGAGCTGCTGATTAAATTGTGAAAAATTTTACAGTTTAAATCAACAACTCATGCATACTGCAGATCTGAACGTGACTTGCTTACCCACAACACGGTCTTGCATATGTCAGCAGGGAAAAGTCATATCACAAGAACAGTTGGTTATGACATTTTGATTAAAGATTACAAGTTCAAACAAATATTTGCATGGATGAATTATTGCAAATAACACCAGCAACGTGTTAAGAAGAAAAATAGCGTTCGTTTTGATTTCAAATATAAAGTGCGGCTCTTCCAATGACCTGTTCGGGGCAGGTTTAACCATTTGACTGACCAATGGGAAAAAACTAAAAAGCCTAATGGCACATAAATTTGCCACAATACCATTCAGAAGTTTCTGGCCTGTATGATTTTTTTTAATGTTTCTGAAAGAAGTCTCTTATGCTCACCAAAGCTGCATTTATATGATCTAGAGTAAAACAGTAATACCGTGAAATATTATTACAATTTAAAATAAACTTAAATGCATTTTAAAAAGTAATTTATTCCTGTGATGGCAAAGCTGATTTGGTACTCAAAATTCCTCATTATTATTATCAATGTTGAAAACAGTTGTGCCGTTTATTCTGTTCAGTTCTCAGGAAGCACACACACAAACCCACATTGTTTTTGCAATGCTTCACCAGAACTACTTTCTTAGAACATGCAACCGGAAACAGTTTAACTTCTTTACGGTTTGAAAATGGTTAGCGGATTTCTTAGTTTGTTTGTATAAACACATCCCCATTTGTACAGTCGAGCCAGTTTTATACATTGGTGAAAAGTGCCTGAAAGCGCCCGTCATCACGAGATGAATGCGAGTGATCATATAAGTCCGAAAATTGGACGCATTTGGACATCTGTGATTTATCTGTCTATCAACTAAACAGATAAGAATGAAAGCAGCCAAAGCCTGCCCGGCGACAGCCGTCTGCGATGTCAGGTTAAAAGCTGGGTACTTGTGGACACATTTAAAGGGAGAGACCACATTTAATCCTTCACCCCATCACCACTCGTTCCGCAGTACACTGACCCCTGTCACACCCAAAGAGGATTATTGAGCAAGTTCAAAACCTTTAGTTGCTTTTCTGGCCCGTAATTCTTAATTGACCGATGGCTGTGTGCGCTTAACTGATGGCTTATAACGAACTCAGACCCGCTCGTCGATGTTTAATCCATGCAATAAATCTACTCCGATTCCACTCACATCCCATAAACATTCTTAGGCATGTGTCAGTAATCCAATATTCCAAACTTCTCGAGCTGTCGGCAGATATTTACAGCTTGTTTGTTCAGTTCGGTGCAATGATCATGTCTCTACTCATTTTGCTCAGCTATCCAGCTATGCATTTGATCGTAATGAGACTCTCACATTAATTTGACCCCTCCAGCAGCATCTGTCCTGTGTAGTGACCATGTGTCAAACCTTGGTACAACATGCAGAAATCTTTGCTGAACTTTTCTGCTTCAATTCACCAGGAGGTTTTCTTTACTCTGGCCATTGTCAGGTCAAATACACTTAAGTGGATTAACTAGATGATGAAATTAGCATTCTCACGAAAGCATAGCAGGCCGTCATCTCGGTTTGGTTTTTACGTTTACTGCAACCCAAGATACATACATGTGAACATGACAAACATGAAAGAATACTTATTACGGTCTTAAAAAGGAGGGTTAATTGGCATCTGCGGTTCCACAAAGAATCTTTAACATAACATAGTTGTTTTTGTTATTTTATTTTATCTTGCAAATAACATCCAACGGGACAAATGCAATATTAAAAGACAACTAAAATGACGTTTTTCAGGTACAGTAGGTGTATTTGACAATCACATAAATAAATAAAACACTACAAAACTTTTGATTTTTTTTTCTTTTTAAATCAGAGGATATATTCAACCAAACAGCAAGTTAATTTAATGTTCAACATAAGAAAAAAAAAACCTCAGTACATTTTTGAATTATCATGCAAACCAATTTATGATTTAGTTAATCATTTAAAAACAAAACAAAAAAAAATCAATTTACTGAAATGGACAGCTTCTACTGAGTTATGGAAATTAATCGAAACTCTAATGCAATTTTTGCAACTGAAAATCTTGGACTTGAAACTTAAAAGGCAAGATAAAAGGCCCATAGCATTATTGCAAAATTCATGACGCATAATTTTATATCACCAAATCATTTCTGATATACTGTCCAAACATCAAATTACAAATTTCACAACAAATATTATGGCTACCACAACTTATCTCATAATCAAGAAACTTAAATATTATTTCCAAGGCAATTTTTTTTTAGAACAACCTGGATGTCATTAATGTTGTTTCGACATACACACTTCTGCTGGATGTGGCCTGGCAGGACCTCTTCTCCCTCATCTCTCACTTTCCCTATCTATACAATTGAGAAACGTCCAATAACAAAAATAATACAAACAGCGGTTAACCCTATTACCCCTGACAGTCGCCTCTGAACAACTTTATCAGAGCAGAGGTAGAGAACGCAACTCGCCTCAAGCTGAACTGTTACAAGCACAGAAGAACACCACAGCAAACTCTGACGCACAAAAAAACTTTTTTGCATCCTCTGTTCAGGAGTATAAACGTAATGAGGTGTCAATATCAGATCGTGATAATCATCTCTCTGCTTTGACGCTGTGCAGCCACTCTGTCTATCAGTCAAAGAACGCTTCATCTGATTTTAATAGTATCTGCAAGATAAATATCACATGCAAAACGGCAAATGGGAGAGGATGTGGACCGTTTGAGCATATCAGACTCTTAACTGCCACGTTTCATCTCCCCTCATCTAATAGAGTTCTTCATCTGGGAAGGCAGGTTTGAAGAAGAAAAGAGTGAATTTGCTTTCAAACTTCATAATCTGACTCAATGTGAACGCGTCACTGGTGCCGAATGTGAAAGGGAAAGAACAAGAAAGGAAAGAAAGAATGAACCGTCGGCCTCATTCCACCAGTAAACTCAGATTTGAAGTTAATGATGTGCAGCCACTTTGTACAGTAATAGATGCCACAACAAATGAATCACACTTTTGTCGAGACCGTGTCTCTCCATATAAAACAGGGCAAGCAGTGTATGGCATCAACCTCGGTAGCTCTTTATTCATTTATTATTCTTTCAGCAAATGTATGTCTGTCTGTCTGTCTTGTTTCCTCAGTTCTTTTTTTTTTTTTTATAAGTCTATAAGTCTTTCTATTGTCTGATCAGCTACACTGATGGCTGTATCAGAGCATTACTAATGATTGATTGTACACTACACTTAAAAATAAAAGGCTCCAGAGAGGGTTTTGTCGCAGCGACGCCATAGAAGATGATCCATGTTTGGTTCCCCAAGGAAACTTTTAAAAATCCAATAAAAGAATCTGTGATTTGTTAATTCTCTTTAACCGTTATTTAAAAGGGTGGTTGATTATGATTTAACTTTTTAACTTTAGTTAGCGTGTAATGTTGCTGTTAGAGCACAAACAACATCTGCAAAGTTATGATGCTCAAATGCAAAGGGAGATATTTTCTTTTAAAGAATTTTCTATTTAAGGACTACAACGAGCTTCTTCTCCGATCATTACATTAGCCCTAAGATTTACATAAACCCTGCCCCCGAGGACATGCAACAAAGGTGGCGAGGCCATGTTGGGCTGCTTTAGAGAAGTGGAAGGAAGAGTTGTTCTAGTAGAGTGCTGTTACTATGTCGTCATTTTACACTGAATTGCTTCACGAATGAGGGCCAATTCAATGCCGGATATGCACAAAAGATTAACATGACGGCACATGCCAGTCGATAAGTTGAATGAACTCCACAGTAACTACATAAATTTATCCACTAACAGTTCAGAAATGTCCAGTTGCATTCTATAAGTTGTAACTTCTTCCTTAGAGTCTCTCCCACAGTGTCCGACTCCGCTTTGAACAATGTAAGGCTGAACACCTTTACTGACAATCCTCATTTTGGCTGCGTGAGAT
The DNA here is from genome assembly GCA_037194245.1 of Opsariichthys bidens. NCBI lineage: Eukaryota > Metazoa > Chordata > Actinopteri > Cypriniformes > Xenocyprididae > Opsariichthys > Opsariichthys bidens. The sequence goes on from CM074298.1 coordinate 16,513,443, forward strand.
TCTCCTGCTTTGTTGTTGTTGAGAACCAAAGCGCAAGCTGTTAAAGCTCCGCCCTCTTCTGGAAAGCGGGCCGGGAGCTGTAGCTTATTTGCATTTAAAGGGACACACACAAAAACGGCGTGTCTTTGCTCACACCCAAATAGGGGCAAATTTGACAAGCTATAATAAATTATATGTGGGGTATTTTGAGCTGAAACTTCACAGACACATTCTGGGGACACCAAAGACTAATATTACATCTTGTAAAAGGGCCATTATAGGTCCCCTTTAACTGACAAAAGTTCAAAGAAACTTTGAAAATATTTTTCATTGACCAACTTAATTATATTTTCTAAATGTAAACCAATTTTGATGGCTGCAACACACTCGGAAAAAATTGGGACAGAGTCATGATTACCACTGTCACATTACCTTTCCTTTTAATTACAGATTTTAAAAGTTTGGCAATTGAGGATGCAGATTGTTGCAGTTTTGCAAGTGGAATTTTTGCCCAATCACACCAGATACAAGACATCCGCTCAACATTCTGTGGTCATCGTTGTCTGCTTCTTTTCACGATGGGCCATACATTTTCAACAAGAGACAGATCTGGAAAGCAGGCAGGCACTCAAGCATATCCCTTCTTCGAGTAGAGTGTCTAAAAAACCACTCTGCTTTAGCACGTGCACAATGAGGCCTGGATGTCTTGCTTCCCAGGAAAGATGTCATCTTTACGGCAGTGTATGTCTCCGTCCAATTCCAATATTTGCCTCCACACCCATACCGTTTGCACTGATGCAAACGGATGACCATGACATATGTTTTCTTTTGCACCCGTCACTGATGAAAGTCCGGAGAGTCTTTGAGACTGTGAATTCAATGTCAGAAATGCCAAAATGTGGTCTCATCTGACCATAGCACACATTTCCACTGTCATTTAGACCATCCGAGATGAGTTCAGGCCCAAAGAAATCGGCAGCATCTCTGCATAGAATTGATGTATAGCTTTCTCCTTGCGTTACATTTCTTGATGCAGCGGCACACTATGTTAAGAGACAACAGAAAAAGTTCATTTGTATCCTTATTGTGTACTGTGTATTTGTAGCCTTGTGTATACAATTTACTGTAAGAAGACTTTGGCATTTAAAAAAGGGATTTCTTAACTATATTTTGTTAGGGAACTAGCAATTAAGTGAAAAGTGCACTTACAACTCTTTTTGACTGCAACGACTGATGTGAGCAAAGAGCTTACAGAGAATTTATAAAAAGAGTAAAGAGACAAATGACTTCTCTGTAAAGTGAAGGAACGGAGGTGATGGATTAACCAATGGCATGGGAATCTCCAGCTCAGTGAAGTATCTAACATTAGCATTTTATGGAGAATGCTTCCCCTCAGAGTGTCTCTCCCAGGGAGCCAGTAACGGCGATGGCTGTCATGGAAAGCTTGGGTTGTTCTTCAAAGTCAGCTGGCAGCAGGACTCAGTGTTCATTCTTTGACTCGCTCTATGTGCTCGATGAGAATTTGGCCCGAGAACAACAACTGAGGGCCAGGAATCCAAAGAAGTAACAAACAGTCCATGAGCAAAACAAGGAACCCTGCTCTGAGCCCCCCGCACGGGCCCTATCAGACACACTGGCCCCAGGCTTACACTTGCTATAATTCGCTTCTTCCTGCTGCCTCTACACACAACCACATTCTGCAGCTGATACTGCTCACTCGCCTGCCTTCACATTAATCGAAAATAGCTTCAAGGAATGGTTGGAGACTTTTTTTTTTTTCCAGATTTACACAAATATTTACTTGCCTGCAAATTACCAAGGAGGGCTGTATGAATATGGAACTGAGTTTCCACACTGAAATTTTCAATATATATATATATATATATATATATATATATATATATGGCTTTATTTAAAGTATCCCTATTATGCTATTTTAAAAGTTCATAATTTAGTTCATAAAGGTCTCCTAAAACAGGTTTACATGCATCAAAAGTCAAAAAACTATTTCATTTTCTAACTAGAAGCTCGTAAGTTCGTAGAAAAACCTTGGATGTTGGCTTGGGAAAGCCTTGAAGGGCAGCCAGAGGGAAAAGTCCACACACACTCATTATGCATTCAGAAGATTAAAGTATCCAAGTCATCGCCGATTTAAGAAGCATCACCCCTTTAAGAGGCGCAGCTCGGCGCGGCGCGGCGCGGCTCGTGAACTATCTGAATGTGTGCACATTTAATGTATGAGGCGAGAACGAAGGTAATATAAATCATAATGATCCAAATACGATTTATTTGCAACAGTTTGTATTAGGGGTGTGACGAGACACTGCTAAATGTTTTGCCACAAAAACGATCAATTGTTTTCTGCCCTGTATAATTTCACATGAGAAATCTCACTGAACTTCTTTCTACAGATTGAACATAAATTAAACCGTTTAAATAAAATAAACATATCAATAAAAAAATTCAAATTACACTTTAAGGGTCACTTTAACTGCAGTACAAAGTTGACTATTTCCCAGTCACTATTGATTGTGTGGCTGTAACTGTTATAAAGCTCTGCGAACACCGAGAAGTCCAGCCGTCGGCAGTGATAGCGATGCTTTCTGCCTCTTTAGGGGCCGTTCACATATCGCGCCTAAAAAAGTATGTAAAGCGCGGCTGCGTCGCTTCCTCCTTCTTTTGCAAGCGTTCATCTCGCCGCGGCACAGGCACGCCAGGAAAAGACGAGCGCGCCGCACCATTTTGCGCAAATGAAAATGCGCGCGATATATGAACGGCCCCTAAGAGTCTGTACAACCTTGGCCGAGGTTTACGGCATAGTTTTCTTACAATGTTTATTATGTCTACTGGAAAACCAAAATGTTTCCACACAAACGATTTGAAAGTGGCGGGGGCATCTTCAATAATAATTTCACCCTCACACTGATAGCACGACGAGACATCTTTTCACCTCGACGAGAAATCTCGTCACGTTTTAGTCTCGCGAGATCTCGTGGTATGAGATCTCGTCACACCCCTAGTTTGTATTGTAGTTGTATTTTTTGAAATACCTGCCTGTATCTACAGATTTAGTTATTTCTATAATTGGGCACGTCACATGTAGCTCTTTAATGAGCTCTTGTGGTAGAATCTTGTCCAATCGCTTGAACGTTTTAATTAATAAGGTTAAATAATGACATATATATATAACATAAAAAACTTAACACTGCACATAAAATTATTCAAAAATAAATGTACAAACTGAACATTTTGCATAGAGAATAAGTTCAATTCATTCTGCACTGCAGTTCTGCTAAAAATAACCCATTATAATGGTGTACTTTCAAATGTTATTATGACTTCAGTAAAGCGACCTAAGATAAATATCTGTAGATATGCGTTCACATAACACCATCGTTTTTGTAAGCAAAAACACGTTCTGACACTATGGATGACAGCTACGGAAAAAGAGCAATAGGAATGTTTTGCTTTCAAGTGAAGTCAGAGTTCCATCAGTGAATAGGTGTCTGGGGACTGCACACATCTCTCTGTCATGAGTACCTAATCCACCATGGCTCGTTTAACCTCAGAAATGGCCTTAAAAGCCAAGAGTTTTACTGAATGAATTGACAAATTAATGAACCATGGTGAATACTGAACATATAACATGCTCCCACTAGTCAGTTTAGAAAGAATCACTCACTGAATCATAAAACTTTGTTTCAGGTCATTTAATTTGGTTTCAGATGAATTCCATAAAATCATCCGATATCAGACTTTGTACTGTATGTCTACTCTCACATAGGTAAGATTTGTTGAGTACTGTACGGAACTTTGTCGCTATGGTCACTGCTGCATCAACGCCTCAACATCAACTAAATGACCCCAAAGCCTATACCTGATATGTCTCCAGGGTTTCCATGGCAATGACCACTCAGATTTTCACTGGAACACCAGGATGGAATACAAGAAACATTGTCAAAATGATCCCTGATCACACAGATCCGTGAAACCGACTAAAAACGGGTATGTCAACAGCCCCTAAGAAATAACATACTACAAGAGATGCCATGGTATTACCAGCATGTGAACATGCGAGCAGTTATGCTGCCTTCACGCATTGTAGGAAATTCGATAATTCCCATTTCTGAGGTCGCGATTACGAGCTTCGACACGAGGGCGTTCACGTGCAATTTTGTATCAAGGAAACTCGTTGCGACGATAATTCTGAGAGCATGTGAAGGCAGCATAAGTAATATGGTATACCGAAAAACATAGTAGTGTTTGATACAATCAATGCACCATGGTACCGCAGCATTAGGTTGCACAATTAATCGAAATAAAAACTGAACTGTGATATGGTGGTTTGCATAGGCTGTATATGCGCCGCATGTTTCAGAGTGAAGAATGACACTGTGTTCTTTTACAAACAAACAGCTATGACAGCTCAACTGTTTCAATTTCTCAGAGTGGCTCGCAATACAGTAAATGCAGCAGGAGCTCATGTCTGCTCTAAGGGTCACTGATCATGTGGATTTGGGAACGCAACATCCGCCAACCATCTTCCAAAACTTGTAATGAGAAGCGTTTATAATCCAGCTGCTGTCGACAAAAGAGTTTTAAGGGCTCTCTGCCGCTTTTCACCAAAATAAAAGCTTGATGGTTTGAAACACATCAATAAATATTAGTATTGCAATTGTACTTTAAAGCAAAATTATTATTAACATTGTATTGTCATTATATTCTTAAATGTAAGTTTTTTATATTTACAGTGAAACTAAATTAGTAATTTCGTATTTTTTACATTTGCATTTTGGGCCAAAGTGTGCAGTGCAACAAGAAAGGACACGTCGTCACAGTATTTTTAATTCTTTGGAAGAAACGAACTGCAAGTATCAAAGTTACAAACAAACAAACATAACTACATTTTTCAGTACCATGACAATAGTTAATGTTTTGTTTTGTTTTCCTAAAAAGTAATGTTGAAAAGCCCTATTCATTCTAGTGAATCAGTTCGTTCAGATGATTTATGTTCAAAAACGAAAACCATTCACCAATTTAAGTCTCTGCGCTGCATTTTAGGTCTTTTTTAATATGTGCGGAATGTCTATTAAATGCTGGTGTTCTTCACTCAGCACCAGTTTGGCGTTACTGTACAAGCTTTACCGACAAATACAACAGGGCACAGTTTTTCCAAGCAAGCTCCTCAATAAAGCAGCATGACTATAGTTGAGCTCTTTTAAATGATTAGTACTTGGACTGTGTTGTGTACATGGAGCCCTACAGCCCCACAGAAACTCAAAAACACAAATATCTGGCTGCGAGCTCTGAGCAGTGGTACAGGCATAACGTGACAGAGGACCCTGAAGCTCATCTCTCAGATGGCCAGCCAAATGGAATTCCGAGCAGCGGTCAAGTCATGCCCTGAAAAACAAACACCACTGGGCATGTGTCAGCTCTCAAACACACGCACACACATGAACATGTACAACTGATGCCTCAGTTCTGTTTGAAAAGAGCATGTTTTCGACAGTATCAAGGCAGGCCGCGGGAGAAAGACTGCTATATCGCTTGACATAGGGTCTTATTGGAAGGTCAATGTAAATTCAAGTGAGAAATAGTGTTTTAGGAATTTTCTAAATTGGAGTAAATGAAATAAAGTGTCTTTTTAAAAAAACAAAAAGAGAGCGGTCTGGAGATTAATTCATTAAATGCTTGCTAACACATTCTGGAGATTTGTGCCATTTCCCGATCCCGTTCCCTCTTGTCCCCATCAATGAAGTGGCAAAAAGGCCAAAAACTAAAAACGAACACTTCTGTTTGGTGTCTTAGGGAACCCAAACTGACATTTCAAGTTGAACGCTCTTCAAATGTGCCTCATGACAAATGTTCCAGTACCTGAACGGCACCTGTGAGTGGGTTAAAAGTACCGACAAATGTTTTTCTTTTGCATCGTGCCGAACATCAGAGCATAACGGATTGTGGAAAAAGATAAGATGCAGGGCAGGGAGTGGTTTGTTGATTGGATGTTGTGATGTGGAAGTTGCACTCAAAAAGTAGAAGCAGATGAGAGTAAAATAATGGAGGAGAGAGAAGTCTGCCGTTTCACTGGAAGATCGAGTTAGGACATTTTAAAAAAAGCAAAAAAACAACGGGGTCATTTTAACATGCCTTTAAACCCCCCCACTTGTCACAACGCTTCCATGCAATTGATGGAATTTTCCAGCTTTCCATGTTTTCTCTGTTATACAGTAGGGGGTGCTATTAGGCATCTTCTAAAAGAGGACAGAATCTCCAGATCAAAATGCAGGGAAAAAAAGCAGAAACAAGCTATAAAAGCATAGTCTATGCATGTTGTAGTCTTTGACCCATACTCTGAATTTGTTGTCTGCGTTTAACCTAACCAAGTTAGTGCGCGCTCATTAGGAGCAGTGAGTAGTGAACACGCTCGCATCTGGAGCAGCGGGCAGCCGTCTGCTGCAGCACCCAGAGAGTGATTGGGGGTTAGGTGCCTTGTCTTTTACCGCTGGTATGACTCTCGAACCATTAGGCCACGGCTTCCCAACAAGTTTAAAGTTGTACCAGGATGGAATAAAACCCCCAATATCTGGGCCAAGTGTCTGTCACCCATCTCGTTACGCCACTTTTCATCATACCAGAGTTAACAAGCATTTAGAAAAATAGATCAGGTGAAATTTCATTTCATACTGACTTCCAGAAGGTCAGAGCAACATATTAAAAGAATCTGTTAATAGGTTAAATGTCATACTGATCACTAGGATTAAAAATAAAATGTAAATGTACTTAACAAAACAACAAATAAATGCTCTCAGTCTCATATAGGTTTTTATCAATCTGCCTCTCTGTCACTGCTGTGAGTTTGTGTAGCTTATCTATATTTGAGCGCGTTTAACAAAATTGATCTTAAAAAAGACAAAGCTAACCTCAGATTTCAAGAATATTGGACTTGCAACACACAGGACACAAGAGTGAAGAGTTTGATGGAATGATTCAGAGAATAGGTTTGCGAGGAGATGTACAGTGGGGAGATAATGTGTGTGAGTGGTGCTATGAGCCGACACACACACACACTCTTAGCGCGGCGCTGGCTCCCCTCCTGAGGCAATCATTACAGGGATTTGTTCTGCTTGCACTTATAGTTTTAGCAGATCAATCGGAGAAGCATGCGCTAAAACCCATTATTAGTTCTAAGGGCAACATCTTAGTTTCGGGTGGAGAGGGGGTGGATTGTCCACACTGCTGCTTATTTGAAACATGGCTCCTTCAGAAGCATCCATGACTGTGAACAACATTCCCCGGAGATGAATGAGAAAATCAATTAGGAGGTGAGAAGCGTTTAGTGCTATCAGTACATGCAAAAACAAATTCATTTAGTGTAATGGAGGCGCCTGCCCTCAGAGATCTCACTGCGACTCTGAAATAACTGTCATATGTTTTATAACGTCATAACATTGAGATGAAACGTATATGACAGAATCACAATGGACATTTGACATGAGTCTTTCATGCAAATCTAAAACTAGTTTCAAAACCTAGAGAGGAAGCCTACATATGTGCGTTCCTGATGCAAAGGTAGACTGGCAGGAATATTGCAAGTTCAGTACAAGTTAAAGGGTCAGTTCAACCAAAAATGAAACTCCTGTTATTAATTACTCACCCTCATGTCATTCCACACCCGTAAGTGCACGCTTCCGTGTTTTACGTCAGCAGTATCGGCCGACTCCTGTATCAGCATACGCATACTGAGCAGACATAAACACGGAAGTGCTGCAACGTAAATAGCGTAGGAGAATGACACAAAAAGTATCCTACATAACATTAAGGTTGAAGCACTGTAGTCACATAGACTATTTTTACAATATTTTTACTACCTTGAATGTGGTAATTATGTTACTATCTATTGAGGATAAAAAAATTTAAACTCTTGAATTTCATCAAAAATATCTTAATTTGTGTTCCAAAGATGAATGAAGGTCTTATGTGTTTGGAATGACAAGAGGGTGAGTAATTAATGATAGAAATTTCAGTTTGGGGTGAATTAAGCCTTAAAGTTGAAACGTCAGAACTTGTGGCATAAAGATTATTACCACAAAAATCAATTTGTACTTGGCCTTTTCTTTTCTTTAAAACAAGCAAAAATCAGTGTTCCAGTGGGGAGTTTACAATGATAGTGCATGAGGCCCATTTAGTAAGAGTTGAAATACTCACTGTTTAAATAGCCAAAAGACATAGGCCCAGTTTCACAGACAGGGTTTGGATTAAGCCAGGATCAGGCTTTAGTTCAATCAGGGTATTTAGCAGCTTTTATAAACATACCCTAGAAAAAACATTACTTTGTGCATCTTGAGACAAAACAGTGGCTCTGACATATTTTAAGATATGTCAGTAAAAGTCGCTTTCAGTTAAAACAGCTCAAACGTGGATTTTAGTCTGGGACTAGCTTAAGTCTGGTTTGTGAAACCGGGGGATAAACTATTTATTTAAAAAAATACTTACTAACATTTTTATGTAATTACATCCAATTTTACAACTTCACTGCCATGACAACATAACACCTAAAATAACTTAATACACAAGTTTTAACAGAAGGATTAATGTACAGTAAGTACTTTTATAAATTTATAAGCTTGACATTTCTACATACTTTGAAATCCTCCAAAAACCTGCTGATATTCTTTTGCATTGTAAATGCCATAACCATATTTAATTTCCCCCCAAAAAATTCCAGAATTTTTCACCCTACTTGTGTTGCAAAGGCAAGGGGTACTAAATTACACCTTATGTGCTATAAATATTTGTGCGTTGCGTCATTAGACATTTAAAAAAGTAACAGTTGGAATGAAACAGTAGATTGATTGAAATGCATCAATAAAATAAAATGCGTTTCCAGACCGAATTCAATCCTTTAGATATATATGACGACAACATTATACGAATAAACAGCACACCACTTTATTATACATCCCTTTGTGTTGCATATTTCAGTTTTTTTGTATCAGCATTTATTTATTTGCTTCTTAGTTATTTTTAAAAACTGTTTTAAACTCGTATTTCAATGGACATTTTTACCGTTAGTTACATTACTACGTTGTAGACTGTACGTTCCAATTTAAGTAAGACCTTAACCCTACCTAGGTACTTGGATGAAAGGTTGAAAATTAAGACAGATTTGTGAAGTCGGGGTTTGCATAATGTACACGAATCATTAAATAACACAAGGAACATGCATTAAGAAAATAGTCAATTTTGATCTTATATTGGCATTGAAGACATTTCCACTTCACATTCCCTTTGATTTGCGGTAGATTTCATGCATTTCAGTCTCTGCGCAGGGTGTCAGATGAAGTCTGCCCTGGGAACCAATTACACACGGCTTCCTTGAGTCAAGTGGAAAGGGCAGTCAGGTGGCGATTTGCAAGTATGTGATTGTTACGTAACTGAAAGCATCATGCTCTGTTGGTTTTTTTTTTTTTTTTTTTTTTTTTTTTCTGCTGGGCTAATTGAGCAAAAGTGAGTTTGTTTCATGAAGGGAAAGGCAGTGAGATGGGAAGCAGGTCTTACATCACAGCGATGACATTGTGTCCTGCCCCTGGCCTCTCTGACACTTAGGTCAGCTTATGTAAGCGCCCATCTCTCCTTCCCTCTCTTTACGTCAGGAGTGCGCTGATGCAGCTTTTTAAGTGTACAGAATGTAAAGCACCCAAAAGTTACATAAAGGAATAAAATGAACTGGTAAGTCCAGCTCATACCACTTTTAAGCCTCAGAAAGACAATAAATAAATAAATAAATAAATGCATACATATGGATGAAGTCAAAACAATATGAAAACTGCAGTCTGAAAACACATAATCTTCCTCTTGGCTTTTATTCTACATCATAACAATGAGAAATCTCATTGGTCCAAAATCTTAAACATATTAAACATCTGGTTTTCTGATTGAAAAACTGCAGTGTTAGATTTCATGAAGAAAGCGTTAATAAGAAATATTAGGAGAGATAAGAAAAGCAATAAATAAATAAAATAAAACAATAATAATAAATGTTTACATTTACCTGATTCTTTTTCAGGAGCAAAAATGAATCACCAGATGATCGCAGACCTGGACGTGGAAGACAGAGAGATGTATGAGGACTCGGTGACATAAGGGAAATAATTTAAATCGCATAGATGCATTTTGTTCATATTAAAAATAAACTTTTGGAAATCAACTGTTGTCCTACTATTGTCCCCATTTAAAATATTATACATGACATTTTTGTTCAATAATAATTACTATGCATATTGAACTATGCAATTAATACATTTTCCACATCCACGGGACTTTTCATTTTCATTTAAAATCATGAAGGAATTTAAATCACAGCACCTAAAATATACAATTTTATACATTCATACAAATGTAATTATTGTATTGTGTTATTATTGTACTTGGGGGTATGACCAAAATCTCATTTCATGATGATAATATTCATCACAATATAGTTTTTTTTGTTTGCTTGCCATATTTTGACGTCATTTTTTGTGTATTTGACCATTAGACAGTGCAAGCACTCAACTTACTGTTTATGTACAGTTTATGCTAAACTTTTGTAACATCAAGCAAACTCATGCATATTTTTATCGTGTCAAAAACTCTGCAGCTCTATTAGACACTTTCGATATAGACACTTTCTATCTATGCCACTATATTTTATATATATATATATATATGTAAAAATATTTTTCCCTCTAAACTTTCTAGGACAATGAGCTCCAAAATAATAGCGAATCCATATAAACAACATGAATAGAAAACTTAAAAAGAAGACGAGGAAAGACAAACAAAAGAAAAAGTTCCAAAATGCTAATAATGAGGTTCCACTTGTCTGTTTGAGGAACATGATGCATCCGGCATCCTGTTTGAATGTGCAGGTAGGAGGTGGGGGGTCTGTTTCCTCTCCAAGGGCCTACAGACGCACTCCCTACCCACATAGTGTCTCTTTTGTTCTCTGATAAATTGACACTGCCAGTTCCCCACGTTGCCAAGACATGAGGAAGACCGCCGGGAAAAAGAAGTAGGAGCAGCGGCGCTACATGTGATTGGTATCACTTCTGACTGGCTTCTCTTTATGTTTTTATCTGCACTGTCTCCACAGGCATTAATTTCAAAGCTCTGATTGAGGGTGCTAAGACAAAAAAAATATTCATTGTGTTCAGTCAGCCATCCATATCATTGAATAAGTTGTTTCCTGACAGTTAAGCCAGCAGTCTGTACACTCATCAGTCAAACAATTCCTCCAATAACTTTTATTTTTTACATATAAGGTTACAAAAAAGGCCCATTTCAAGGCCATCCAGGAACTGACATTACAGTACTGAAATCTATTGCACAAAAAGTGACATTCTCTATTCCTTTTCAAATGAAGGATTTTACTCAAGTATTTCTCAAAATATCAGTGTATCCTGAGCAATATTATTTTAGGATCATCGGTAGTATATTATTTTGTTAATATTTTTAATTAGATGTTTTATTTTTAAATTTTAGTCATATTTTAAATATTTTTATAAATTATCTTTATTAAGTTTTAGTTTTAGTTATTTTCGTACTTGAATGAGAAATGTTGCCTTGGCAGCTGGCTGAAATAATACCAGTTCAATCATTTTAATATTTAACGTTTTTCCAGTTAAAGTTTATTTATTTCAAGTAATGAAAAAGTTTTCATGGTTTTCGTTTTAGCTTAGGATAACAGCCCTGATTCTTTCATTGGCTCATGAAAAAAAAAAAAAAAAAAAAAAAAAAACTTTTTGGCCGCTATAACATATTTTGCAATTAAACCGAGTAAAACAAATTCAGTCCGTGACATTTTTGCCTCAAAACCCCATTTTTCAAGCAGCACAGGAGAAAAGCATCATGTGATTTCAGAATCTCCAGCCAACAAGCAGTGAAATACGACTCAAAGAAGTCTAGCTGAAAGCTGGCAAAGTTTCTGTGCCGTTGGAATAACTACACTAATAAATGAAATAGACTCATAAATTCTTCATGGCCAGTGGCCATAAGTAAATCCAAAACGGAGAAAAAAAATCTGTTGCATTCACCTCTGTGTGACGACCCTCTCTTATATAATCGGTGAAATAATTTCTAAGAACATTATGAAAGCCTGTCTTTGCGAAATAAGTGACTCATTGTTTTGGTGAAAAACCTATATGACTTTCTTTATTTTTCTATGGAACAAACTTTTTAATATAATGAAAGTGAACTGTCAAAGTAAAAAAAAAATTCAATCGCTGATAGTGATGGCAACTGCAGAGGGCCGAAACTATTGATTGAAAGAGAGATGTTTAACTAGTGTTTCTCCAATGACGCGATAAACCCGGAAACACTTTACCTTGACCAAACAGGACATTATGCCATAAATTTTGTAAATGTTTACCAAATTTCCAACTAATCTTCTATGTGTTAACAGTAAAACATTTTTTTTTCTCTCACTTTTTTTCAAGTGGTAAGTACACCATTTCGTTTTACAATCTAGTAAGATTTAACTGTTTAGTACAGAGGAATGGTTAAGTCATTCCCTTGCCTAACTTCCTGTTATTTCCCATTAGCCTCCAGTGGTTCAGTGGGTCGCTTTTGTGGAATCTCAGGCTAAGATACACATGCAAGGTCATTTTTAGCACACTCAGCTCTTTGCTTATAAGTCCACAACCACGATCCTTGGCTCAATGCATCCACACAAGTCCATTTAACATGTAGACCTTCACCGGGTCTTAAGTGCTGACATGTTTACAGAGGAACCAGAAAGGTAACGCAAAGTCCAATGAAAAATACATTTAGGTGAATTCACCTTTTGCCTTTTGACTCTGTATCGTGCAGAACGGAAATAACTTGCTCTAATTTTACCCACAAAAGCAAAGTAAATCTAATGTCAGGAAATGTATGTCTCTGCTGTGCATCTGGGTTAATGACAAGATGCATAAAAAAATGCTAAATTTAACTGTACATTTTCTAAATTTATTTTTAGATTTGTAGGACAACAGAACCAAACTTTTCTTTTATCATAATGAAGAAATAAATATTATATTGCGGTAAAGAAAACATTAAGAACAGTTTAGCATTATCTTTTGCTATAATTTCCCAGAAAACATTCAAACAAAACTTAAAACAGGGTCTCGTAGAAAGGAGACCCTGACGACTGTTATTCAATAAGAATATTAACATCAGGTTAGTTCAGGCTGTAAAAACTTACTATTACATGAATTAATAATTGGTGATTGAAAAATATTTTCTAAAAGGATCCATATTATGCTCATTTTTGTTGAGGGGGGTTTACTAGAATAGGCTTTTCTAGGAATTTACATTGTTGCCCTTGTTTCTGTCCTCTGTCTGAACGCGCTGTTTTAGTTACGGTTGATTTAAAACCTTCCTTCCTTCCGAAAAGGAAAGCCAGCTCTGATTGGTCAGCTGGCCCATTCTGCTGTGATTTGTCTCATGCTTATAGCGCGTGTCGGAAATGTAACGGCCCTTACAATAACCGGCGAGCATCACCTCGGGAGACTTCCTAAGGTGCTGCAAACGCTATTATAACAATTCGAACTATGGCCGCCAGTTTTCCTTGATCAGTTCGAGGCAAAGTCCTATAAAGACATTGAAGAAAAACAAGCTGATCGACTCAAACCACCTTTGCAAGCACGACTAGTGCAGGACATTAATAATAATCACTTAATTTATTGTCATTGTTATAATACAACGAGATGACATTACATTACACACTCCTTTTGCGCTTTAAAACTTTGTAGACTGCTCTCATGTGCAAACAGCTGAAATGGGAAAAATAAAGCAAAAAGCACAGTAAAATTCTGAATCCAAAGCACACGGAAAGCAAGCAGCCAAATTTGCCGTAAACCGAGGCGAGAAACAATTCAAAATGCGAGCCCTAAATTATTCTTGCGCTCATCTACTCGCTTTCCTTATTCTCAGTCATAATTTTGCCTACATTTTTTGTACATTATCTGCCTTCCCATCATTTTCTCTCCGTCCATTGTTTCCAAGGAATATTCTGCATTGCCAAACTCGGTTAAGTTAAGTTGTGAATGATTGATGTGCCATTGACTCGGCCGGTCTCTTGTCTTGCCATAGGCTTAAATCATTCATGCAAACATTTTACAATATTTTCTTCTGAAGTCAAAAGGGCTTCCGGAGACGCATGCTTTCATTTAGACTATTGGTTCAGTGTTGATGCACTTAACATGTCCAAATCATTAAAATTTCGCTTATTATAAGTGCAATACGAAGAAGCCCTGATTTACACTCTGTCAGAAGTACAAGCTTACAGCCTACAGGGAGTTACGCTTGTTTTCTATTATATTCTCCAAAGTAGGCTGCTTTAGCTCTGCCTTAACAATAACCACACAGATGCGAACACCCTAAGGAATAGCTTGGCTGAGATCTGTTCTGGTGGGTGTGTGTGTGTGTGTTGTGTTTTGTAGAGATTGGGGACTAACCGTACCTCACAGCGCTATACCATGGGGCAGGACATTCTATGTAATCCGCCATTGATCGCGACTGCTGCGTATAATGCAATTCATCAAATCAGCATCTGTCATCCTCATGGGACACTCTGACATGATGCAAATTCACTTCACACCATCCAATAAAACATCCTATCAGCCTCAGCCATTAACATGATGGACTGCATTCCAGTAAGTAGGATTGTGGATCACAACAAGGACTTTATAAAACACTAAAACAGCTGGACAAACTCACATCTCTGATTTTTGAGGTTATTCTTTTGGCCAGGATGTTCAGTAAGCCCACCCTCTCCCCACCTACCCGTCCAATCCTGGGTTAAGAGCATGCAGGAATGCCCACAATGCAAGGAATTTAAGCTCAAATGTTCAGCAACCAGAAACTTTCCTTCCATATTTGGACCAACAGTGCAAGGATTTGAAAATCCAGCCCTCTTCCTGTGACTCTCCGCCTTCTATTTCAACTCTGTATTTAACATGAAAAGTATTATCCCTCTCAAGCGGCTATATAAGACACTGAAAAATAACAAAGAATAACTAAATCTGCTAAAGTAAAATTGGAGATCAAAACATTTGAACAGGTCACTGGCACATCTAATTCTAAATGGTGAAAATGTATTTTCATATATCAAAAACAGATTGATGCTTATATTGCTAAAGACTAATTAAGATTTTTTTTTTTATTAAATCCTTTTATTTAGCAAATATGCACTATACCGATCTAAAATGACATTTATAATGTTACGAAAGATTTTTATATGAACACTTTCTAAAAGAAGCACCTTATCACATTTCCACAAAAAATAGTAAACAGCACAATTGTTTTCAACTGTTATAATAAGAGGAAATGTTTCTTGGGCACCAAATTAGCATATTAAAATGATAACTGAAGGATAATATGACACTGAACACTGCAGTATGGCTGCTGAAAACTCAGCTTTGTCATCACACAATTAAAATACATTTTAAAATATATTAAATTAAAGTAGTTCATTTAAATTAGAATAATATTTCGTGATATTGTTGTTTTTACTGTATTTTTGATCAAATAAATGCAGCCTTGGTGAGCATAAGAGACTTATTATATTATAATGTAGTTTCGTGGCTTTGGTATTTTAGACGTGTGACGACTCACAATCATCTAGTAATCATCTAGTTAATGTTTTTTTTTTTTTCTAAATAAATAAATGCAACTAGGCCTGCAACAACTTCTTGATGAAATCGATGATGAAAATAATCGACTACGAATTTCATTATGGACTAATCGGGTCTGTGCATCGGAAAACTACCGTGACTTAACTTTACAACATTTTTATTGACAAAACGCATTTAAAAAAAAAGATAGCAGATGTCTGACGAGCTCTTGCGGGAAAGGCGTATTTGTCCAAAACATGAGTGCTTTATAGTAAGTACTGTGCTATACAAAAAGCATGGTTTTAAGAGCTTGCACTGTCAGGTGCTTTGACAAACGGTGTTGTTCAATACATTGGAAACATATTTTCTCCATACGCATGTCTCCTGAATTTCGCAGCACTCACTAAATTAAACGAGCGCGTCAAAAGAAAGGTAGCACTGTGTTTGTTTTCATAGCCGTTTGCACACTGTTTGACAGACATTGGACGAGATGTGGAACAAAGTTATTGTAAGCAGTCCATATGAATGCACCTTTACATTCAGAAGCAGCTTCTGTGGTGCTATTAAAGTGTAAAGACAGTATTACATAAAGCTGATTATGTTAACATATTTTGACCTTGACATTTTAGCTTTCCCAGTAGCCCCTAAAGACCCAGATCCACACAGCTGTGAGTGAGGGCTGCCACTGTTTTGGTCAGACTTCCCACAGGTCAGACTCTTAAAAAGAATGACTGCGTAAAACGCGACCCAAAGCCATCATGAGTCAATGTTTTTGCAACAGGCAAAACAAATGCACATGTGTGGAGTATAAACCCGGCTTTTATCCTTTTAGCTACTATACTCAACAAATAAATTTCACCATAACTCACCCAACACAATTCTCCGTTTAATGGCATCTCTGTGCTTTCAGCCCTTTTTAAGCCCTTAACGCACTAATGCCGCGGGACAATGCATTAAACCCTTTGTTTGACCTTTTGCTATTGTTTGTTTTCATTCCCTCTCTTTTTTTTTTCCATTATCCTGAATAGGACGATGATATAACTCAAAACCATAATGAGCAATTGACCAGCGCCGAGGCCTTGGCTGGACAGTTCTATGCCGTCAAGGGCAGTGATCTAGGAAGCCCTGGCCCAAAACAGCATCCACGCAGAGCTGCAGGACAGCTGTAATCTCACCCTCTCCCCTCTCTTTCTAGCCAAAAATTTGGAACAGAGCAGGCAAGCACCCCAGGAAAAAGGCTTTTACTGCTGAGCTCTTTGGATTCAGTATGATCCTTCTTAGCTCTCGCTGGAATACCTCGGATCATCCCAATCTATCCAATGATGTGTCAGTTAGGAGTTCTTTGAAAATATAAAACTCTATCCATGAGAATTTGTATTTTTTGTGTGCTTAATCCTGTTTGTCAGGGTTTAGGCTTATAATGGCACAAAACAGCCTTGGCCCCTAATATAGCCGGTAATACAGTCTTCTATTTCTGCCCATGTTTGGTGAGTGGGGCTACACTGGAAATCTTTGACTTATTTTTTCCACACGTCAGTGGGTTGCCGCATCATTGACTCATTTGCCTCAGTATGACCAAGCTAGAAATTAGAAACAGTTTATATAAACATGCAAACAAAGCTAAGAATCCATGAAGTTTTTGAATACAAATGATGTAACTTCAACATAATACATTAAAGGGACAGTTCAGCCAAAAATGAACACCAGGGGCTGCCCGCACATAAAAAGGGTCCATACAACTTGTGCACTTTTTTTCCAAAATCTTCTCAAGTCTTTCAGAGCACTGAATGACGAATAGACCAAAAACTTCAGATGTTATTCGCTGATAATCTCCTCCTCCTCTCATTTGCACTTGCATATATTCACGAAATGTGTCACACTTAAATTTAGATTTCTTATATTTCACTTAACACTAGAATAGAACCACCACGGGGTCAAATTTACCCATGCTATTTTTTTTAAATATACATAACAGATTTTCAATAAAATATCCAAGTCTCCCAGTCATTGACTTTTACTAAAATGGTTTCATTTACAATTCCCTGTTGTTAAAAACTGTTAGGATTAAACCAGATTTTAAAAACCGTCAGCAGATCAAATTTACCCCTATATAATTCCTTTATTTTCACGCTTCATTTGAGTAACGTAGAGGCTTACTGTAAACGGTCTCACAACGCACGTTCAAATGAAGATGTTTTAGCATAAATGTTCAAACTTTGGATAAATTATTCATTTTTGTTTTGCGATTTTATAGTGTATTGTTTGCTACTGTGTTGCTCTTTGTTCAAGTATGCCAGTTTCCTGAAAAAAACATGTATCTGATCTGTGACGTAATGAGTAAAACAATTTTTATGATTCCCAAGTTTATTAGAATTGTTCTCTGATTCAAATTAAAAATGATATGACTAAACAAATTAATAATTAATTAGGTGTAACTGTGCACTTGGATTTGTCATTGCATCCTACATACTGTGCAGTGCGGTGAATTATTATGTTATGGTATTTTAGTAATTTAAAAGCTTCACAATAAAAATGGCTTCACAGGCAAGGATATTGTGGCTACTAAGATTGCACCTAAATCAACAATTTATAGGATCATCAGCAACTTCAAGGAAAGAGGTTCAATTCTTGTAAAGAAGGCTTCAGGGCGTCCAAGAAAGTCCAGCAAGTGCCAGGATCGTCTCCTAAAGAGGATTCAGCTGTGGGATCGGAGTGCCACCAGTGCAGAGCTTGCTCAGGAATGGCAGCAGGCAGGTGTGAGCGCATCTGCACGCACAGTGAGGCCAAGACTTTTGGAAGATGGCCTGGTGTCAAGAAGGGCAGCAAAGAAGCCACTTCTCTCCAAAAAAAACATCAGGGACAGATTGATCTTCTGCAGAAAGTATCGTGAATGCACTGCTGAGGACTGGGGCAAAGTCATATTCTCCGATGAAGCCCCTTTCCGATTGTTTGGGGCATCTGGAAAAAGGCTTGTCAGGAGAAGAAAAGGTGAGCGCTCCCATCAGTCCTGTGTCATGCCAACAGTAAAGCATCCTGAGAGCATTCATGTGTGGGGTTGCTTCTCATCCAAGGGAGTGGATTCACTCACAATTCTGCCCAAAAACACAGCCATGAATAAAGAATGGTACCAAAACACCCAAAACAGCAACTTCTTCCAACAATCCAACAACAGTTTGGTGAAAGAACAATGCATTTTCCAGCACGATGGAGCACCGTGCCATAAGGCAAGAGTGATAACTAAGTGGCTCGGGGATCAGAACGTTGAAATTTTGGGTCCATGGCCGGGAAACTCCCCAGAGGCAGGTGGACAAACAAAACCCCACTAATTCTGACAAACTCCAAGAAGTGATTATGAAAGAATGGGTTGCTATCAGTCAGGATTTGGCCCAGAAGTTGATTGAGAGCATGCCCAGTCGAATTGCAGAGGTCCTGAAAAAGAACGGCCAACACTGCAAATACTGACTCTTTGCATAAATGTCATGTAATTGTCGATAAAAGCCTTTGAAACGTATGAAGTGCATCACAGAAACAACTGAAACAAAGATCTAAAAGCAGTTTAGCAGCAAACTTTGTGAAAACTAATATTTATGTAATTCTCAAAACTTTTGGCCACGACTGTAGAGATAAATTGTGCAAAGTTATTGTAGAACTTCAGAGAGTTTGGAATGAACAATTTTCATTATGCTTTTAAAGTCTTTACAGATTTTAGTCTACTACATTTACTTTCATTGTTTTGAAAAGAGCGGCGTGTACATTCTATTAAACTTTTCATTTCATGTAAGCGTCATGCGGTTTTGGAATGAAATGAGCATGAGTAAATGGTAATATACAGTAAAATATAGCATACCTTGCAAAAGCAAGTCATTTATTGTGACGCAGAGTACAATAACGATTTGTAGAAACCGTATTGTAATCTATTCAATTTTTTTCTTTAAATGTTCTAATCGATAAAGAAATCAAACATTTAACATTTATTTAGTACAATAATCAAAAAAAAAAGTTTTTACTGTTCAGCTAAATAAATCTCCATTAGAGTAAATGAGCTCCAATTCACAGTACAGTTTTTAATGCAATATAATGATTTGAAAATAGCAGCGACTGAACGCGAGTGAATGGCTTTTGTTGATTGGTGTTGTGGTAATTTTCTAGCCTTTGATCTCTATAAGATGAGAGTGGGGCACATAAAGTAGACATTTCTTGCTTTAGTTCATTATTCATTCATTAACATTAAAGGAACTAAAGGACTGTTGTTTGCAGTCGCTGATGATACAACTAGGATTCTAGCCAAAGCTCTTTTATTCCGTTTCACAACGGCACAAAGGAAACGGCTTGAGAACATCTATTGGATGAAAACTCCCACTCTCACTCTCCCTTATGAAATCATTACAAAGGTTATAGATGAGGACCGCTGACGCAGTCAAAGAAAGGTCCAGGAAAGTGAAACACTTGTTATTATTTTTGAATGTGTGTTGTTGTAATCGCAACTGCCAATTCTCTCTAACTCTGAGCATGGGCTTGCATTCGACTACAAACGCACATTCAGAAACGAGCCAAATAGTTTAGAGACAAAATGTTCCGATGAGTGCAACTAAGGATCAGAGGCTACGAGACCGAACAAATAAGATTATTAAGCTCAATGAACAAACCTCACACTTGAATCATTTTCCACAGAGACTACAAAAGAATCCCGGAATCATATGGTAAACTTTACTCAATTCCATCAATGCGGCTAAAAACTATTCATGACTGATTACTCACCATTTCATTGGAATTCCTTTCTGTATAAGAAATTAACCGACTCTAAAGTCTGGATTGGATGGCCATGTTCGAATGCACACCATGGACCACATATAATCTATAATAATAATAATAATTTGGCACACAAAAGAATACTTTTACTCAACAAAGATGTATTTAATTGATGAAAGGTGACAGTAAAGAATCACATTCCTACAAAAAACCAAATATATTCATTAGATAATCCTGAAAAGCACCAAATCAGCATTAGTACGATTTCTAGAGGATCATGTGACCCTCACGACTGGAGTAATGGCCGTGGACAATTCAGCTTTGCGGTTTTAAATTGTAATATTTTACAGTATTTCTGCTTTTACTGTATTTTTGATCCAATAAATGCAGCTTTGGTGAGAATTAACTGACCCTAAACTCTCAAGCGGGTCCGAGTTCACTAGACTCAAATGGCCTTCACAGTCACCAGATCTCAATCCAATCGAGCACCTTTGGGATGTGGTGGAACAGGAAATTTGCATCATGGACGTGCAGCAGACAAACATGCAGAAAATGCGTGATGCTATCATGGCAATATGGACAAAAGAAATCTCTTGAGGAGTGTTTCCAGCACCTTCGCTAAGAATTAAGGCAGTTCTGAAATCAAATGGGGGTCCAACCTGGTACTAGAAAGATGTACCTAATAAAGTGTATGTATACACACACTAACAGCAAGGATCATCTCAAAGGTCACTTGAGTGCTTTAGAGTAAATTCACCACTGTAAAGTCCTGCGGTAAAATCACTATAACGCACAGAGTCTAATGGCTTACAGCTGTAGTACGATTCACAAATTCGCATATTCCAAGAACACTCATTTCACTTTGAAAATAACAGCTGCTTTTGATGAGAGTGTCCCTTGCCAGACATCAGCTGTGTGACGCAGGGAGAGGGATAGAGAAAAAATAAAAAGAGAGAGGGGAAAGAGAAGCATCTACTGGCAGGTGCTGGCAGCACGGTGTGAGGGATAAGCACTTCCTGCCAAGTAGATGATTTGGGTCAGTAGGTAATTGCATTCCTGGATAACAGAGGGCTCGGTGGCAATTAATCCCGGCTGTGAGCCACGTGAGAAGGGAAACACGTTCACTGTGCAGAGGCAACTGTGGTCAGAGAGAGGGCCTGGAAGCCCAGCCACATTCTTGTCCCCATGTGAGACACAAACTACATTCTTTGCATCCTCTTCTGGAGGTGTGTGTGTACATCTCTGCAATAGAACTTTCAGACAAATATCATGCAGTGGTACAAATGTTTGGTTAGTGTTCATGAACTTCTGGAATCAAAACAATTAAAAACAATTAAATGAAATAAAGAAAGTGCTTATTTAATAACAATTCCTCATTAAAAATTACAGCAAAAAATAATTGGGTCAATTAGAAATACAAATTGTAGTGTAAGAATGGCATATTTAATTCGTTTTTGAACAAATGAATTGGTGCACCATGTCATTAGCCCATGATAAACACCCTTATGTTTAAACGTTTGGGGTCTGTAAGGCTTTGTAATGTTTTTGAAAGAAGTCTCTTATGCTCACCAAGGCTACATTTATTTAACCAAAAACACAGTAAAAACAGTAATAATATGAAATATTACAACAACTTAAAATAACGGTTTTCCATTTGAATATATTTTAAAATGTAATATTTCCTTAGATGGCAAAGCCGAATTATTAGTGTCATTCCTCCAGTCTCAGTCACATGTTCCTTCAGAAATCATTCTTACAAGCTGATTTGGTGCTCAAGGGGGGGTTCTCCGAAATTTGGGAAAGAAACATAGTAACATGAAACAGTCATTATCCCAAAAACAACTCTGATCAGGACCTTTTTTATGTGCATTATCCATTTTATTATGTGGCTACTTACCAAATTATTATGCGTTGAAATTATTTTATAATGCGAGAAGAAACAAGCTAAACCAATATTAAAATCCTGGCTGATATAGAGACTAAGCTGATAGTCGTTCTCATTTAATATTACGCACAAGTAACAGCACAAAAGACAAATTATTAAATGCAGTCAATAGGCCCCAATTAATTAATAATTACTAACAGATTTTGTTTACGCTCCTTGTGAATTTGCTGCCCATTGTGGATATTTCAAATACAGAGCACTGACTATGGCTTTCCATTTCTTGTCCTGAAATGAAAAGGTTTGGTAACACTTTAGAATATTGTTCCATCATTAATGAATAACTACACAGGAACGCAATAATAACTACTATTAACTAACAAGAAACTCTGATGTTCCGTTGGATGTGGTAGTTCACTATTAGCCAACCAGTAACTAGTATTTTTTGTTACAATCGACGATATCAAGCCCTCGTGCATCATTTTGATCCCTAAATTTACAAAAATAATGTACATGTGGTCGGCATATCGCGGGCCGCGGGTTGAGAACCACTGATATACAGGTTCAATTCATGTGAATAACTCAACTAACTACTATTAACTCAAGTATTACCAAATCCTTCAGAATGAATTATTAATAATAGGAACAGTATTCTAAAGTGAAAAGCATGATAACTCCTTAATATTGACTGACGTCACTGTAAACTTTTGAGGTTTTGTAAGGTTTTGGATAGCAATGACTCAAGTGTTGCTACATCCTTCTAAAGGAATTACTGATTATTTGGAACAGCATTCAAAAATGAAGATCATGCTAACTCACTAGTAATGACTCAAGTTACCAAATCCATCAGAGGGAATCTCCAAATTTGTACATGATTTTCAAAAAAAATTCAGTCACTATTAAGGAGTCCTCTTTTTTTCACTTTTCCAAATAATTAGTAATTCATTCAGAAGGATTTGGTCATACTTCAGTCATTACCATGTGGGTTACCATGATCTTCACCTTAGAATGCATTATGCATTATTCCCATTAATGATGAACCAGTATATAGTAGTTCTTAGCTGTCCTCTGGGAGGTATGAAAAAATACTAGTTACTGATTAGCTAATAATGAACTACCACATTCAGCTGAGCAGTGCGCGATCACAATACTTACCAATTCATTCATCAGAGTTTCTTGCTGGTTAATAGTAGTTACTAGAATGTTAATGCTGCATTATTCATTTGTTCCTATGTAGTCATTCATTAATGACGGAACAGTATTCCAAAGTATTACCAAAGGTTTTAACTTAGCATGACTCCATCACATGTATTTCCATTTTACAAGACAATGCACCCTTTCCTCGCATTTCTTTCTCTATGTTTGAGACAGACCGCTACCGAATTTAATGGTAAGCCAATAATGGAAGGAGAATTAGTTTAAAATGCCAGCAATGGCAACTCAAAAGGGTTATTTTATTCTCTATAGACCTCAGAACACTTTGCTTCTCTATTTAATAACTCATTATAGCTCTTTCTAATTCCTCTCTGGCTCCACTCTTTTTTTCCATTGTACTTTGCAATAATAACAGTTTCTATTAGCATTGCACTTTAAGAATTTTTTTAAATCAATCCAAAGATTAGAGATGTTTGGAAACCCAAAGTTAGCTTTGCAACTGGAGAGTGAGAGCAGACACTTAATCTATGAATCATAATTTGTTATTTTTTTGAACATTAAATTGAAAATGCCTCTCCTATATACAGTAAAAAAAAAAAAAAAAAAAAAAAAAAAAAAAGATCAACACAGAAGAAAATAAAGAAACCCAAAACAACCAGTCCACAGCTGAGTGGATGAAAATAAACAGGCCACTGGAGCATATCTTATGTCAGAGCTGCATGACAGAATATGCATGACTCAATATTGGTTAAAGATATGAAAAAATAAAAAAATAAAATACAATTTACTGAAATAATAATAGTAAAAATAATAATATTTCTAGAGTAAAAATGTTTTAAAACTTAAAGAATGAATTCATGGATTGATTGCCACAGGTTATTTCTATCAAGTATCATTTTCAAGTTTGTTTAGGGCTTATGCTGATCACACATTCTCACACACACATACACATGGTTGGTTCACATTCTTTGCACAGCTACAACCAAAGCAGTGAATTTGCCACTTTGTTTAGCTATAAAAAGCTCCATATTTGTGATTTAAGCCTGAAAATGTTCTCCACAAATGGGTCCATACTCGCTGATCCATCTGAAAGCCAACGAGGCGCAGGAATGGCTGGCACAGCGCCGGTGCAGAAACAAATATCACAGCTACTCTGGTTGCGTCTCTCAGCAAGCTATCATTTAACAGGCCAAGATCTACCTCTCCACTGGGGCTATGATCTAGGCTTTTGGGTTGCTCTGTTTTTAAGCCAACAAGCCTCATAACAAAATAACAGGACTAGTGAAATGGCATCTGTTAGTCTGGCACATACAACCTTTTGAGCCAGGCTCCATTAACATACATCCTGTGCGTCAGAAGAAATTAATCTGCCAATGACCTCTGATATCAAAAGAACAGGGCTGAGGCTGAGCCCCCCGAGGGTGGAGGATAATGCCTTTTTTGGCAGATCACAAAACTGCTCCTTTGCAGCGAGGGGTGATAATGATGACTGTTAGATATTGGCACTTTTAATCTGACCTAAAGACTGCGTGGCTCTACGTCAGATTAAAAAGTGCTAATGGGCTCACAGTCTTTCAAAGCTCAAAATCTATGATTATGTACTTTTGCATTCTGCGTAGTCCCATAAAGTACGTATTAAATAGTCAAAAATACACATGATAAAAAGCAAACGCAGTTTAATTAAAAATAATACAGTAAAAGTAAATGGGCCACAAGAGGCCATATGCTATCAGGATTTTTTTCTGCTGAACGCAAATATTCATATATTCGATACTTTGAAGAATGGCGGTAACAGTTGATGGGACCCCATTGATCCATATTCTTCAAAATATCAGGTATATGGATATATACAGGTTTGGAACAACTTGAGGGTGAGTAAAGGATGACATAATTTTCCTCTTTGGGTGAACAATCCCTTAAAACAGACCTGTAACGTGGTTGCTCTTACTGGAATTTTAACAATGCGCATTTATTTAAAACCTGTTAAAGGTAAATATTCAGCAGAAAATGTGGCTCTATTTCCATGCATGTAATCAGTTTTTAGTGTATTACATCATATACGATGGAACAATGGAATTCGGCTTTTAAGAAAAAGCTTTAAATACAGATTAAAAAAACATGCCACATACCAATCACTGCAGTTTCCAGCTGAACAATAGTGGCAGTAAAGCACTAACAACTTTTATTCCTTTTCACACAAATCATAATTACAGGGGCATATTATTGATTAATAAAGACAATACTATGTTATGACCTCAAAGCACTTTTGCAAACTAATATATATATATATATATATATATAAATATGGCTTTTCTGACATGGTAAATTTGAACAAAGCACTATAAAAGAGCTCAAAGACTAGAAACAAGCTAAAATGGCATGGTTGCTTTAGCAAATGTCTCACATTTTTATCTCATATTTCCTTTCGTTAACACTTTCGCTTTTCTCTTCCAATAACTTGTCCATTTTGATCCCTGAATTTAATGTAAATGTGGTCGGCATATCGCGGGTTGAGAACCACTGATATACAGGTTCAATTCATGTGAATAACTCAACTAACTACTATTAACTCAAGTATTACCAAATCCTTCAGAATGAATTATTAATTATAGGAACAGTATTCTAAAGTGAAAAGCATGATAACTCCTTAATATTGACTGACGTCACTGTAAACTTTTGAGGTTTTGTAAGGTTTTGGATAGCAATGACTCAAGTGTTGCTACATCCTTCTAAAGGAATTACTGATTATTTGGAACAGCATTCAAAAATGAAGATCATGCTAACTCACATGCAAATGCGTCATTGTCATGGCTCTATATCTATGCATGTAATCAGTTTTTTAGTGCATTACATCATGTACGATGGAACAATGGAATGGAGCTTTTAGGAAAATGGATGGTTTTGAATAGACAGATTAAAAAAAATTCAAAAGAAAAAGTTATTTCACATTTGCTTTTGTTAACACTATCGAGTAGGGTTTATTGTAGGTGGTGAGTTATTTTCAAAGGCGATAGAGCACTAACCTTTCCGCGCCACTCACCGGTCATTTCTTTTCCGAACTGCGTCCAGCGTATCGATCCTTGACAAATTAATGGTCATTTGTTTGGATTAAACCTGAACACGCCTTTAGTGCCACTCACTGTACATTTCACTTTTAAATTGTCGCAAAACATGCAACAAGCAACGCAAAATCATTTTCCAGAAATGTCGCCACAATGAGTCTGGGTTGAAAGAAAAACTAAATTGATTTGATGTTTCACTGACCCCAAATAAAATGAAATGGCACCACCCTAAAGAAAACTACTATGTTTGTAGTATCAGGCAGTTTCTTTCCTCAAATAAGTCTTAACTTTCAATCGCAGACCTACATGTAACTGCATGTATTACATGACAAATTAGAAAGCCACCAAAGCCTCGGTGTGAATCTTTTTATAACAGACAATCATCTACTTTAACTTTAACTTCACTCTCTTGCAATCTGCTCAGGCTTCTAATTGCTCTCATTAATCAGTCATGAAGTTTATTTGTTGTCAAGAGATTCTCTCAAATTGATGACACAATATGAAAACAAACAGCATACATATTTTCTCAAATTGGAGATGAATGTCTAGAGACGCAAAGGCCAGCCCAGAGAAACACAGATTACAATCTTAAACCAGGTACTTGACACAGCTTGTGCAACCTTATTTCATGGTGTCATAAAATAAATATTACAACTTTCTTGTAACATAAGAAGAAAACAACAAGACCATTCATTACGAGGGAGGTTCCGCTCCTCTTTTAAAACAAATCCCTGGCCTTTTAAAAGGAAAGTTAGCAATCAAATGCGTCATTTAATGGAAGCACTTGTTACTGCCCTCAGACTAATTTTTAAAAATTCAAGCGTTAACAAGATGAGCCATCACACATTTCGGGGCATGAATGAATAAAACAAAAGTTAAGAAAGACTTTGGTAGTTGAGATAAAACAAAGCGATGATTCGTGAATAATAAAATGATTTGACTGACTCTAAGTGCTCAGCTGCTGCTTGCACTGGCTCCAAACTGAATTAAGACAAGACAACTTTGCCTGAAGCCAACCAGCGCTGGATATGAAGACCCTTCAGTAGTGTCGAGCGAAAAGTAATGAGATTATCACACCGTTCTATCATTAAAGTCGAGTATATCGCACCTCACGGCTATGGAAAATCCCATTAAGGTCTACCTTTGCTGCCACAGCTTTGGTGTGGTAGCAGAGGAATGTTGAAGGTGTAAACAGCTAGGAAGCATCTAAACTTACTAGTGCTGTACTAGCGGTCAAGAATAAAGGAGGTGGGATGCCGTGTTCTTAGATTAAAAACACTGGTAGACTGTGTCCGAAATCGGTTCCTATACTCTTATATAGCGCACCATTTAAGGGGACAGGCATTTGTAGTGGTGTCCCAAACCATAATGGATGTTATTGAGTGCACTCATTCAACCCCATATGCACCACAATAATGAGCATTAGAGAATACCCATAATGCACCGCGAGAGTCGCGCCGAATGAATTCCCACGTCTCGCCAGAGGATGGTGCCCACAGTTTCCAAACCATTGGTCCAACGAAGGTACTACATAATATCATATAGGTATGAATTCCTTTTTAATTGATTATTAAATTGTCTACAATCGAGTTTCCATGACAGAGTTCAAAATAAATCTTTTCATTACTACTGGAGCTGCTAGTTTGTCAAGTAATCCAAATGATTATTAAACTATGCAAAAGCGGCAGCCCTTCTGGCGCACTTAGTGTCCAAATTCACTCACTTGTTTTCATTCACACCTTCAAGT
Source organism: Opsariichthys bidens (assembly GCA_037194245.1). NCBI lineage: Eukaryota > Metazoa > Chordata > Actinopteri > Cypriniformes > Xenocyprididae > Opsariichthys > Opsariichthys bidens. Next base: position 16,541,655 of record CM074298.1, read on the forward strand.
GGACCATATTTGTGGAGTAACGTATTGAATAGTGAATGAGGATATCCGGAGCGATTTTGAACACAGCTAAGGTCTGACTAGACACTAGACACTTCCAGGCATGTGTATTGAGGCAAGTTGGAGCTAAACTCTGCAGGACAGTGGCCCTCCAGGAGCGAGTTTGAACACCCCTGGGTTAAGGCTTAAGAGAACTGGTTAGACTGCACAGATATATAGTATTCCAGAATGTGGGGATAGTAAGTGAATACAATTTACTTACTTTATATAACATTATATAATACATTGGTGGGTCAGATTTACTAAACATGGCAAATTAACATAAGAGCGCAAACCCATAAAAGCTCCCATGGAAATGGAAAGTTCTGTTTGTGATTTACTGACAATGCACAAATTAAAGAACAGACGCAGCCATCATTTCCATAATGACCTAAGGACATGCTTTTTGGGGAAGGTAAATATAATGGCGCAAATACCAGTAAATTGACTAGCGCAAACCTTAGTAAATCACCTTGAATGATTCATTTAAATACTCTCCTCCCACAAATTTTGCATTTGAAAGGGAAACTCCTGCAAATGAGGTGTCTATGCCTTTTGAGCTCTAATTTTTCATTGTGTGTCTTTATAAATTCTGACAGTAGTTTTTTAACACCAAAAGAGGGTTTGCACTGGTGCTAGCTATTAGTAAATCTGGCCCTATATATATATATATTTTTTTTTTATAAATTTCATTTGTAACGTCAGACCACTATTATATATACTACTACTACTATATATAAAGCCAGACCTGGTTTCTGGGACTGATACCTGCTTAATGTTCAAGGAGAAAAATGCAGTTCTCAAGGAAGGAATTACAATCTCATGCGTCATTACTTCACTAAACATGCAGAACAGTATGCTAGGCATGAGGGAGATGAGATGTCCAACTCAGAGAATCTATGTCTGTGTATAACAACTGTACTTAGTTTAAATTCATAGTTCACAAAAACACTTGCAGCATATTTGTTGCTCTGGATGACAGTACCTGGCTAATGGTCCCCAGGAAGTTTGAGTTTGAAACCCCTATATAGTGGTCTACAATGTGGTTAGAGAAACAATGTCCTGCCTGTACAAATTCATTCCTTCTTAATGTAAATAAACTGTTCTTCAACCATGTATTTGAGCTTTTTAAAGTTTCCCTTTAAAGGCAGTATAGCTCAACATGTCAGTAGTTCTTCACACACCATGAGTAACACATTCCACAAATACATCTCCTCAGAAAATATTACCAAACAAAGACAAGAGTCACATAACCATATAAAATGCAATGACATGCAATGCCATCTCAGAACACAATAGAGAGCGCAAATCACAATGAAATCTTATTTTCCATTTCAATGAAAATCCAGCCTTGGTTAAATGAAGGAAGGGCAAGCATATGTATACAGACTGTGGAACCATTTCTAAACTGACTGAAGGTTGTTCTTTAAATTCACAGATCAAAATAAATCTCAGACAGTTGCAATGAAAGAAAGTTCCCTCATATGTCGTGCAAAGAACTTTATATAAAAGTATTTTTTACTTTAAACAATTGTATGAATGACCAAATACACAGGTAATTCCAACAAATAACTAACCCTAACCAGGAGGAGTAAGGTCATAAGCAGCTGCTGCCTCAAATGTTTGTTTTAAGGTATACTTCCGCTGTCTAGAACACAACTGCAAGGGATGAGCGATGTACCACAAGATTGCAGCAAGGTAAACATGTATACATGGCCAAACACAGCAAGAGAAGAGAAGAGAAGAGAAGAGAAGAGAAGAGAAGAGAAGAGAAGAGAAGAGAAGAGAAGAGAAGAGAAGAGAAGAGAAGAGAAGAGAAGAGAAGAGAAGAGAAGAGAAGAGAGAGAAGAGAAGAGAAGAGAAGAGAAGAGAAGAGAAGAGAAGAGAAGAGAAGAGAAGAGAAGAGAAGAGAAGAGAGGATACTCACAGCATCCCGTGTTGTCTATGGACTAGAGAGAAGCCCTCAGTGAGGAGGACCCACAGCCAGGCCCTTATGCTGTTAAAATGACTCACAGTGCTTCTTCCTGCTGCACTGTAGAGTCATGAGGAGGTAAACATTTCCAAATATGGAAATAAAAATAGGCGAAAGATTGGGGGCAAAATTTGATTCGGCTTGCTTTTTTGGTCTGGAATGCCACACTTTTTCACCGGCCAGAGTCACATAGAAGCCAGCTTTGTGGTTCGTACCATTTGCAGAATAACAATGATAATTCCTGCTAGTTATTTAAGGGGGGAGGGGGGCACATTCACAATGGCCTCCAAGAACAAGACAAACCACAGTATCTAAAAGTAGTCTCGAATGCCTACAGTGAAGACAACACAACTAAACCTCAAGACCCTCGGACAGCACTATGCCGCTGACCCACACGCATTTCCTCTAATACAGCCTTTTACTGTAAAAGTAGGCACATCTGATAGCAAGCTTGCAGTCGATTCTAAGAAAGGAGCAGGGTTAAACAGACTTAGGGCCCTGTTTTAATGATCTAAGCACATGGTCTAAAGAGCACAACGCTAGTGCACTTAGGGCATGTCTGAATCCACTTTTGCTAGTTTAACGATGGGAAAAAAGATTGGCGCGCCTGGCACATAGTCTAAAAGGGTTGTCCCTATTCTCTTAATGAGTAATGGGTTTTGGGTGTAACATGCAAAAAACCAAGTCTCATCTCCCACTCCCTTTAAAAGCCAGCTGCACTCGAGCTATGGCAGATTCGCTAGTTACATGGCGGAAAAACCGTATGCTTGTTCAGAACGGAAACGGATCAGACCACCTACATAAGCCGAATTTAAGTATTTTTATCTTTATGCACACAATAATAATCTTTTACATTGTAATCCTTTTTTTTTTTAATATTTGGCATGTTTGTGTGCTGCTGCTGTGCGTCCCTGCGTGTGTATCAAGCAGAGTGTACCCGCCCAAAGGAGCATATTACTAACATGCTTTATATGCTTCATGCTATATATATATATATATATATATATATTGCGCCATTGACTTTAGACCAGGTTTCAGTGGGTCAATGGTGCAGTCTATTGCAGTCGCTTCAAAATAGCAATGCGCTAACAATGCACCTGAACACACCTCGTTTTCAGACCAGCACAGCCATGGGCGCGAAAATGGGTGCAAATGCATTTGCTATTTAAACAACGTGACGCAGGACTTGAAAATGATGACTGCGTCAGGCTGAAAGCAAAAAACACTTGCGTCATGCCTATCGCAGCATTGCGCCGGGTGAACGATAGGGCCCTAAATGATTTGAGGAGTCTGAAATACATCACAAGAACCAAAAGATCGAGTCACAACATTTTGATTAAAAAATTACAAGGTTGTTTTTTTTTTTTTTTTAAAAAGAAAACATATGCATTTGAATCATTCACAAAATGATCAATAACATGCATTTCAAAAAATAATTCACGTACGGACTTTAAGTGACACTTGAGTGACTTTCAAAGACATTCCCATCTGATCCATACACAAAGCTTCGGATAACTATAATGAAAATATTGTGCCAAAAAACCAAAAAACAAAAAGTAAAAATTTTTTTTTTTTTTTTTATTCAAATGATCACAATAAAACAATTCTATTATTATTATTATTATTATTATTATTTTATGTATGGGAAATACATTTTGATTTTGTGGCAAAATATGACCCTCCTTGTGAGATTCAGCCAGATATCTCCTTTTGTGTTTGTGAAATGAGGGTGAGTAAGAGACAAACTATCCTTTGTTAGCTTGTTTTATCAGCACACTGAGGAAAGGAATGGTTGTCCTTCGCTACTTCCATGTACAGAACATACCGCAGGGACCGACCGAACATGGAAACCAGGGTGACGCTCCATTAACCCCAGCACTTAGGCATCTTAATTCTATAGTTGTTCATAAAAACAAAAACAAGCAAAACACCTCGATTCCAGTCTCACCTTTTGAGAACATTCTTCTGTTCCACGAAAGCTTTCTGTAATCAAGAGATCAACCTTCAAACTGAAATGCATAGTGGTTAAGAATGAGCGCACAAAATGTCTGACCAATGAATCTCTAGATTGAATGCACAACCAAGGACTGTCATAACGACAGAAAGCCTCTCAAGTGCTCCATCCAAATCGGCTTCTCTCAAAAGCTAAAAACGATGTATCTATTTCACATCAAAAAAAAAAAAAAAAAAACACTTGAGCAAAATGGTTGTTCATTTTCTGACAGAGATCATTATTAGACCTGTGAGTAAACCTGTATTCCATGTAGTGTGATGATTATTATCATCATTATCAGCCATTTAGGTGACACACATCATCCTGTTTAAAAGAGCCGATCGTTTTCTGAGAATGTTGACTCGTTTTACATCATCTGCTGATAAGCTGTAGCAGCGAGTTTGGTTAATAAGGTACAACAAGACAAGACCAGATCTGACCCTATAAAGCAGTCAACACATTAACAGATAATTGGCTCGTGCTCCACACATACACAGGTCACGGGGGTCACTCGTGAGCAGATGTTTCCTGCCATGTACCATCGCCGTGCTGAGTTTCATTTGAAAGCCACAAAAACTAGGCTCCATTCGTAGATGAATAAACAGCATGTTTTCCTCAAATAGTGAAATTAATCTCGCTGATTGCCTCGTGTAAAGAGCAGAGCTCCGTGATATCACAATCATAAAAAAAGGAAATGTAATTAAAACATATTCAAGCGCTGAATGTGTAATTTTTTGCAAACAAGAGCATTGTTTATACAAAACATAAGTCTTTAGAAATTCAACACAAAAGCAAATGATGGTTGGTACAGGCAGAGAAGGCTGGTATTTCATTATTACTGGGAAAAAGGTTCCTGTGCATTTCGACAAGGTTTCACTTAGCAGAGCTAAAATAGCCCTTTCATGCCTGAAACCACAGAGGGGATTTTAGAAGTAATAATAACCCATTTACAGGGGGTTAAACAGTGTCAGAGAGAGTGACTTCAGGTGATTAAAGATGCCTAATTAACTCTGGCCCTGCACTCCCTCAGAGGAGAGCACGCCGGCCCAACCCACAACGGAACACGGAACTTATTTTCGTGAAGTGTCCCTGTCTAAAATGTGATGGGATTCCATGCTGATACAATACAGGAACTGACAGTGAAGGCAATACATGGTCTTTTGAGATTATCAGCATTTTCCTTTAGTCATGTCTGCTTATTCAACTAACGGAAGCCTAAACTTCAGAGCGCAGATATCCGGTTTATAAAAAACACATCATTTAATTTTTTATACAAAAATCACATAAATGTCATATTATATACATGTAAACTAGGGGTGTGCGATAATCTTAATTGCTGTTTTAACCGTATGCCAAATCATATTATCGAGTATTTCACTCATTTTTAGAAACCAATCAAAACGCTGCATGAAGTGTTCTCGAATTCACTGCGTGATGTAGCTGAGTATATACTAAGTTCTATTGCGTGCGCGTATTCAGAGTGTGGTGTTTGTTCGACAGAAGTTCAAATGAGTCAAGAAACTGCGAAGAAGCTTGTCAGTGAAGTACGGCTCCAAATGCTATTCCATCTGAAAGCACTGCGAGTTTGAGTCGCTTATGTACGTTTGAAAAAGCAACGCGTGTAAACATCTTTCCAGAGGCATTTATTAACATCTTGTCCAACAAAAGATGACATTAATAACATGTTTTTACTGCAAACTCACTTCATAACGACAGTTGAGCATCCTTCTGTGATTTCCTACACAGAATAAGGCATTTGTGTGTTTATTTAGTCAAAGCGTTTCAATCTTCTGTTTATTCAGCTAAAGCGACATGACGCGTGTTCTCTTCTGCTGCAGGGCATATTTTGAGTTTCTGCGCAAGAGCGTCCTCTGGCTTACAGATGGAGAAGCATTTACTACTGATCACAGAGCCGTACAGCTCTGACAAGCTGCACGTTAAATAATCGCAGCCTTTGCCCTAATATGAGGATTATGAAAAGCTTCAGGAGTCAGCTGAACACGGCACGTCTGCAGCAGACAGAGCAAACTCAAAAACACACGCAACAAACATTGGCCAAATCATTTAGCGAGAAAGTTCCTTACGACAGATTGAAAGATATAACAAACGCTGTCACCAATTACAATGCTAGAGCTACTACAATAAAACATTTCTGAATGATGCAAAATGTTATCGTTATTGGAAAAATCCTAGAAAATATAGAGATATCATTTTTTGTCAATATCACACACCCTAATGTAGACATTAAATATGATATAAATAAATAATTTTATTCTGCTCCTTTTTATATGGAATTTTTGTATATAAATAAATTAATAATATAAATAAGTAATTTTATTGCACTCCTTTTTTGGCATCTAAAATTACGTATTCCATGTATGTAATATAAAGTATAATTATAAATAAATAAATAAATAAATAAATACATTTCCCTCCTTTTTATATGGACATTTTGGTATACATAAATGTAATATTACTTGGTTTGTAAAATATAACTGAAAAATCAATCAATCAGTTTTATTCCCCTTCGTTTTATATGGACGTTTTTGCCCCCTTTAACAAAATGACAAAATAAATATTTCGTCCTCTAGATAAGCCATACAGAGGCTGATATTACTTGATGACTAATAATTTGCAAATGTTGCTGCCTTTCCAGGAACATCACATGTATCGAAAAAAATCTGAGATGGATGAATCACAACAGCCAGAAGATCATCACTCCTAAGGCTGTGCAAACAATCTTGGCTTTTAATAGTCTTTTTAGCAGACTACAAAGACGAGAAAAAGAGAAACTGGCCAGGAGCCATATTCACAAAACTTCTTAATGCTAAAAGTAGCTCCTAATTTCCTAACTATTTAATAGAAACTCCTAAGTCCTAATTTTAGGACTCCTAAATTTTAAGTATGTAAGAGGCTGACAATTAGATGTACACATACTTAATAAGTGACACTTAGCCTATTCATATAAATCATTATTTGAATATTTGAACATTTTTATTTTTAAATATTTATTTGAATACGGTAACATGATACCTCATTCTAAAATATTTATGTCAATAAATCTCTGACAGAGACCCCTCCCATCTCATCCATAGCAACGAGTCAACCCCGCCCTTTCTATTAGTTCAAGACTACTCTCTATTCCTGAACTTATACTTACAATATATTCCTGTTTGTCTCAGCAGATTTGTGAATAGGTTTTAAGAGAAAACTCTGAGCTAAGGAGAACTCTTAGCGATAAGATCAAATGTTTTGTGAATTAGGCCCCTGAAATGCAAAATAGATAAATAATAAAATTAGTTTCTTAATCCGCATTTTTGTCTAAACAACATGGGGAGTAAAGTTATCTTAAGAATGTTTAGGAAAAACCACGGGTTGTAAATTAGACGCAAATTATTTTTGCGTTGTGTAAGTCTGTAATATGGTCATATATAAAGTGGTGTCATTTTCTTGCTGCAACTTAAGAGCTAATAATAGCAGGTCAGAGAGCTTCGCTCACAGCTTTAGCACATATGCTCAACCAAGTGTAGAAAAACACTTAACTGTTATTAAGGATGTGCAGAAGAATGTGCATATTTTTAATCAAGTTGTTGATCTGATCTAATAGTTCTTAACTGGAAGCCCTGTATAATTCGACTTATTGGGGTCACCTGGCATCGATCATACATGTTGGTCAGGGGCCGTTTACACATGCATTCAAAAACTGAACCACCGTCACTAAAATATATCACATTTAAATTAAAAAAAAAAGAGAGATCTAGAGAAACTAACTGACTAGTACTAATAATCATACACCCATAAGGTCTCCATTTTATTTTGAACGCAAGAGCTGGTGTGGCCAATTGTAAATTGATTGTGTCTGACTTCCGGTATCATCCACGTACAGTTATAGTGCAAGACATTTTTAAATTTCACAGATTTTTTCGGAGCATTTTTAGCTGTAAAAAAACAGCTCGTTATTACAATCTTGTATTTCTCACCAAATTATTTGAATGTATTGTCATAGTTATAAACACACTGGTATATAGCACAAAGAGTTTTAGTGCGCTTTCTTGTTATTCTAGTTATTTACGATTCACGGAGACCTGGAGGGAAAAACATGCATAAAGCTGAATTACAGACCTGTCAATTTTCCATGGCAAAAAAAATATGTGAACAAAATGCAAATTTCGGGCGCTTGTGATCCATACAGCACCTGCTGCAGCATTTCAACACCTAAAACAGCGGGACGTTCTAAAACGGGGAAAAAAAAACAGAGGGCCGGTATTTGACAAAGATTACAAAAGGGAGGATGCACAGGCAATGCATTCATATTTGGTAGTCAACAGACAGTGAACCAAAGGAAAGTTGAAGGTTCTAGAAAAGAGAGAGATAGTGCTTTGAAACACTTCATCAGTCATTACCTGGACAAGAGGAACAGCGTTTGATCCACATAAATCGAGAAGGCCTGTCCGGCCGTGGTAATAAGCATACGATGCTCATGTTTCTAAATGTGTGTGAACACGTCTCAGCTGTCCTTCCTCTTATCTGCTCGCTCCTTCCTCTTTCTATCACCGGCTAAAACACTGCATGTCCTTTTTACGGCTGCAGGTGTCTTCTTAGCCTTGTATGCTAATGTGGCAATCTGTCTTTCTCCTCGCGAGCACTTGAAGGGGATGCGAGGAAGCTTGATTACCCAGAGTTCAGAGGGAGATCAAAGTCACAGTACAACTGAACTTTAAGTCGGGCAGCGTTCTTTACACTGCTGTGTCAATGAGTGCAGTGAGAAATGAGCAGAAGTCTGCCGTAAATCATAACCGCGAGAGCGACCGCTGCATCATCCGTCTCGCGGTCCGGAGCCTGTTCCACACCACATCCTAAAGGACAGAGTCACTGTACACTCATTCATCCACCTCTCATCCAGCATTCCCGTTTCCTGCGTACTTAAACTACACAGATCCGTCCTCACTATGGCTCTTGGAAATTGGAGTGCGGGAGTCGAAAAATGGAGCGGAAGAGCAGCTTTTCTATCAGACTACTGAATTTGTCATCCCGGACTGAAACGCACAGGAAATTATAGCTTTGTTCATTTAGCAAATTCCACTTACACGAGTTTCATGAGACTTTCAGACGGAATACATTAATGTCAGACTAATTTGAACAAAATGGAATCCGGTTCAACTGTAGGCGCAAAGGCCATAGTTGCTGTAATCACAGCCGTGCTGAAATGCAGGACTTGGATATTGCTTTTATGCAAAAGTTAATATTCAGTCACTGATATTTCAGATAAAACGTAGCAAAAACAGGTCCAAAAGAACAAGGGATATGGCAATATCAAAATTTTGGCCAATACCGATAAGCTGATAATTACTTCAACGCTATGACTGAAAACTGATAGCTGAATTTTATAAATGAATCCCCCTGTTTCACAAACAAGGCCTAATCCTAGACCCTGTCATTGAAATTATGAAGTAAAATATCTAGCTACCGCCAGACCGCCTTCTGTGTTCAACTTACGAAGAAACTGGTAGTTGCGTCAGTTGCACTTTTTCCATGAGTTGAATAGGGAAGGCGTAGGACGTAGAGTAAGCTTTACATCCAAAGAGAAAACCGCAAGAGTTTAACACTTTCTTCGTACGATGAATACGAAAGGCAGTCTGGCAGAAGCTAGATATTTTACTTCGGAACTTGTTAAATATGGATTTCTTTTTTACAGAAACGTATTGCTATGGAAGCACTTTCTTCAGCTCATACTCGTGACCCCTGTTCACTGCCATTATAAAGCTCGGATGCGTCCGGATATTTATTAAAAATGTGTTCATCAGAACGAAGAAAGTCATATACACCTCGAATGGCTTGAGGGTGAGTAAAGCTTGGGCTATTTTTTTTTTTATTTGAAAGTGAACTAATCCTTTAAATGTCTTAATTGAACTAAAGCCTAACCCTGGCTTAATCTAAGCCCTGTCAGTGAAACCAGGCCAATATCTATTTTGTAAAAAAAGAAAAGAAAATGAAAGCAATCATTTCAAACAGTGTTGGGGACTTTTAATAAGTAATATTGTTTTAAAGTAACTAATTGAGTTACTTTTCATGAGAAGTACATATGAATATGTGTTACTTTTTCCTCACCTGGGCTGGGCTTCCTCGTTTGTTTTTTAATAAAAAACAAAAAAGTTGCATTTTTGGCAAATGTAAAGGCCCTTTCACACCAAAAGTGAAATGAATAAGCCTCAGGCAGAAGGAAATGCATATTTATGCCTATACAATAGAGGGGGCGCAGCTCAAAAAAAACATTATTATTTCTAAATAATTTAAAGTAATTTGGCTTATTAGATTGGTTGAATTAGATCATTGAAGGTCAAAGTTCATTGGTTAATAAAATGAGATTATATATGTGTGTGTGTGTGTGTGTGTGTGTGAGAGAGAATGTGTGTGTCATTTAATAAAATTAATTATTACAAGTTAGTGTAAAATTCTGAGATTGCATTTCACTGTTTTTATTCATTTTGAGGAATACTGAATGCTTTCATGCAAGTGCGATGAATAAATACATGATCACATTCAGTCTAGAACTGTAATAACCATCAAGTTCATACAGCGCACACACCTCTGCTCTTTATTTCTCTCAACATGGGTCAATAATTATGAAAAAGTAACTTGCGTTACTTATTTGAAAAAGTAAGATATTTTGTTGTAAAATGAAGAAGTAACGTGTTACTTTACTGGTTACTTGAAAAAGTAATCTGATTACTTAACTCAAGTTACTTGTAATGCGTTACCCACAACACTGGTTTTAAATGCTGCAAGTGAAATTAGGCATCACAACATAATTTAAATATTACAGCTGGATAATCGTTTTAAAATTAATAAATTATTTGTGTTATTAAAGATTAAATACGAGTAAGCGTTAAATAACAGCAAAGGTAATCTAAATGTAAAAATAGTTGGCAATGTGCATCAAATAATCAATATTCAATCAAATTCAGGAGCTGCACAATTTATAGGTTAAAAACAGTTGCTGAATAAACTTATTTTAAATAAAATAAAAAAAACGTACTGTCCCCAAACATTTGAACAATGTACAGAATGGTGTTCTATGTCCAATGCCTGTGCTTTGTCCTGTAACACAACGCAAAGTGTTTGGTGTGTGGCCCTTTAAAAATATTAGCTATTAAAACCATCAGCACATTAAAGATATTGTTATAAACAAGCCCTGAATAGAGCTCCTAAATATTCTCTTACCCACTGGAATTGCTCTGGGGGTCTACGACTTCAATTGATGAACTGAATTGTTCATGACAAGAATTAACTGTTGCATAAATCCATATTTTACGCTCACTGTAATTTGTTTCTTTGTGTATTTATAACTTTCGGTTGTCACTCTTGCTCCAGAAAGCACCTGATCACAGAGTCTCCATAGCAACAGAAAGAAGGCATGACATTTTTGATCCTACAGTAACCTACAGTCGTATGGCACACAGTCAATATTCATAGAAAGTCTGCACTAATGGCAAAATGACAGTCAAAGGAGTAAGCATGGAAGACTAGGCTCAAAGGCAGGATTCATCTTTTAACTTTAAGCATCACTAGCCTGTCAGACATGTCCTCTTTTTTAATTCCTGCTGTTGGGTAAGATGTAGTTTGGAGTTAAAACTTTTTTTTGGGGGGGGGGGGGGGGGGGGGGAGTCAGAAATTATTCAGTTTGATGGCTGGAAGGCCTTGATGTTATTGATTAGAGATTCCTATCAGAGTAGAATTCTGACTGTCGTCTTTGTAAGGAAACCTAAATATTTTAGCACTTAGCTACTTTTAAGATGAACAATGTCTATATTCTAGACGTTTTGGTTGACTAAAAAATGGAGATATTTGCTTTTCTGACAAGAAAATTTCTTTCAGCAGAGACGAATTCTGTTCATACTATTAGTTGCACACACAATAGAAAACAGGCCTCCATATTGAGCTAAATACTCAGATTACAGCACTGAATTCATGCTTATACCAAAAGATGAATCATTATGAAAATCAATCACATTTACTTTCAATAGTAAATAGAAAAAACGCATTCTATTTCAGCAATTAAACCCATGAATGGCAGGGCTACACTAACAAAACAAACCCATATTATCACTGTAGAGCTGGTTGGGTGAAGTCTGATGGAGATCGATAGGCCGCTACAAAGCACAATTCACAACAAATTGCATATTCAACTTTGAGCCACAAGAACTGTCAACACACAGTGCATCTTAACTACCTCCACACTGTGGTTTAACAAGCAGTTTAAAAGCAACAGGCTCAAATCAGCCAGACTGATGTTCAAACCATCAAGAGTCTTACTATTTCAACTTGCACCCAAATTAACTGAGCTTTTGATGCTGTGGTTTCAATAATGTAAATATGCGAGTGTAAAAACCATACTGAAACTTGACATCCAAAGAGCAAAATAAAGGTCAATATAAAATATATTTAAATATATAAAAATAAGTTAGCATACACCTCCAATTGGTTTTTCCCTTTTGAAATCAGAGATCAATACAATGTTCTTGACACAAATGTAGCAAATGTTGCTCTTTGTCAACACTATCCACACACACACACATATATATATATATATATATATATATACATACATACATACACACACACAAATATGTATGTGATCATATTATATACATATAAATGTACATACACACACACACACACATATATACACACACAGGTGCTGGTCATATAATTAGAATATCCTCAAAAAGTTGATTTATTTCACAAATCCCATTCAAAAAGTGAAACTTGTATATTATATTCATTCATTACACACAGACTGATATATTTCAAATGTTTATTTCATTTAATTTTGATGATTATAACTGACAACTAAGGAAAATCCCAAATTCAGGATCTCAGAAAATTAGAATATTACTTAAGACCAATACAAAGAAAGGATTTTTAGAAATCTTGGCCAACTGAAAAGTATGAACATGAAAAGTATGAGCATGTACAGCACTCAGTACTTAGTTGGGGCTCCTTTTGCCTGAATGACTGCAGCAATGCGGCGTGGCATGGAGTCGATCAGTCTGTGGCACTGCTCAGGTGTTATGAGAGCCCAGGTTGCTCTGATAGTGGCCTTCAGCTCTTCTGCATTGTTGGGTCTGGCATATCGCATCTTCCTCTTCACAATACCTCATAGATCTTCTATGGGGTTAAGGTCAGGCGAGTTTGCTGGCTAATTAAGAACAGGGATACCACGGTCCTTAAACCAGTGTGTGTAGGTGACAAGTCCTGTTGAAAAATGAAATCTGCAACTCCATAAAGTTGGTGAGCAGCAGGAAGCATGAAACGCTCTAAAACCTCCTGGTGTACGGCTGTGTTGATCTTGGACCTCAGAAAACACAGTGGACCAACACCAGCAGATGACATGGCATCCCAAACCATCACTGACTGTGGAAACTTTACACTGGACCTCAAGCAACATGGATTGTGTGCCTCTCCTCTCTTCCTCCAGACTCTGGGACCTTGATTTCCAAAGGAAATTTTGCATTTACTTTCATCAGAGAACATAACTTTGGACCACTCAGCAGCAGTCCAGTCCTTTTTGTCTTTAGCCCAGGCGAGACGCTTCTGACATTGTCTGTCATTCAAGAGTGGCTTGACACAAGGAATGCGACGGCTGAAAACCATGTCTTGCACACGTCTGTGCGTAGTGGTTCTTGAAGCACTGACTCCAGCTGCAGTCCACTCTGTGAATCTCCCTCACATCTCTGAATGGGTTTTGTTTCAAAATTCTCTCCAGGGTGCAGTTATCCCTAATGCTTGTACATTTTTTTCTACCACATCTTTTCCTTCCCTTCTCCCCTCTATTAATGTGCTTGGACACAGAGCTCTGCGAACAGCCAGCCTCTTTTGCAATGACCTTTTGTGTCTTGCCCTCCTTGTGCAAAGTGTCAATGGTCGTCTTTTGGACAACTGTCAAGTCAGCAGTCTTCCCCATGATTGTGTAGCCGACAGAACTAGACTGAGACCATTTAAAGGCCTTTGCAGGTGTTTTGAGTTCATTAGCGGATTAGAGTGTGGCACCAGGTGTCTTCAATATTGAACCTTTTCTCAATATTCTAATTTTCTGAGATACTAAATTTGGGATTTTGCTTAGTTGTCAGTTATAATCATCAAAATGAAAAGAAATAAACATTTGAAATATATCAGTCTGTGTGTAATGAATGAATATAATATACAAGTTTCACTTTTTGAATGGAATTAGTGAAATAAATCAACTTTTTGATGACATTCTAATTATGTGACCAGCACCTGTATATATAAATGTGCATATGTGTATATAAAACAAATATTTATATAATTCTATGAATAAAAATAGTCATCAAATGTTTCAATAGTTAATGTACACCTAACATATGCAACATATAACCCTTTATAAACCCCTATATATGCCCTTCAATGCAAAAGATCACAATACTGCAGAAGTCAAAGTAACATTCAAGCATTCCCTCTATTAACCAGTAAACGTACTCATAGCACGTTACAAAACTCCAGTGTGCGTTGGACAGCATCACACTGCTATTTGAATTGGACAACGCAAGCAAAGCACATGGCCAGCGCTAATCTTTCGTATCTGTAGCTCTAGTAAGCAGAAGCCACGTCTCTAAGGCACTGTTACAATCCTCCTGCACACGAACCCTCCAGCCTATTTACTTCCGCATTCTTCAAAAGAAACACAACAATGCAAGAATGTTTCTGATTCGCAACACGGTGAGTTTCACAAGTTCATTTGCAACAAGAATCTACTAATCGCGTTCAAAGTTCGCCGACACCTTCCAAATGTTCGCGCAAATGTTTCGGCTGCGAGGTAAATACACGAAACAAAGTTCACCCCCCTCCTTCTAGCAACCCCACGCCCTCCATTTCAATGGCACAGCTCGAATCTCTCACAGAAGGACATTTAGTTGTCAAATATAGTTCGAGCTGTGGAGCTCTCGCGCATTAACAACGCTGGCTTGTCCCGGGCCTGCGATCGGCATTTCAGCGCGTGGAGCCGCCCCTCGAAAGCTTTAATAGTTCTCTTACCTTGCTTTCTAAGAATCAGAGTTTCAAATCCCCACTTAAAGTGAAACTTCTTTTTCCCAAATCTGGGAGAGTAACAGGCAGTGACGTCAGAGGGCGAAATTCCAGCCGGCAGCACACACACTTACACACAGTCACAGAAATTTGCCCATGTATGGCAGTCTCAGCCAGCTCTCATATGCAATATCGCTTCCTCACAACGGCTGTATTTATCTTATTGTGCAAACAGTGTAATAACTGGGATTATTCATCATATGTTGTGTCACCATTTATTATAGCCTGGATATTGTCCTCTGTGTCCGCTGCAATTATTACATTTAAGGGATCAAAGTTACATTTTGTTGCAATAAAATTAAATGCTTATTTGAATTCATTCAGCCGGCAAAAAAACTGTGGAGGATAGATAGATAGATAGATAGATAGATAGATAGATAGATAGATAGATAGATAGATAGATAGATAGATAGATAGATAGATAGATAGATAGATAGATAGATAGATAGATAGATGTGTGTGTGTGTTCTTCTGTAGCAGTGGTTTGACACAAGCAGAAGTTTTGTTTTTATTTATTTATTTTAATGCAGAAAACTAAAACTGTAGGTGAACAAGTGAACAGAAATCACATTATATTAAGGCAAGGGTCAACTACATAATACAGGGAGATTTTTTTATATAAAAAGGACAACAGTGTATTTCATGAATTTCAGGTTGACTGGTTGGCAAATTTATACCAGTAAATAATTACAATATTTGCAGGCACAAATAATGATTTGATGTTTTTCAATTTGTTTGCATATTTATTTAACTTTTCAAATTGTGCTGGAAACCCGCAGTGACAACTTGCCCCAGTAGGCCAACATGTGCTTAATGAACTCTATCTTTTCTTCTTTTCTATACATGGCATTTGGGTTGGGTGAAATCATGCAAAGCATCACAAAGCACTTCATAGATGAATTTGGGAAATATGCCTAGGATAATAAATAAG
Source organism: Opsariichthys bidens (assembly GCA_037194245.1). Taxonomy (NCBI): domain Eukaryota; kingdom Metazoa; phylum Chordata; class Actinopteri; order Cypriniformes; family Xenocyprididae; genus Opsariichthys; species Opsariichthys bidens. The sequence continues at coordinate 16,557,690 of CM074298.1, forward strand.
TCAAACAAATAATTTAGCTTCTTTAAAATTGCTCATTCGTTTCTACAAGGGAGAGCAGCATGCTTACTCATCAACCAGAAATAATAGTAATCCAGACATGTACACGTAATGTAATTCAATAATACCTCAGAGATAAGTCTATGATCTGTTTAGTCTAATCTCCTTTCACACTTCATTCAACAGGACGCTTGACTCTCTCAGACACAGCCTGCCCTTCAACACCCGCCAACACTCGACCACATTCTGCAGTTTGCATTCAAATCTTAAAGTTTGCATGTTCTGCTGTCAATGCAAATATCATAGCAGTGCTTCGCTTTTTTATTTTATTTCTTTCAGCTAGGGAACTCACCACAATAGCTTTGAATGATGATGACAGTGGTGTCCGCACACGCTAAAGGTAACAGTTTGAGATAAACCTCGTCTTCATCTGAATAGCATGGTTCATTCACTCTTTCGCCAGAATAGTTTAAATGTAGTAATTTTGGGTCCTACAAAAGACAAACAAGGCGGAGCCGTAGAATGGGACAAGTGCAACTATAAGGATTTTGTGGGTGTGACAGAGTCATACATTTGGTGTGAATTTAATGAGGGTCTTCTGGTTGTCTGCAGAAAATGGCGATTCGGTAGAATGAAAATAGACTTGTGTTGCACCACAATACAAACTTTGAGTCAAGAACCACATAATATACCCCAAATTCTCATACCGTAAAATCAGTTCAATCTGCATAATTTCTATTCTGGCTGTTTTGGCAATGATTGGCTTCCCATCGCTACCAAAAAGCACATCATAACTGGAATGAGACTTCATATCTCTTGCATATAGAAAGTAGACGTGCAGCAACTAGAGGCTCTTATCTATCTCTTCATCATAGTGACTCATAAATATTCTCACTTGAGTTCATGGCGTTCACAGTATTTGACACACACGGACAACTTTTTGTAGTGAATATAACTACAATCCAAATGAAAATCATGACTTGCATCAGTTGGCAAACATGTTCTCACATTAATGTAAGACAGTTCCATGTATTTAATTGCTTCTGCATGTTTGATTCTCATTCAAGGCTAAATTAATAAATGAATGGAAAGTAAATGGCTCATTAAAAGGTTCTGTTAAGACTTAATCTCACCTTGATAAATATTTATATACAGTATATATAGCTCGATTAGAAATGACAGAATAAAATATTCAATTTATAATTGATTTTAATTTGCGTTCACGTCCCATTTCAAATTTCATCATCAGTGCCGTGATGAAAATGACACAACAATCGAGGGCAGAAAATTGTGTAAAATATACACGGTGAATCATTTGAAGTGGTTTATTTCGTTATTCATGTAGTTTTAGTTATTTTATTTTCATGACGGATTTTCATATTTTAAGATGGAAGGTTTGGGTCTGGGACAAAAACGACACAATCGATACAGAAAAAAGAAATACAATGAAAACACGATAAAAAAAAAAAGTGACGTTTAGAAAATAATTATAATAAGAAAAATCAACCCCTGAGACATAAATAGGGGATATATTTATTATTAAAATGATTATATAGTGGAATCACTGTTAAATTGTAGTGGAAGAGACACCTGCAGGTATTGACTCCTTCTGTGTGTCTCTGCAACAATGAAAACAAATCATCAATTCATCAACAAACTGATCTAGAGGTGAAAAAAAGAGCAGGAAATGTAAACAGTTTAGGCAGAAAAATGCAACTAAGTCTCTGCATGTGTATAAACTCTGATGCGCTGATGACTAGAAGTAAAATCCCTGACTTGAAACACTGTGTCGACTCGCTTCAGAGGTTGTCTACAACTGATTAACTTGTGCTGCAAGCACTTTGTAAACTGTTTTGCACACCATGCATGAAAAACAGAGGCAGAAAGAACACAACCAGAAGATCAAGAGCTGAGATAAATCAGACGATTGTGCCTTGTTTTGCCGTGACTGGTTCTGCATCCCCCGGTGTGCAGGTTCCAGGGCACATTGGAAAGGTAATCTCATTTGTACTGTGTGACAGCTTATTTGCAACTTTGCTTACTGGCAATTTCCTAATGGGCCCCATGAGTAGTGTCTAGCTCCCTCTCCTTCTTCTTGCCTTCGCTCTCACTCGCTCTCTCCCAAATGTGATCAAAAACACACTCTAAAACAAATCTGAAAACAATTACCACTGCCCCAGCATGAAATCCCAGTGTTTTCCAGCTGTCAGTCAACTGGCAATTAACGTATTCGCCTATGAGTACATTTAACACTTTGAGTGAACAGAATTACTACAAGGATGATAAGAGACGAGTTTCAGATAAGGAATGCTTCACTTTTGTGAGTCAGATTACTACTTGCGACAAGCTGAAATGAGATGTCTGCGCTCCAAAGCGTGGACTACAGAGGTACGGGTGAGAGAGCAGATGCGCTGAAAGACGAAGGGGAAAAAACACAATAACAGTTTTCGTACATCTTAAAGAATACAAGCGACAATCTATCATTTATATCACCTCTCGACACGAGGCTAACGCTCCCAGCGTCGGATATCCTGTTGTACACACAAAACGTTAGGGCCGACGCATACTTCTTCCCGCACCACTTCCTCTGTTGCACGAGATAAACCTCAAGCAGCTGTGGAGGAAAGAGAGAACGTGTTTTAGAATGTCAACGTGACAGTGACCTGCTTCGCAGCAGGCTGACCATGAAAGAAACAGAATAAACCTACTTTACCTTTTAAAGCTCACAAACTCGAAGCCACACAAGGTTTCAGTCCTCGAGGAAAAAGAAAATTCTTAGAGTGGATTCGTAGGCCGCTCATGCATCTTTAATGCAGTCAAATTGCAAAGATGGTTTCAGGAAATGTCAAGGATGACAAAGGCGACTGTGCTGTATTTTCTGTTTAATAATGTAAAAATCCCATAGCTACGGCGAAGCTTCTGCATTAAACCGGTTAATGTGCAGGTGCTCGCTAAACTAAATCCTGTGTTGTTCTTAAATTATTCATCGTAGTATGTCCGCTACGAAAGCGTGTCGCCACAAGATGATGTGCATACCTTCAGTAAACTGCTGCTAAGTAGGAGTGAGAGGTTTGGATCACACAACTTCAACCCCAAAAACAGCTTTTCAATTCTAACAGAGATGCTAATTTGAACACAACAGGCCTATCGTTTGGCAGACATTAGCATCAAAAGGCAAGTGTGAGAAAAGGTAGAAGGCCCACAAACCAAGCACAAAACCCATATCCTCAAGCAACTAATCAAACAACTGCACATGTAGATCTAAACCCAAGATTACACAAGATAATGAATTCTAATTTGAGTGTTTAAGCATGTAAATATTCATCAGGATAGCAGAAGCAGATACAAGCCTGCGGCCGTGGCTTTTGATTCTGAGCACAGAACAGAAGGAATTGGTGTTTGCTTTGGAGACACTTAGAGAGTTATATCTTTTTTTTTAAGCATGGCAGAGAAAGTTACATTAACTTTGCAAAGTCAGGGCCTTTATCAAATCCATTTTTGGGCATGAAACTTACAGAATGCTGTTGTTTGTTTCCCTCATTCTCAAAGATGGCAAACTAGCACAACAGATAAACTGCATAAACCAAAGTTCTCTGGCAATAAAGCAGATGATATGTCTAAATATGGTTTTCGTGACTTTAAACCGCTGGTACAATCCAGTCTATTTCAGTAGTTTATTGTTTTTTTTTCATGTAATCTAAGATTTTAAAAAAGCACACTTTTTCACTAGCAAGGTTTTTACAATGTGATAATTATGATTCTGTTGATGATTTTCATGGATGTCTTATGAGTAAGTGAATGTCAAACAGGGCTGGATTGGGCTCCCAGCACTCCTCCTGTTCGACACCTGCACTCACTCATTAATCACCTGCACCTGCAAGCCATCACCCTCGTTACCACTCATCAGCACTTCCTATAAAGTCCCACTTCTCCTGCACACCTTGGTTTGGTCTCATCAAAGAGAAACACCTCAGACCCTGCTTGGGTTTGCACTGGAGTGCTTGCCTATTAGACTCCCCTGAGAAACCTACCTGTTTGTTCTCGATCCATCTTCTGTCTGCCGTCTTCTGTTCCCCTGTGTTGCCTTCCTGGATCTCCTGCTCACCTGTCACCTGCATCGCACGCCACCTGCACAGAAAACACCGTATCACCACCAGCTAAGTCTTCAGTCAACTATCATCTGACATTCATCCATACCTGTGTTGCGTTTCCCCTCTGTTCTCGTATCTTTGCAATAAAGACTTGTTTCACTTACCTTCCTTGTCTGTCCTCTTCTGTGCGTGAACACCCGTTGGGCTGACACACTTCGGGGCTGATGCAAGGATGTTTTTATAGTTTTTTTTTTTTTTTTTTGCCAAGGACTAGCCCATCATGCAGGGACAGCAGCCCATCTGTTTGTGTAATAAGTCAGTGTATGCTATAGTTGTCAAATTTCAATATTTACTTGTACTGAATATTGCAATACTCATTTTCTGCAGTATTGATACACCGATACTAGCTGTGCGTTTTTGCTCTCTCCCATTCGACGGTGGCACCCGCCTCTCACTCGCTCTGAATTGTGTAGTAACGGATACTGTGCATAATTTTACTTATTCCTGTAGGTTTCGCACTCATCCCACCCCTGATCTACTGTCAATGGCGAGCACACAGAGCCGCCTCTAACAGCTTGCAAGTACCAAATGGAGTTCTTTTTCATGGCTTGTGGCACTTAAATGGTCGTACATGTGTCAAAATGCCGTTCTTGGTGAGGTAAACGGTGGAAAAAGAAATGGTTTGTTAGAGTCGCATAAGCTCTTAAAGTGACAGCAGCCTAATATTGGCCTCATGTTAATCAAAGAACAAAAGGCAAAGGAAATCACGACCCGCTTTTGACTGAATAACTTTAGCAATAAAGGTGGGGTAAGCCATTTTTCAAAAATACTGTTCGACATTGTGGCATTAACCCAAACCCATTGCTCCGCCTCAAACTCTCCCTCCAATTCTAACCAACATGCTCAATTTGCTGCTGGCAGGCGAGTGCACTAACAATAGCAGAGTTTCCATGAAAGATTTTGACAGAACTTGTGATATTTTCTAAATATCAATAAATCTTTTGCAACATGAGTGCATTTCCATTAACCAATGTTATGTGATAATTTTTTTATTTATTTTTTTTTTCCCCTCTTGCAAAAAGTCATTACAAAAATGTCAACGGATGTTGGTAGGTACATAAATCCCAAACGCTGAACTAGAAATTATTTTTAACCAGAGACGTAGGCATGTTATCCAAGCAATTATGACAAGGATAAAACTTTGGAGTGGCAACGTACAAGGTTTTTCTCCCTCCTAACTGTTTTGAGGTCTTGATAAATTCAAATTGTGGCATTTCTGTTTAGAATCCAGTAGTCCTGTAATACTTTTGTATTTTACGAGTTTAATGAACTCTCGCCTTCTGTTCAAACATCCAGTGCCCACTTTAAAGAATGATCCTCTTTTATATACGGCAGTTGCGGAAACCTGTAAGGTGTGACCTCTTACAGGTAAGGCTACTGTTTCCATTGCAGTTTTGTGAAAATATTCCTTTTTCGAATTGCCTGGAAAATGCACTTGCATGGTGGTTAACTTTTGCAACCATATGAGTTTTTGTGAAATTTCTTTCCATTTAGCGTGTTTTCAATTTGCGCAATTTAATGGATAATGGAAAAACGTGCTGAATGATGCTAAACGCCGCATTCTCTAGCGGTCGTCACTGCGTAGTGGTTTACCTACACAACTCTCGCTGTTGTGTCTCACTGTTACACACGCAAGGCGAGAGTGGATGTCTATCACAGCTGACAAGCAACAAAATAATGCTTCATGAAAAATGAAGTGCAATAATGAATGAAAAATTACAGTACACAACAGTAAATGCAAACAAGAGTTAGTTGTTAGTCGCCAACAGCAGAGCAGCTCCAAACAATCAATGACACTCAAACCCAGCGTTACTCGCATGTGAAGCAGAATCAAAGCACCCTCCGCGTCTGTTTTCAGGCCTTCCGCGCTTAGCTCTCGTCAGCGCTGGAAAGCTAATCTAATATTAAAGCGGGTCCTAAAGCCCTTGCCAAGTCATAAACCTTCATTCCAGTCATATTCTTTTGTGCTCTTTTGTATTCTGTCTCATCTCTTTCTGCAGTCTTTCTTCAAATCACCCTCTTGCTCGTTCTGTCTCCTCGACCGTCATACGTCCCTAATGCTGATTGGCTTCACATTTGTAATTGGAGTAAGCCTGACTAACTTCCAAACAGTGTTTTTGAAATATGACTTACCCCACCTTTTAGTTATTATTTAGTCTATCCAGTGTTTTTACATTTTATTAGTCTTTTCGATTTCTGTAGCACTTCTTGATTGTAGCGGTGGGCCTCCAAGACCAAAAATGCCCTGGCTGATTTTTTTTTTTTTTGTCCCAATCCAACCCTGATGTCAAAGATGCTTGTTGATGAGAATTTTTATTAATGGTGAAATAGGTGTTATCTATGTAAAAAAAAATTTGCTTCACTCTGGATTCTCCCCTTCATCATAATAACCAAACATCATTCTTCCCTGTAGTCTGTGGCAGACCTTTTTATTTCACAGTGAAACTAGATTTGAACTTGTGACCTCTTGGTCATATGAACAGCTCATATTCATGTTCTCAAAAAAACTGAAATTCTAAAAGAAGGGATTGCATCTGTTCTTGGCTCTCTACTGTATATAGTCAGTTAAGGTCTGTATAAAAAGAATTAAAAAAAATAAATAAATAATTGAAAGTAATCTATGAAGTCTGCTTGGAAATCTCGCTTAATTTTAAAATTGGCTCTTAGTGTGGCCTATAAAAGAGTTGGAAGGAGAAAATGGCCAAAAAAGTTTGAGAAAACCCTGAATAACCTCATTTGACATGCTTGTAGAAATGAAAAGCTGAATGTGGTTTCTCTGACGTAAAGAGGCGGTAAATGCAGCAGGTAGAGTGAGACACTGAGCTGATGAGACAGTGTGTCTGGCAGTTTGTCTCTCCTTACTTTCTTTCAGCACATTACTCTGTTAACATTATACTCACCTGAGTGATTTTACCACGCATATCTGTGAAGAGTTGGTCCTGGATATTGCGAGGGAAAACAAGACGGCATGTAAACCGAGGGAAGGCTTTAAATTTTGTAGGATAGAGGCTGTGGTCAGAGCAAATGGCCTTCTGGTGATGAGTTAAGGTCATTTGTTTCACTGTCTGATTCAATTTTTTCGACAGCAAATAGTGTTCCACAAGATGGATTTGTGCCGTTAAGAAGTTTCTGAACAATTGTAATCTAACAAAAAAAAAAAAGCATGCACTAAACAATATTCCAAATATTGTGTATAAATAACCTCTGTTTTATTGGTGAGGTTATCAGTCACAATCTTTATGCTGCAAAGACTGCAACGATATCCATATTATCTCTTAAACAGACTCAGATAAGTGATGGGTTCCATGAACCAAAAAAGAAAGCGTTATTTAGGTTTGGAACAACATAAGTCTGAGTCAATGATTCGTTTGCTATTACTTTGTAACTAACTATTGCTTTAAAGCCTAATATTAGTTTCTTTTTAAAAGGAAAATTCTCGTTTTCTCATGTCGTTCAAAAACTATAAGACTAATTCATATTTGAAACACAAATTCATATATTTTTAATGAAACCTAAGAGATGTTCAGTATGTGCCTCTATTAAAAAGACCACTCTACCAAAACATTGATGCTCCAAAATGTTCATAAAGGGATAGTAAAAGTAGTCCATGTGGAGTGGTTTCATCAAAATCTTCCAAAGAGTCATGAATATTTTCATGAACTGACTTAATTTAAGCTTTTATTTGCATACAAACATGCACACTATATATGGATTGCATTTACAATATTTTTATGAGTTTTTTTATGAAGTGTAGACATTCAATTGAAGGACACAAATCTCTCGGCTTTCATTAAAATATCTTCAATTGCAGTTTCAAAGGTAATCGAAAGCCTCATGGATTTGGAACAACATGAGGAGAAAACGACATAAAAATTTTATTTTTTAGGTGAACAACAAATTTAATTGAATAAGAATAATAAAAAGCACAAACTGTCACAATAGCATTTCACCTACAATGTCATTACCATAACCTGACAAAGTCATTGCTGAATGTTTTGATAAAGGTCATTGGTAACCCAACTGCCAAACCTTCAGTCTGAGACCCGAGACTCAGAGGGAGGTGCTCCACCCACTCGCCCTGTGTGATGTGAAGTGAACACCCAGGCATGTGGGAGTGTTTATGACAGCACTAATTAGCGTCTCTAGACATGCAGTGCACACACATCTATATAAGGAGATAAAATATTTAAAAGATGGTGTTTATAATGAGACGCGGTGGAATTGAGAGAACCACTCAGAAGTCACTCACCCATGCCTAAGAAAAAAAAGAGGCATGTGAGCCAACAACTTTATCAGGAGCAGATCAATTTGACAATTTGCTGTTGTCTTTATTCACCTAAATAGTTTTCTGCACAGATGCCAACCACATGGTCCGACACAAATCACTAATGATATTTAATATTATGCAATTGTGACCGTCCACTTTTCCAGCATCCTTTGTTCTAGAAGTACTTTTCCAATTCATTTTCCCATTCCCATAGGCATTCAAGACTTTATTTGAATCACAACCATACAACATTTGATTCAAAGCAAAAAAAAAAAAAAGCGCTTGAAAATTAAAGAATGAGTGGGAGTGAATCAAAATCAAATCAGAAATGATGATGCAATATATTGGCTGTAAATCCCTGATTATAATTAAGCAACACCATATTTGAAGTAGACGTTATAGTGTCAGAATGTAGGAATCAATTGGAATGTAGGAATGCTAACAATTCGCAATACTTTATGGTAGTAGGTCCTACCTGTTTAGTCAGACTTCCTGCTTCCATGATGATAACAGAAATTATTCTGATTGGTGGAGTCGCCGCAGGATTGAATGAATTTAAAAGCAGATCTATCAGTCTGCCTCGAAAGGTTTATATGTTATCAGTGAAAGTTAATTTCTTTATGGATAAAAAGAATAGTTTTTTTTTTTTTTCCTAAGGAGTATCTCCGGAATCTAGAACTCTCTGAAAATATGTTGTAAGAATAAAAAAAAAATAAAAAAAATTGTCTTTTGAGTACAATAAAGGTTCACAGATGAACATTAATAACACCTAACATAAAGGCTTCAGAACACCCACACACACACTTATAAATATATAATTACTTGATGATCATTTAGTCAGAGAGTAAATTTAAAGAAATGGGTCAAATGTTCAAGAATTATTAACAAATTATTTACAAAAAAATCCAATCAGTGCTTAATAACTAAATGATTCATCTAAAAAGTGATGTCTAGAGAAAATGAATTCAACAAATGAGGATTTAGGGCATAAATTCTAAAAAACAAAAAAAACATATATGCACATACATGCATATGCACATATATACACACAAACACGTGTATATATGCATATGCATGTATGTGTGTATATATGTTTTTATATATATATAAAAATATATATACACACATACATGCATATGCATATATACACGTGTGTGTGTATATGTATACATATATATATATATATATATATATACACACATACATACATATATACAGGTGTGTGTGTGTGTGTGTATATATACACATACATATATACAGGTGTGTGTGTGTATATATATATATATATATATATACACGCATATCTATCAGGAGCATCAGGTGCATAAGAGATACAGGCAGCTGTCAGAACACATTTTAACATAAGCCATGTTTTTTGATCCCTTAAGCGCATCTGGAGACCTCTCATTTTGACTGAACTTTCAACCTCAAACGTTAAACAAATGTGAGCCTCTTCTAGTGTGCAGCCAAAGAGAATATCTCACTGGAAGCAGGACAGCACTTTCTGTAAGGAACCAACAGTGTTTGGACACAAAGCCTGAGGCAATATATGTTGTCATTTTTGTAAGCTCATCATGTAAATGTGTGACATCACATGCAAGCACCGCCTAACATATCTTCTTCTCAGTATCAATCACATATGGATCAAACACATCAATGCTAAATTAAAAGTGGTATGGAAAAGTGGTTCATTGATCTGATCAAATATAACCCTTATATGCAATGCAAGTTTCTTTGAACAAATGCATCTGTAAAACTCATAAATGCAAAAATAGAGCAGTGTTTAATGTCAGTGTACAGAAAAAAATAGATAACTTTAATTATAACGTTTATTAATATCATTACAATGCTTAACCGAATATAAATCAGAAAGCTAATTATCACATAATTGTCTTGAAAATGCAATATATATATATATATATATATATATATATATATACACACTCACAGCTTATCTTCTCTGCAGACCCCCTAGAGTACCTTCAGGGACCCCCGGCAGGTTCACAGACCCCTGACTGAGAACGATGGCCTTTTGTTTTGCAGTAACACTTGAAGGTCAATATCTTTAAGCTGTTGGAAAAGTAACATTAAAAAGATATTTTACCCAAAAATGAAACTCCTGTCATCATTTACTCAGCCTCATGTCATGCCAATTTTTTTCTCTTCTATGGACACAAAAGGAGATATTCAGAGCTGCTCTCTTCCATAAAACTGGTGAAAGCGGATGGGGACAAGGGAATGTCCAGCTCCAAAAAAGAATATAATAACATTAAGTGTCCATTAGATTTGTGCTCTATATTCCGAGTTTCTAAAGCCAAACAATAGGTTATTAGTCTTTATTCACTGAAAATCTTGCCTTGCAATTTTGGCCACCATTGACTTATATTTAATGGAAAAAGCAGCATGAACTCTGCTTTAAATAACCACTTTTGTGTTTCGTTGAAGAAAGAACATGAGGGTGAGAAAATGATGGTAGAATTTCATTTGCGAGAGAAATAACCCTCACCCAAAAATTTAAATTCTGTCATTTATTACTCTCATGTCATTCCAAACCCGTAAGACATTTATTAATTATCAGAACAAAAATCTTTTTAGTGAAATCTGAGAGCTTTCTGTCCTTTCATTGAAGCAACTACCATTTTTAAGCCCCAGAAAGGTAGTAAAGACATTATTAAAGTAATCCATGTGACTCCAGTGGTTTAACCTCAAATTTATGAAGCAATGCGACTGCCTTGCTAAACTAAAAAAAACAAAAATATTAATCCCAACGAGCATTCACGCAAGGTCTGCTCTCACGTCGACACAACATGCAAGCGTGGTGCTCTCGTGGATTTGTGTTGGGTTTAATATTTTGATTCTGATTATATGATTTCATTAAAAAGATCTTCATTCGTGTTCCAAAGTTGAACGAAAGTGTTACAGGTTTGGAATGAAGCGAGGGTGAGTAACCAATGACAGAATTTTCAAGAATTAACCCTTTAATATGCTGTCCAGTTATCGTCCAATTGTCAGTCCCATGCAGTCAAGATGCTTGTGGTGAAGAAATGTGACATCTGGAGTGATGTAATATCAGCTTCCATTGCTAGACGAGTTATAAAGAGCAATATCCAGCTCCGTGGATTGAGATGAGCTTAGGTAGATTAATGCTAGAGGACAGAAATGTTTGTTGTATAAAAACCTCAGTTTATACAACAATGTGTCACAGCAATATCTGAAAGACCGTAATCTGGCAGATGGCCTGGAGCCCAAGAGCTGCTCCATATTAATGGGAATATCGCAAGGTTTAGAGTTCATGCGAGTCAATGAGATTTCAGATTGCACCTCGTAGAGGGGGGGAGAGAGAGAGAGAGAGAGAAAGAGAAAGAGAGCAAAGGAGGACTGGGATTACAACAAGGATAGCTTAATCTGTAGGGTTCCCCCCTCCACACCAAAAAAAAAAAAAAAAAAAAAAAAAAATGGAGCACGCCCCATAATTTTAGCATTCAAGGAAAGTGGACCAAGTAGGCACACCAAACAATGTACGCTAGATCACTGTTGGCCTATCAGCTTAGAGTGCCACCGATGCCCTGTGGACCTCTTCTGTAACGCTGAGCACGCTCAGTCGACTCGCTTCAGATCTCTGCTACACCGATCCTCCTCCACACACTCACTCGCAAACGCACCGAACAAGGGACAGCTTCCGCACGCCGGGATATTCTGGGGGTCGCCGACTGCCTGTGAGGCGGAAGAAAGAAGAGACGGCAGGAATCAGCACCTACTTAGCTGCCCCAATCCAGCCAGGCATCTTCAACATCTGCCAGAGCGTACGCTCAGCTCTGAGCCCCTCCGCCTCGTGCCAGCTTTCCCGGCAATCTCAGCTCTGTTGCCGCCGATCCTCGTGTTCTGCCGAAGAGCTGTCACAATCTGCTCCAGTTTCTTCTCTCTCGTTGAATTCCGGATGTCCTCCGCTTCCCCCGAGGCATCACCAACATTTCAGATCTTTGACTGTTAAAAAAAGAGACTCCTGCCTCCCCTTGGCAACTTTTGGACTGACCAGAGGCGTCCCACTTCCTGCTCCAGAGATTGAGACGTGGTGAAGCTGGGGGTTCCTCGCTACCGCTGAGTAATCCCTCATCTCCCAGCATGCCCCACTCCATGCAGCAGAAACACGGTGAGAATTTTCAATTTTACTACCTTGTTTCTTCACCTCCTCCATAACTTCACAGTCCCAGCAGCTCTGTGTTTCTTTCTTTTTTTTTTTCTGCTGGGGTTGCAGTAAAGTAGTCCAAAGGAAATTAATAAAAAGCAAACACATTAACTGGGAAAGAGGTGCCAGCAGAGCAATTTCCTTATTTGATATGCTCAGTAAACCAACACTGAAACATTAAGAGAGGTCAGGGTTCAAAATCGTCATTGTTACTAGTGAAAGTTTGCTTTTTTCTTGGTCTTTGTATTTGTTTGTGGAATTGTTAGAAGTAATGCAAGTGTATTGATTAAATTGTTATTTGGAGGTTAGTAATGCCAATTGGCCACAACTTGACATCATCTGCAACCTTCCACTCACTTTGGTGCAATTCTCGAAAGCCTCAAAAGGTCAAGACTGCTAGTGTAACCTTAAAGGGATAGTCACACAAAAATTGACAATTTACTCACCTTAACATTCCAATCCTGTAGAAGTTACTTTCTTTCGTGAAAAACAAAAGACATTCTGACGGTCAACAACTTTGGCTTTCATTGTATGAGCCAAAGAGACATTTTTCAAAATATCTTCTTTTATGTTTATGTTTCACAGAAGAAACTAAGCCATACAGGTTTGGAATGACAAGAGGTTGAGAATTTTTATTTCCTGATGAACTAACCCTTTAAAGAGAAAGTCCCTGAAATGTACGGTCTGGAAAATTCACAGGAAAAAGCCCGAGCTTGCCCCATTACTCAAGATGAAATGAATTTTTAATATGATAAGAATGTAAAATGTGTGAGCAAAATGAGCAGGCACCAGAGAGGAGAGAGAAGCGGAGAACACAAAGAAAGTGCCTGAAGCTGTTTGGACTCGGCACCCTCTCTTAATCTTAGATTGAGTGTTTTCTCTCCTTGGCATTTGCTCAAACAGTCTTAACAGCGAATGCTTGACCCTCTTATTTATTTATTCATTCTGATGTAATTCACAAGTATTTGACATCATTTTAAAAAGGGGCTCCCTCCCCTTACATATTTTCTGCCAAGTGTACTTTATTACAAGGGGCTTAGACAAATTTCAAAACATTGCTTAGTGTGATAAATTAACAAATCAAAACGCACAAGACCTGGGTGTCCATGAATTTGCATAGAGAAAAGATAATGCAATAACTGTTGCAAAAATGAAAACAACATCATTTGGTATCTGCAACAATAACAGCTCATGAATCAAGAGTGGAGATGTCTCAAGTTCCAGCAACATGACAGTGAAAGTCACAGGTAAGTGTGGGAGGAGGGGAAAAAAAGATTCCATTTTAGCTGTTCAACAAATATTTGAGCTCTGAATACATATATTCTGTACATGCACAAGCTTAGTTAATTTGTAAATGATGTTAAAGCGGAATGTTCTAGCAGAACTAATCAAATAAATCAGACAGATAGCAAGCATGCACACAGCTGCATAACAACAGCATCATCACAGCATTCCATGAGCACAATTTATACCTTGAATCTGTGTGCATAAGTTATGTAAGTGCTTTGCGTCATGAACTTGAAACAACATGGTTTTCCATTAAAAGCATGTGAGGTTTCTTTTTTTACATATAAATGGATTACAGACAGAATGATAAAAAGAGCCATAAAATTGCTCACGCCATGTCGTGTGTAAAACAATTTATGTTTTGGAGAGACGTGAATGCAACAACAACAAAGACGCACTTACTAACCTACACGTACAGTATGTCTGTATGTGTGAGCACTACTCCAGCCACAAAGATCTCTCGTTTAATTCTCTGGAGTGGGACAGTCACGACACTGATTAAAAGCCATGGAGGAGATGGTCGTGTTTACAAGCTTAGTTAGAGCTCATTCAAATCTGCTCCAACGGCACTGTCCCATTCATAAAGACTTCCTAAAGGACCTTTCGTGCTGAAGACGCCACTCTGATGTGTTGTGGTCAGCTGAGTTTACATGGTGGGACTTAACTCCCAAATAATAAGTGTTCGAGCTCCACAAGTCATTATGAGAACAACTACTTTACTAAGTTCTATGAAGTCACGATAGTTTTATTAACTAAAATGGTGAGAATTGGGGCAGTTATGAGTATTACCAACACGTTTATTTAAGTTTAAGGGTTTTCAAAGGCTTTGACCACATAGGCAGCCAAAGATGATATGTTTTTATTTATTTATTTTACTTTTTTTTTTTCACCATCAGCATGTTCTTGGTCCACAAAGACTTCATAAATCCTCAGTCCGTGCAAATGTTGATTATTTTGTGAATAGTGAATTCTCAAATTCTGTGTTGCTGGAAGAGATGTCCCGGCGGGTTAGGAAAATTCAGTCTGGTCCTGATCACATCCCTCAAGAAAAGTACAGATTACATTGGGTATACACTTTTATCAGTTAAGTTATAGAATAATCATGGGTGAAATTGTGGTGTTTTGAGTGTACTTGTTACAGCGACCTTGCTTTGTCGAGACAAATTTCTCGGCAGAAACCAATAAAATACTTGAATACTCGAGCTTACTTCATTATCAGCTCTTGTGAACAAATGCACAAGCACCTGCTCATGGGACAAATAGCACTGATCTGACATTGATTTGAGTTTTCTGCTGGATAATCACTGTTTTGTCTATCTTTGGCTTGACCTTGATTTGTTGGTAATATCAAGACCAGGTTACTTGGAAAATACCCTTTTTCGACTCACTTTAGCCTTGGTTTACGTACATACCTTTTATTTGTTTGTGTGTAGATAAACTATTCATGTCTCTCATGAGGTCAGAGGGAGGCAGAGACCAGAGTGACATACATTTCGAAATCACAGACCAATTACAGCCATATAACAGCACGGCTGGGATCAGTGGCGGTTCTAGACAAATTTTACAAGGGGGGGCCAAGGAGGGGCACATTAAAAATGGTAACGTTATATTTAAAGATTATAAACTTTGTTTTACTTGCTGATATCTGTAGAAAGATGTACAGTAAACATAGGGCACGAGTACATTTATTTACTTATGCATGTACACTACCAGTCAAAGTGTACAAGAAAAACTTTATTATTGTGAAATATTTTTTTACAATTTAAAATAACTTTTTTTTAATATTTGAATAGGGTATATTTTAAAATGTAATTTATTCCAGTGATCGAAGCTGAATTTTCAGCATCATCACTCCACTCTTCAGTGTCACGTGATCCTTCACAAATCATTCTAATATGCTGATTTGCTGCTCAAGAAACATTTATAATTATTACCAATGTTGATGATTATTAGCAATGATTTGTGAAGGATCATGTGACACTGGAGACTGGAGTAATGATGATAAATTCAGCTTTGATCAGAGGATATAACTTACACTTTACTATATATTCAAATAGAAAACAGTCATTTTACATTTTAATAATATTTTACAATATTACAGCTTTTCATGTATTTTAATAACATAAATGCAGCCTTGGTGAGCAGAAGAGACTTCTTTCAAAAACAACCAAAATAGTACAGTTTCCCAACTTTTGACTGGTAATGCACATCTGCATGTATTTCAAAATGTAGGCCAAGTATTTACTTAAAAAAAGAAACGTTAGAGCCATATTGACACAAAAAATTATTTACAGGAGAAAGTAAGGACATACAGTAGGCCTACAATGAAATTATAATTGAACCGCTTTGCAAATAGTAATAACCTTCTTCATCACAAACCTGATGGCGCAGTACTTGATCCACATGGATCCCCTTTCTGTCCCTCTGGCTGTTCCTCTCTCTGTCCCTGTATGTCTCTTCCTCCTCACCCTCTTCATCCTCCTCACCCTCTGGAATTTCCCTCTCTGTGTCAGAGTCCTCACTCTCTCCAGCCTCCACTGACTCCTCTGGCTCTCTCTCCTATTGCTCCTCAACTCTCTCAATACTTTGATTTGTTTCTCTCACTTTTTTGTTTACTGGGGTAAAAAAGGACGCTATGTCCCATCCTCGTTTCATGATGACTATCAGAAGAAAAAAACATGCATTACATTTCGTTGCCTTACCATCCCACTTAACACGGGCAGAGAGCCTGTTGATTACTTTACTCAAATGTATGTTATCGCAATGCAACAGCCAAGACAGATGAAGTTACGTGGTTAACATCACAACATTGTGCAAGAGCAACGAGTCACTTACGCGTCCGGCGCCGCCGCTCTAATTTACCCGTGTAGAACGTTCCGTCGCATTAGTTCTACTTTTGGCGCTCGCGTGTAAAATCATAATAAAGTCATAATTCATTTATTTTTTTGGTCAGCACAGGGGGGCCACAGGGGTGGCCAGGGATATGTCTACAGAGGCACGGGCCTCCCTAGGCCTCCGTGTAGAACCGCCACTGGCTGGGATTCAGCCATAGGCATGACCCAGCTAGCAAGACAGTTTTGCTAATTTTCATATTAAATGAAAATGTTATTTCTGAATGTTCTCTGAACATTAAAAATGCTTTTTACATTTTCCTTGATTGTGCAATTGTTAAGGAAACATTCCGTTTGACCATGTTCTTTGAGCATTCTGAAACATTTAAAAATTGTTAGATGAACATACAAGTAAAACATTTCAGGAAAAAAGATAATGTATAAATAATGTTTTTGTGCTAACAAATTCGCAAAAATTGGCAGGCGAACCGGGAAATTTCTCACAGGAAATTCCTGATTGCACAGACTCCTATCCAGGTTATTTTGCGATTCGTATAATCACTGTAGGTAAATAACTAGAAGAAAAACCAAGTGCAGTAAATGTTAAAAAAAAATATTTGCACTATAAAACAGTCTTTTTTGAATATAATATTAAATTAAAATTATTATTTGAGGGTGAGTTTAAAAATAAGGTGAACTGAAATGAGTTTCACAAACATAACCCTTTTTTTTGCTTTTATACAAGTTCAGTAAACGAGAACACTATAAAAATTATTAATGGAATTTCAACTTTTTATATTCAAAGTTATACATATTTAAACTTGATATTTTAATAGTTTAATATAATTGAAATGACGGTAACACTATACAATAAGGTTCGTTTTTTAACATTAGTTAATTAACTAACATGAACTAATCTTGAGCAATAGCTTTGTTACTGTATTATAACTAAGGAACCTCATTGTAAAGTTGATTGTACTTAAGATCAGTTGCTGTCTTACGTTTTTTAAGTATTAGCTAGTATTATTATTTTTAAGTAGAAGAACTTTCATTTTAGACACAATATTGCTAAACAAAATGGTTGAGTAAATTATTCAAATGACAGTGAATCAAAGACAGTGACTTGTCGCCACCTACTGGGCGTAGTGTAACCTGCATATGTCACTGAAATCTGTATAAATCTAAATGGGTCCCTTGGGAATCACAATTAGCATTATACTCTACAAATCACCATTTGGGCTCATTTGAATTATGTGCATTTATATCCCTCATACTTCATGACCAACACCACTCATCCATAGGTTCTCGCCAATAGCAGAGAACGTGTAGAAAGAGCGCAGCTTCATAGACGTGACATTGACTCTGGCTGATCTGTTTGCAGTAAACATTAGCAGGGCAGTTTAAGGGAGCTGGAGTCAGGTCCAGCGCAATTGAGTGTTGATGGGTGGCTGGTTTCATACGTAATCTGAAAGCTGGCAGAACAAAATACATATGTTGATGCCATCTGGGCCTTCAGTAGCTGCACTAAAACGGAAGAGCAATATGTTCATTCTACCCTAACTCACTAAGGTCAGGCCATACATGACTACAGTTTCATAAAATATATAGTTAAGATAACATTTGTTCACAGGATTAAAGAGCAGTGCACTAATTTGTAATTCGCACTTAAAGAAAACTGAACCAAAAACAAGTTTTCTAGATCTTCTACAACATGACCATAAATGAGCTACACTGTAATGAATTGCTGTAAAAATTACAGCAATATTTTACAGCAGAGGGCTGTATTCTTAATAATACAGTATATTGCTGTAAACTGCAATGCATTCTGGGGGGCGGGGCGGTTTGACTCAAAATTACAGGATATTACTGTAAATTTCAAGCATAAAGAGGCATTGTAGGATTTTCAACGCTTGAGATTCTGGTAGTAGCAAGAGAGAGTGCTCTACAACTGTGGTAAGTGACTTATTTAATTAAAAACAATACAGCAAATTTTAAAAAAAAATTGTCAATCAAAGAATACAGTAAAATTCTGTAAATTAAATTATAGTAATGGTACTGTAACAATTACAGTAACTGGCTGGCAACCCTGCTAGCACAGTGTAGGTGCTTTGAAGCTTTTCAATCAACTTGTCTAATATTGAAGTTTTTCATAAGGTTGGAAACGAAATAGGCTACTCTACCACATTACAAGAGAGTTGGTATTAAACACTTGTTCCAGCAGATATGCGAGTTACCTGGCAACAGAGAATGCATGCCCTCTGTTTTGCATCTAAACTCTGATCATGTGTCTTATGAAAGTGATACTCTTATACAATAATAACAATAATATGCATCAACACTAGACTGGCTGTCTTTATAGTTCAAGCTGTCATAAACCTTGCATAAAACTTTGACGCACAAAAAATG
This sequence comes from Opsariichthys bidens, assembly GCA_037194245.1. Taxonomy (NCBI): domain Eukaryota; kingdom Metazoa; phylum Chordata; class Actinopteri; order Cypriniformes; family Xenocyprididae; genus Opsariichthys; species Opsariichthys bidens. The sequence goes on from CM074298.1 coordinate 16,576,815, forward strand.
ATCCGGCTAGATTTTCCAACTGAGCACACTTAGGAATAAATTTTAAAAAATGTATTTTTGCAGGGATTTTGTAACTTACCCAACAAAATATACTTCTGCAAATCCTACCCCAAAATCCCATGTAAATTGATATGTTATTAAAAATTTCTGGAAATACATTTTTATCTACCTCTTGGGTTTTTAGAATTGGTCAAAGTTGGAGCCCATCCAAATAAAATCAGGTTTTAGAGGGGCTGATTTCTGGGACTGGGCGGAATTGCTTTCATCCATGGCAAAAGCCCCTGCATCCATGTTATCATGGATTACACTCCATTTGCTCCGTCTGATGGATAGAGGGAGAGAGCCAAAAATAGGCAACACAGAACCACACCCCTCCACAGGCCTAATGGATATTCCACTGAGGCATTTCGGCCAGATTGGATTTCCTGATATCCTGACTTGTGATTTAAGAAATGTTTGTGTAAACCAAAGTCTTCACTTTAACCACCAGTAAGCTATGAAAAAAAAAAAAAAAAAAAAAAACAGCCAGTGATGGAAAATAAAGAGATTTGGTTGATTTACAGGGAGGCAATGGCTGGAGGTTTGAACTGATAGATGGATGTTAAAAAGCTTGAAATGACCCACTTATATCTTCCCTTCCATATAAAACACTGGACTCGGCATGCTAATAATTCAGCAATTACCGAAATGTATTAAGGTGACCATGCAAACAGAATTCCTGAAGCCCTTGCAGAATCTACAAAATGTTAATTATTTTAATAAAATAAGAGGGGGGATACAAAATACATGTTATTTTTTGTCATGTTTGTTTTTGCTATGAATAAGATATTTTACATAAAAGATGTATACGTATACTCCAAGTTGAATTTATAAAAATGACCCCGCTCAATATTTGCATACCCTTGATTTGTAATACTGATGGTTTGTCCCTTGTTTGTCCCGAGTAGTTAAACTTCCCAAAGTTCTTCAGAAAAATCCTCCATTCAAATTCTTTGATTTTCCAGCATCTTTTGCATATTTGAACCCTTTCCAGCAGTGACTGTATGATGATAAATGACTGTACGTCCATTATTCTCACACAGAGGATAATTGAGGGACTCAAACACAAATATTAAAAAAGGGTCCGACGATCACTGATAGCTCTAGAAGGAAACATGATGCATTAAGAGCCACGGGGGGTGAAAACTTTTGAACAGGATGAAAATGTCCAGATTTTTCTTATTTTATTTAATTATCATATTTTTTTTTCATACAGTACTGCCCTTCGGAAGCAACAGAAGATACTTACATGCTTTCCGGAAAGCAAATTAAGTACAATTTACTTTGATCTTCAACAAAAAAAAAAAAAAAAAAAGTCTACACCCCCTGGTTCTTAATGCATCGTGTTTCCTTCTGGACCATCAGCGAATGTGTGAACTTTTTGTAATACTGTGTATTGAGTGCCTCAGTTGTTCTCATCTCAAAATCATACAGTCACTGCTGTAAAGGGTTCAAATGTGCAAAAGATGCTGGAAAATCAAAGAATTTGCTAGACCTGGAGGATTTTTCTGAAGAACTTTGGGAAGTTTAACTGCTCAGGACAAACAAGGGACTCATGAACAACCATCACAAAACAAACAGCCGTGGATCATCCAGGTAATGACAAACAGTGTATTAAAAATCAGGGGTATGTTAACTTTTGAACGGGGTCATTTTTATAAAACCAGCTTTTTTTTTTTTGTCTTGTAGACCACGCAATACGTATATAATCATCATCAGGCTATAATTTGAGCATGTACCTTCACAACAGCTGCAGTAGTAAAGAAATATCACGAATAAGATCCCTTTAATATCTCAATTCAATCTCCTCTAAAGTTAGAGGTTTCAAAATGATTGCACAGAATGATCAGAATTCTTAACAGATTCATTGAGACAAAATTTTCTTTATAGAGTAAATGTGATAACCGTAGGCTGTAGTGTGCAAAAGTTGTCTTATTTGTTTCTCTTTTTTTTTTTTCGAAGTTGGTACTTAAATGGTGCATAATTGAGATCCAGTAACTCCTCTGGATGAGCTCGAAAAAACATGTAACATTTTTATTCCCAGTAGCAGCAAATGATAAGAAGCACTCTCTTTGGCACAAAAATGCAGTCCAACATATTTCTCCAAATCCCAATTCCACAAGAGAGCATGATCTCGCAAGCGCGATTCTTAAAGGGATTAGGCCGTTTGACAAATTAGTCTTGCGCCACAATTTAAGGCAAGGTGTGGAAGGAAGTAAATAGCACGCATTAAAATGAATGGATTCGAGACATCTTCTCCCTGAGATTAACGCCTAATTAAATCTGGAGGAGTGAAAATACCTAACCTTAAAGCCTTCAGAAATACATCATATATTTTTAAAGGCAACAAAAACATAAGCGCATCTTAAAGCATGTGTTTGTGGCTTTCGGTTTGCGCATCTCAATGCTAAAGACTGTACACAGAGTACTGCATTTCTCTGATAATGATCAACCAGCTCCCTTGACACTTTAAGACAATGACAACAACAAATGGGCTGTTTCGAAAACTAGTTCATGATAGGTTTAGAGGGTGCTAAAGGGGTGGGATTGTGAAAAAGGGAGTCATATTTTCACATTTTGGCGCCCTGCCTTCCAGTCCACTCTGTGTTCTCTGAAGCACAACAAGAAATGAGAAAAGTGTGAGTCATTGTTATTGCTTCAAACGGATCCTTCAAAAGGTTGAACGCGATCTATGTGATGTTTGTAATTGGAGGAAGAGCACAGACGCTCTGAATAACGGCTGTCTTAACTTACATGGTGAACACTGTACAAATACAGACCGGGTGTGTAACTTACACCAAATGACTCTTTTTTGCAATCCACCAGGTGGCGCAGGACTCAGAAAACATCCTGTACTTGAGGGGAAAAACAGAAAAATTCCAAAACACTGAATTCTTTCTCTCATTCTTGTGCTCGCCCCCCTTTTTTTCTTTCTGGCTCCTCATCAGCTCCTCCTTCTTTCACCCCATCTTGCTTTTAGGCTGCCATACATCTCTGAATTGCCCAAACTAGATGCGCACTGGCCCCGTTTAGACTTTTTTTCTGTTGTTTTTTGCCAGTTTATTTCCTAAATAAACTAATAGAGCCAGCGAAGGCAAGGTTAGGTGAAAGAGAACGAGAACAGGCAAGCGACACCGAAGCACTTGATGGCTCCATGGCGACATTATTTCAGGGTGTAAGGTGATGCAGGTGACTAAACCCCTTTCCTGACGAAGAATGTGTGTAAATGCTGTAAAGACACCATGTTTACACTACACATGTAGAAACACACACTAACATCCTGTGCTATAACCTGATATATTCATCACAAACTGATCGCAAAGTTAAAAGCTACTCTACCCTAATGTGAAAAATTTCCACTTGAGTTTTGACAGGCTCACCTCATAAAGTACAACTCGAAAACTCTATTAGCCCTCCAAGGTGTGATGCAAACAGCTTCCTGCCACTGTCTCTTAGTCACTAAAGATCTTTCCCCATGTGACTGTGCTAATTTCCACGAGGACCGCTGCTGCTTTTGTACAGTAATTTTTCAAATCTGTGGAGAAAGAAGATGCCAGTGTTTGAGTGATCAAAACCCACCGTCGCATTGTAACACACCTCACAAAAGAGTTCATTGTTTAATCTTTAAGAGAATCTTTCATTCTCTTTTTAACCTCATGGATATTGTAGTGCTAAAAATGTCATTTTTTGAATGTCATAAACAAAGTATTAGCTTTGAAAACGAGGCAGCAACCAGACGCGAACGAATCAATTGCAGATTGCCTCTTTTTACCGACTAAATCTAAAATAAATGGACATTTTAATGACGAATCAATAACTACAAATTTTGTCGCATGACATGCGCATCTTCAGCAAGCAGCAAATCGGTCGAGGATATGGCAGCTGTGCACCTTCACTCATCTCCCAACCCCCCATGCCAGGCCTTACTTACAGACTGCATACCCACACATCTGTACTGTTACTGAGGTAGGCAAAGCGGCAGTATCTCCACCACTCTACAAACCCCCTCCCCACCCCACCCCACCCCACCCCGCCTACTGCTGTTTGGGCTGTGACATCCTGTGCTGATCATCTCACATGCAAAACCTCGAGACGGCATGGCCCACGCCTCAGTCTAAATCCGATCTACCTCATTTCTGTCAGCGTTTACATCTGGTGCCTCAAACGAACTTACTAAAGATGACGAACGCACTTATTAATGTCTGCATGTAACAAAAATTTCATTGCACCAACTTTTCTTTAACTACGAGAACGTGAATGGTAAATTTGACGTGGGATGTAAGAAAGTCGAAACATCAGATTAGACCACAAGAGGCTGGTTTTCTCACCGCAGTTGAGGAGTTGAGTATGAAGCGCTGTAGGCGTTAAATACATACCAGCTTTGTCTCTTCTGTTCGTGTCTTGCTCAAATGTTAAAGAATAGCAAACGACCCGTGGTTTTGAGTCTGCAGCATCCAGACATCCATCATGTGAGGATGCTAGGTTCATCATAATAAGTGGTACAACATTCTCAAGGGCAACTAAATGAGTTTATAAAGATTGAGGTTTGTCTCAGAGAGAAAGTGTACACAAATTCTAGGCCTCGACACTTTAACTACAAATTATTTGGTTTATTTGATCTAAACCTTTGATGATTCAACTTTGTAGATGTTAGTGGACCTGATGATAAAATGTCATCCTAATATGATAAAGTTCAAATCCCACACTCTTTTCCAACGTCTGTGTGAATAATGTAATTGTGCATCGGGATAGTGGCTGCTTGTGTTGAAATTATTTGAAGAAATGCTATCAAATAACTATAAATAGGCCATATTTACATCTTATCGAGACCAGCGCAGATCTCACAGCTTTGTGAGCCAAGCATGTAGTGAAACAGACACAACACTGAGTGATAACAGTACCGACACTTCAGGGTTTCTTTCATCACAGACAGGAATCTGCCAATCTTCTTTCAGTACACAGTCGAACAAGAGTTTGGTTGACAGGTTATATATATATATATAATATACAACATATATTATAAAAATGTATTAAAATGAGGGCAGATTGTAACATAATTCCCATAATAGTAAAATATACAGAATAATGTCCTGCGTCATTGTGCATAGCGCAGAGGGCATTCATACAAAGAGATACTATATTCTAATCACTTTACATCAGTGCCACGACTCTAAACTCACAATTTTACTCATATTTCAGCATATCATGATGCAACAGTGCTTTAAATGTCTCTCTGACATTGTGAGGTCATCTGTTTTATTTCCAAGTAAAACTATTTTGATGTGTTACTAGGGTATTGCAGGAACAAAAATACACTATATATACAGAAACACATATACATATACACACCGTTCAGGCATAACATTATGACCACCTTCCTAATAATGTGTCGGTCCCCCCTTAGCTGCCAAAACAGCCCTGACCCGTCGAGGCACGGACTCCATTAGACTCCGAGATGTTAGCAGCAGGTCCTTTAAGTCCTGTAACTTGCGATATGGGGCCTCGAGCTTGTTTTTGTGCTCCTCAAACCATTCCTGAACTATTTCTGTTTTGTGGCAGGGTGCATTATGCTGCTAAAAGAGGCCACAGACGCCAGGGAATACCGTTTCAATGAAAGGGTGTACATGGTCTACAACAATGCTTAGGCAGGTGGTACGTGTAAAAGTAACGTCCACATGGATGGCAGGACCCAAGGTTTCTCAGCAGAACATTGCCCAAAACATTACACCGCCTCCGCCGGCTTAACTTCTTCCCACAGTGCATCCTGGTGCCATGTGATCCCCAGGTATGCGACGCACTCGCACCCGGCTATTCACGTGATGCAAAAGAAAACGTGACTCATCAGACCAGGCCACCTTCTTCCATTGCTCCGTGGTCCAGTTCTGATGCTCACGAGCACGTCTGTTGGACCGGACCCCACGGGCCAGCCTTCGCTCCCCACGAGCATCAATGAGCCTTGGCCACCCATGACCCTGTTCCCTCCTTGTACCACTTAGAAACATACTGACCACTGCAGACCAGGAACACCCCACGAGATCTGCAGATTTGGAGATGCTCTGACCCAGTCGTCTAACCATCACAATTTGGCCCTCGCTCAAACTGTCAAACTCGCTCAAATCCTTACGCTTGTTCATTTTTCCTGCTTCTAACACGTCAACCTTGAGGAAAAAAATATTTCACTTGCTGCCGAATATCTCCCACCCACTAACAGGTGCAGTGACAAAGAGATAATCAGTGTTATTCACTTCATCTGTCAGTGGTCATAATGTTATGGCTGATCTGTGTAAATATAGTAATACATGGTGCATACATATATCATAGCAATGTGTAAAGTAGTGTGTTTTAAAGTATTAAAGTAAAGTGTGACACCGCTATGAACTAAGCATTATATTGCTGATCTTAAAAAGTGGTTATCCATGTGACACGTCTTCTATTCTCTATGGAAATTTAGAAAAGAAAAGGCTTCCTTTAGAATTTTTATCCACAACCCAAAAGCAGTCTTTTTATATTAAAGAACTAAGAGGACCTCAGTGCACTTGCTAACAGCGGATCCGCACCGTGTTACAGCTCTGTTGCATCATTCCTCTGATGAACACGGTTGGCTCAAGACTTCGCTGACAATGAAGGCTGAAGCTGGCAAAAAAAATTAAAAAACAAAAAAGTTGCTATCAGATGGGGGTAAAAATTTGCCGCTCATGTAGAACAGACTGTGGGGCAGTTTCCGGCGCTCTAAGACTAATGTTAATGGGCAGCACATTGTGCCTATTCAGCATCATCAGACAGTTGTTTTACAACTTGTAAGTAAAAGTTGGAGCAGAACAGACGGTCACTGCTAATGATGCTGATTACTGTTCATACTGGAATGGCGATAAAGAATAAGTATTGCTAATCTCTTTTCATAACTAGCTCATTTCCCTTTCTGACACAAACTGAAATCGCCGACAATGTGGCCTGGGAACAACTCAGACATGTCACTCTAACCCGGTGTCATTTGCGCCTGTTGCTCGGTAGCTGCTAACTATTCAACACGGAGTATTGATCAAGACTCCCCTACCCCATCCAGCTTTTCTAAGTGGGTCATTTATTTTTGTGTGGAATTCGTTGGCTAAAAGTTTGCCAAGGTTTTGCAGTAATTATCTCATGCGCATGTGGTTGGGCACTGCAGGGGGCCATGGTAAATTACACATTTCTCTACAAACTCCTGGATGCTTTTATGGCCGTGTGTTATGCAAAACCACATCGGAGGGCCTTAAACAACCCTCCAGTGGATTGAAATAAAGTTGACGCTGCTCTTTGTTTTGAAGCTCAACATGCTCTTTGTTTGGCAGTGCTGAATCGGTGGTTGTTGTGAAGGAGGGCCTTAACTATTTAAGAGACTTTCCCCTGTTGGTTAGCGAACACCTGGGGTGTTTTTAGTGGGGCGCCGGATCCAGATGGGTGGATATCCGTGTGATTCCATTAAGGAAAGAGATTTTTTTTTTTTTTTTTTATCATGAAGCCAGCAGTTACGTGAAGGTTGAAAAACAGTATCCAAGTGATGCTGTAAATAATTACCAACATAATTTGGCAGAAAACCTCAAATTGCCTTCCTCAGTTCAGGGTGAATCCTTTTTTTTTTTTTTCCATAACTATACTCTAAAATAATGGGTCAATGGCATGATTATTTTTTATAATATCTATTCATTTATTCATGAATACATTAAAAAGCATTTTATACATACAGGGCGCATTAAGTAAAAAAAAAAAAAAAGTCCTGATATCTTAATAAAGAAAAAAGGCTAATTAAAAAAAATGTCATTATTGAAAAGATACAACCAAGTTGTTTGGCATAATCTTTAAAAAGAAAAATGTTAACAAAACCACCTTAATGCTAATTAATATATGAAAAAACCCATGTCTGACAAAGAAAAGTCACATGGTGTGACCAAAAGGACATTATATCAGAGAAGACCCCTGCACATCTTCAGGACTGTGAGTTTAATTTGACTTTTACAAGGCAAGGTTAGTTCACAGTGTAAAATGTCAAATGGTGTGACTCACTAAAAACTTTTATAATAATTAACAAGTCATGATGTTTGTTAAAAATAAATCTCTTATACACACAAAAAAGATGTATGCACTCACATGCATTCAAGGTGAATATGACTTCTGGTTACACCACGTGACATTTTAGGACATTAAACTGGTATAAACGTTTTTATAAATTGTATGAAACCAATGTGAATAAAGACTACATCTCTAAGAATTTAAATATGCGTTTGAAACAAGATGTTTAAAATTTGCATCATGAACAGAACAATATTCTGTACACTTAAGTGCTTGACATTAGCTAGTAGTGATAGAATAAATTTGTGAGAACAGCTTTAGGTCAGAAAGAAATCTATCAAGACTAGTTTGTCTTGCTGTCTTCCTGTTCCATCTACAACAATTATATCTTCTCTAAACTAACACACTTGAAACAAAGCTGGTAAAATATATTAGTGGGTCAGAAAAATCAATTTATTACGTTGATTCAATTTTCTCCTCAGGCCAAAATAAAGTAGGTCAATCAGTGTTAAACTGAGGAAAGTAAATGACTTCTGCCTCTTCACAACACTAAATGCATTTTATGTGGGTTGTTGTTGAAATTAAATTTTACATTGTGGGCTGTCATGAGAAGGTCAAAAAAAAAAAATCATGCTTTCACCTTATGCTTCTATTATGACTGACTAGGCATGATCTTTACAAGAACGTATATGGGTGTTGCATCTCATATGTCTGTTTCAGCTCTGTTCTAAAAAATCTGCCCACACAATCTAGGGTACAACTAGCCAAGGTAGCACAGAGGCAAACTATTTTTGGAGCATGTTTTCCTGTCTTGTACACTATAATAACAACAGCGGCACATTTCTTTCAGAGTAAATGTGAGGGAAACATTTAGTAAACTTTACATATTGCAAGAGCAAAACCACAAAAATTTCAACCTTCTTCGTTGTGGGTTAAGTTATGAGAAAACAAAAACGTTCAACAAGACAGCCTGAAAACAGGTGAATGGCCAAGAAAAAAAGGAGTGTGCCAAATATGATTGAAAACATGGCTGGAAATAAAATTCAAGAATTCCCTCCAAAAACAATATGTAAATAGAAAAAAAAAAAAAAACTCTCTCTCTCTCTCTGAGTATTACTGTATCACATATGTGTTACTTGTATTACTTATGTATATTAGGTGAAAAATGAAGTCAAAACTTTTTTGATAGTTCTTGTTTTGAAACAATACTCCAAGAGTAAGAAAGGAAAACTATATGTCAGGTTCTGTCACTTTTTCACTTTCTTGATTTGATCTCTATCTCACTACTTGAGATCTTTTTCCTTTGAGTCACACTATGGTGTCACAAAAGTTCAGCTGTGTTTTTGATTTTTTTTTTCTGTTGACATTCCACCATTTCACATACCCAAACAGTGCAAATCTGACACTGTTGCTATTCAGCTGAACTACACACACACACACACACACACACACAAATCCCTTACAATTACATCGTGCTTGCATTAGAGCTATGCAAAGCACGAGTCAAAACACTAATGAAATGAGATAAATATCAGGAAGAACGATAAGTACAAACCTGAACTTCTTCATTTCAGGTCATCTAGTTTGATTTGCTTAGAAAAAGAGCATGCCCCTTGTCACAAATATAGATAAATAATTGTTTTTTTTTTTAAAGTATAACCTTTTTTTCTTTTAAAAAAAAATATATTTATTGTAGATTTTCTCCCCTGTTGCGTAAATTTATAAGGAGTGTTGTTTTTTGTTGAAATATAAACGGCATACATGAATATGGGCCGAAGAAACAGGTAAACAACATTCACAAAATATCAATAAAATGATATAATAATGTTTGCAGCCAAGTTAATATCCCGTACTTGATGAATAATGTGTGTGTTGGTCTTCATGACATCATAATCATTAGTGTAAATCTGCGCTTTTTTTCTGACTTATGATGACAAATTAATCAGCAGATTATTAAGGCTGCAAAAAGACCAACTGAATCCAGACAAAAGCAGTTTTATCTGTTATGGAGGAAAAATATGCAATGATTTTTTTCCTTTTTCCACCACAGCCCAACAGATGCTCCTTCTGTGTCAGGGTATAAACGGCTCAAGGGAGAGCGGACCAGCTCCCGCCAGCTGGAGCCACAAACGAAGCTACTCAGGTGAGCATGTCAGAAAGTCAATCACTCAGAAGTCGACGTTTCAAATCAAAATGTAAATGCAAAGTGAATGAAGTCATCAAGATTTAAGAGATCTAGTAAGTCCCTGGCTTATTTGTACTTCCCATCATCCTTTTACAACAGGATTTGGTTATGCACTCTAACTTATACTTGTTGCATTTCCCCCTAATATTTCCCTAGAAAAGAAACTATAATAATGTAGACAAAAAAAAAAAAGGTGTTCCTGATGACATTTCTCCCAACTGCTCAAGCGTAAAACTACAGGTGATAATTATGTAAAAAGTAGAATAGTATATGTAGGTCAGAGCTGTCAAATTACAGTAAGCTTTACAGAAGTATGAGAACAAATGTGATTACAACACATTGAAAAGTGACTTCTTACTCCTACTACTATCATTATTCGGCTCACAGCTCATTTTTCTGATTATATATTCACATCTCTCAATAGATTAAAGCTCACACATGTATGCACCACATAAGAACTTAGCTTCAAAGTAAGGAAATCAAAGTCTCGACATCAATATTCAGTAAAAAAAACTATTTTATTATCTTTTTCCTTGTCATTAAAGATCTACAGGAATTTCATGAAGCAGTTAAAAAAAAAAAAAAAGACAACAACTATGTATTTGCAATACACAAAAGCAACAAGTAGGCCTAGCCTATACCACATGGTTATTATGAACACTTTGTTTAAAAAAAAAATGTGGAGCAGGAAATTTTATTTTCAAGCTTTAACAGTATATAACTTGTTCTAAGCGGTTAATTTTGATAGTTTTTTCCACAGTAACAACTTTACAAGCAATCTTCATCATGAGTCTAATGTAAACTCATGCTGACACACCAGCATGAAAGGACATCATCTCAAAACCTACTCCCTGTGCTGAGCTGCAAACGGGCCTGAAATGTAAAAAATGTCAAGAGCAAAACAGATTCCAAGACTACAAGCCAGCCAAAATTTACAACCCAGCGGAAAAGTTCCTTGCATTCCAGAGTCTGTTATATATAGCCTATTACATACTAATATAATTAATTGCAGTAGCAATAACAATGTGAGATTATAAACTGCTCCGGGGAATATTCACATAGAGTTGTTCAACAGTATTGCTCAGCTCTTTAACTTATGATAATAAATCACCTGAAAGCCAGAACATGTAATAAATTACACAGACGATATAGGCTATTTGCTCAAATATAGGCTAATGTTCAAATGCGTGCTAAAAACAGAACATTAAGTCTTTATCTCTCACACAAACATCGTGTTGGCTTAACTTTCATTACTGACGCAAACCGCATTCTTCATATCTATCATAGGCTGTAAGATGGGTCAATTCGAATACTTTTTTTTTTTTTTTTTTTAAATATCAGGGTGAAATTAAATGCGATGATAAGTGTCTCAAGGGATCCTACAACTACTGCCGTGTCCCTGAATGTGAGAAGTCTGCAGACTTTTCGAGTGTTTTCTGCAGTGGATGAAAAACACGACGCGTGAAGTGTGTTTGGACCAGCGCTGACTGTACACGTTTAGAGGAACAGAAGAAGAAGAAGAAGAAGAAAACCGCGAGACAAGCATGTTTGCTTGGAAGAGAATAAAAAGAAGAAAAATCCCAAAAAGACAAGCCGTCTTCTCCTTATGCTGACAGACGCTTCCACAACACCTCCTTACCAGATGACAGAAAAAGCCTTGCCCATATAATAGCATTAATAATAATAACTAACTTAAAAAAAAAAAAAAAACACGTGTAACGAGACCAAAGGGATGTCAAAATATGCAGAGCCTCTCTTGTTGTTTTCAAATATTTTAAAATTCTCCTCCGCCATTTTTTGCAGCGTTGTCTCAATAAAACACTACAGATACATTCATTAAAATATTATGTGTGACCTAAAGGCTACAGTGAACGGAGGCCTGAGGTTAATGAGTGAACGAGAGCTGACATTTCGTTATTGGCAGCTTCATTTCAACGGACGTGTTCAAGTTACCGGCTGAGTTTCGACACTTTATAAACAGTAGTTTATAAAACTGTATTCAACTTTTGCTCAGAACCTAAGTAAGCACACGTAACGACAGTTTCGCGCTTCCAATAAATTGGACGCACCACGATTACGTGTCATTAGGCAAACAAAACACTTTTCGTGGGCCTTTACCTCTGTTTGTACAAACTACAGTTGTTGTTGTTGTTGTGTGCTGCTCTCTTTTCTGAGCTTCAACGTGGCTGTCATGGACACTTTAACGGCATCAATTGGTACGTATAGAACGCGCGGCTGCAAAATGCGTGGCTCCGTAACGCGGAGTTGTGCTGAAGAGCGAGATGAACTCGTCAGGCAATTGTTGCCGGTCACTGGCATCTTCACGAGACGCGCGCTCGCGCAGCGCAGCTGGACGGTTCTACTTTACAGCTGCCCACTGACGATTAAATCATTAATACCACACAGTTCCGAAATTTAAAGCGCGATAAATATTTATCAACATTCATCTCAAGCACATTCACCTAAACACATTTATCGACATGGTTTTTTTGTTTTGCCAAACAAACGTCTCTTAGGGTAGCTCGTCAGTCGCATATCGTTTATACACTGAAGTGACAGACAAACCACGACGAGAACAAAGCAGCGAGAACCAAAGTTGAAATTTTCTAACAAATGAACGACATTCAGTTTAAACCAGTATTCAAGCACAATGTCTCAATGTTCATATAATCCCGGTCAAACAAACCCTTGTGCACACTGGCCAGCAGGTCCACGGATTTGAAGAGGTAATATAATAGGAAAGCGATATCGCTGGAAAAAAAACAATAAATAAAAATAACCCAATAAACAAACAAACTGTGTCCGTGTGAATACGCGATCCAGATATGTTCTGTATAGACTAGGTTATGACCGTGGGTTTAATACAGGGAAAGGAAACGAATGGACACCTTGCTTATGTCATGGAATAGCAAATTAGTTCTGAGTATTTTGAGGCAGGGCTAAACAGACAACGTACGTAAGCCACTTTCCCTGGCCACGTGATTGTCTCGGTCTGGACGAGTCCATCCGAAAGGAGGAATTAAACGCTGAATGCAACTGTTTTTCTCAAACGTAGCGCTAATACGATTCTTACATTTAGATTTTAAACCTCGAATATGGAAAGATTATAGTTTATTACTGAAGTACAATGGTATGAAATTAAACGATTGCCAGAAACTAAAGAAATACAAACTTAAAGGAAAATATTACACTCCCCTGTCCTCTAAAAATGGTATGGTCGCCAGCTCAAATTCCGAGAATTGAGCTCTCCTGATTCTTAGAACTGGGGTTCTTAGAAGTGGTGATGCAAGAAGTTTCTAGGAAAGCACTACCAGGTGATTTTTTTTACATTCTTTTCCTCTGGCGCGCTGCTGCCATTACTCACACATGTTCATTTGGCTGTTTTATTGGATTTTATGGTTAAATGTTGATCTCGGCTGATTTGAAGGCGTTTTGTGGACAGTTTTTTAGGGCAGAGTGTTTATGTAGAGGGTCTGTCTGGTGAAAATGCGTTTGACAGTTCAGGTTGTCCTGCATGAGCCACAGTGTGCTGTCAGTCCTGACTGCGGAATCGTGGGGTCGTAAATAGTACGTGCGGCAGAGGGGTGAAAATTTAGATGTGGTGCGCGTTTTTGCCAAAGCGACCAAACAAGACGCCTTACAAAGTTGACCAAATAGCACATGGGGGGATATTGTACACTAGGGTAATAGAAAGATAGAAGCGTTAACGGACACATCCGACGATTTCACTCCTTTTTTCTCAGCGCATGTTTTAAAAGTAGCTCAGAAAGCAGAGTTTGCACTCCCGCTCGCGCACTTCTTTCTCTTGACGTTTCGGTCTTGTTGTCCTGCGCCAAAAACTGTGTACCTTGTGGTGTTTTTAGTGTGTGTGTGTGTGTGTGTGTGTGTGCTGGCATAAATCACATCCTAAGCTTGGAGTTGGTTTCTGATTTAGTTGTACAGTTGAGGGTTAATAGTCATTTAAGTTGAAATGTTCTGGTGCGCGGATACTCAATGTCATCACTGATTTTGCCATTGTTTTTCTAAAGTGCACATGGGATCAATAGATTTAAAAAGTGTCAGAAATCCGAATTATTACATTATACCGTGTTTGAACAAGATCAGAGAGCGTTTGGCACTAAAGCTGCAATAGAAAAGTTTGCATCGTTTGGTTGCTGTCACTTTGTAACGGCACGAGCGCAAGTTGATCTCAGTCGTGTGTTTCCTCGCAATGTCTATATGTTTATATTTGTGTTGGGTGTTTCATCTTCAAATAAGTTGTTCTCATCGGGAAAACACCATAATGGAAATGATCCATATGGATAAGAGGACAGATTTGAAAAGAAGAAATCGGCTATATTTAAAGAGGCAGTGCTGTTTGGCATCGAGCAAGTGGCTCATAAATCTCTCCGCTGTTTGCGTGTTGTGGATCCTGGAGTGAGCACATTTATAGGCGTTCAGTTACATGGGGTAAAAGTGTGAAATAAGAGTTAATACTTCAAGACGATGGAAACTGAGAGCAAGAACGCGAGGCACAGAAGAGCTCGAGAGCGAGCGCTGTGCTCTGACACTTTTCTGTATTCGTGAGAAGTTGACGCTCTGTTTATACGTTGTTAGTGATTTAAGACCGCTAAATGCAGGCGAAACTGGCAGATATGACTTGATGCGCGAGTTGCAGGTGTTGTTGTTTCGTTTAGTGCCGCTAAACTTCGAAACGGTCACTGGGTGACATCTCGTGGACGCAAAACTTGAGATTTCTTAAAGAAAAAGTCAAGTATTTCAGAACATCCGAAATACAGTTCCATAAACGTTGCAAAGCGCTGGTGTATTCGGCTAATATTGTGATTTCTGTGTGCAATTTGTTTGTCCAGTGGTTAAAATCCCCATCGCTTTCCCGGTCATTTGGGTGATTTGCCTCCTCACACAAGAGCATTACAAGAGTCATGGGCTGATTAAGCTGCTTTGGCATCGTGACAGCGCGCGGTAGAGGATACTGATATTAGGCTATGTAGGCTCATATGGAAACAGAATCTCTAATACTGAATGTTCAACATGTGAGAAATGTTCGCCTAACTATTTAAAGGCGTCCAGTGAAACTATATATTTGCGTCAAGGCGCCAGATGTGACTGGGAGAGCCGTCTGAGGTGATTCGTTCAATATCTGAACGTAAGAGACCAGAAAATGTGTTCTCACAAAATGTGAATGTATTAAAAAAAAAAATAATAAACTCTTGAACGGTATTAACATAATTCTTGGCTTGTGTTTGTTGTCTGTTCTACTTAGTCTGTTATTACACTCATTCCTCAATAGTGAAGTGTACCGGTCCACAGTTCTGCAATAAACAGCCTAACGACATTTTCCCATGACTCATTCGAGTTTATTCTCCAAACATAAAGACTTTAAAATCGCAGGGAAAGAAGGAGTTTTCTTCAGAAGGCAAACGCTGAGTAAATGCACATTTCAGTGAACTTGGGACATGAGTTAAATACGCATTTTCCTTGAATAACCCAAGTTATTTTAGCGGTAAAAACTTGATTAAGGTTCTTATAAATGAGCGCCGATAAAAGATAAGAATGTTAGGTAGGATGAAAAGTGATTCTCAGACCTGACAGAACTACTGCACGTGGATGGACGTCAGTTCTGTAACTAAATATTTTCATCATTTGCCGCCACCTACCGGAGAGAGAGAGAGAGAGAGAGAACTATACATGTAATTTATTTTCAGATTAAAGGGATAGTTCACTCAAAAATGATAAATCTGTCATCATTTACTCACCCTCGTGTTATCCCAAACCCTAATGACTTACTTACTTCAGTGGAACACAAAAGGAGTTGTCAGGCAGAATGACAGCCTCAGTCATTGCATTCAAAATAATAGAAATAAATAAATAAAAAAATTGCAATGAAAGTGAATGGCGACTGAGGCTGTCATTCTCCATAGCATCCCCTTTTGTGTTCCTTTGTCAGAGGAAAAGCAGAGGAGGTACACATTGACAAATTTGAGATGCATAACAGGATTAAAGCTATATTTTTAATAGATGTTTTGACGTGGCTTTGAAAAGAAGCAAAGAACAACAGCATTGCCTTTGTTTCGGAAGTTTTCGGCGGCTAATATAAGCTTTAAAGATTCCATAATAACACCCAACTTTTCTGATTTTAGCACATGTTGTTCAGTGAGCACCGATTACATCATTAATGGGTCATTGTGTTTCCTAACAGATCTCGAAAAAATGGCTTGTGCAGCCGACAGCTGCATCCAATTCACGCGTCATGCAAGTGATGTTCTGCTCAACCTGAACCGACTGCGTAGCAGAGATATCCTCACAGATGTCACCATTCTGGTCAACAGACAGCAGTTTCGAGCACACAAAACGGTCCTTATGGCATGCAGGTGCATTTGAAGGCTTTTTCTGTTACATGCTTTCTTACAGTGGAAATATGTTCAAGTGTGTGTCTAAAATTAAAACAATTTCTCGACAGTGGGCTCTTCTACTCAATCTTTACTGATACACACAAATGTAACCTGAACGCCATCAGCCTGGACCCAAAGGTTGACCCAGAGGGTTTCGCAATCCTTCTGGAGTTTATGTACACTTCACGTCTCACACTGAAGGAGAGCCTCATCATGGCCATCATGAACACAGCCATCTACTTACAGATGGACCACGTTGTCGACACGTGCCACAGATTCATAAAGTCCAGGTATATTTTGCTTTGTACATGAATGACCCCTTAGTGCTTAAAAATGCAGAATGCTGAGTGGAATGTGAAAGTTTTTTGAGAGAAAACGGGTTCTTTAATTTGCTTCATACTTCCACGCAGTGACTCCTCCATCAAACTTCCCAGAGAGGATTTTCTGGTCAGCCCCCTGCTTTTACCTCAAGACGTTCACAGTTACAGACCCCATGAGATGATGGATAACGTTTCTGGACGGGCAGCGACTTTCAGAGATGGGAGACCCTATGGTGTTTGCATGTTTAATGGGGTCAACGCTCCCAACAACTCATACCTGTACAGCCAGTTTCCCATGCAAGGTTTCCCCTTTCCTCTGTGCAAGCTTACAGACACCAAAAACACTTTCTCAGACTTCTCAAAGGGAAGCATCATCCATCACAAACACTGCTCTCCGGTCGATGGTAACAACCCTGTGCTGGCCGACTTCACCCGCAGCACCTCCGGCGGGAGCTCAACCTCTTGCCACGCAGGCACGTACTCCTCAAGGGAGCTGGGAAGAGATGCGGAAATGAAGCAGGAGACCTTGGAGGGAGTGGTTCATTCGATCGGGATGAGCTCCAGGAAACATGGCTTCACCAGCCTGGCCCAAGAGCAGCAGAGGGAGACCGGGAAAGAGCAGAGTTCCCTGGCAGAGGAACATCTGAGCCACCAACACTACTCTGTGGGCATATCCTCCAATGGACGCAAAACCCTGATGAGCAGCCCCCAGAGCCCCCTCAAATCAGACTGCCAGCCCAATTCCCCAACGGAATCGAGCAGCAGCAAAAACGCAGCCCTCGCGCAGGCCTCGCAACCTCCGACCTCTCAAGGTACTCAAGACCCTAAAGCTCGCAACTGGAAGAAATACAAGTTCATTGTGCTCAATCAGAGCTCCAAGGAGGAGGAGACCAATCCTCGCGACCCTGGAATGCACTCCCCACCGAGGCCGGGCTTGTCTGCTTTCCTTCACCACGTTGACTCTGAACATCCCGACTCAAAGGCAACGGCAAAGATTAGTGAGCAAGGCGAGGACTTCACTGTGCCTCAGGCCAGTCGCCTGAACAACATAATCAACAGGTGAGCTCTTCCATAGTATATCGGAAAGTCCATAACAGCTGAAAAGGTGTCCCCCTGTAGTATGCATACAGAAACAGATTAGAAGATCTTGTTTTCTAGTGCAATAAAGTTTAGAACTGCCAGTTTGTATTTTGTGAAACTGTTCTCCACCCACCACCTCCACAAAGCCAGATTGAATTTTTCTTCATCCATTCCAATCCTCTTAAAGCACACAGAGGATTTGCCTCTTAGCAGGAACGTGTGAAATTCATTCAATATCCTATAAAAATTAGAGTGAATTCCTCTGCATAAAGACCTCAAATGTGGTGTTCTCCTCATCAGAACTCTGGAGGGGTCACAGAGGAACAGCGACAGCCACTCTGCTCTCTATATGAGCCATTTAAAATGCTCGTCCTGTGGCTCCCAGTCTCCACAGCACTCTGACATCTGTCCCAACACGTCCGCCTCACGTCTGGCCGAGGAGATGTCCGAGATGCACTCGGAGTACTCGGATTCCAGCTGTGGTGAGATGCTCTTCTAAAGAGTTTCCTAAGAACCCGTTTGTGTCTTCCAAAACCAACCTAAGACCATTTCTGCTTTTGCTTTACAGAAAACGGAACATACTTCTGTAATGAATGCGACTCCAAGTTTGCAGAGGAGGAAGCCTTGAAACGCCACACGCTTCAGGTCCACAGCGACAAGCCATACAAATGTGACCGTTGCCAAGCAGCATTCCGCTACAAGGGAAACCTTGCCAGTCACAAAACAGTTCACACCGGTAAAAATAAACAGCTGCTGCTACAAATGTAATTTTGGCTTCGGCGTTTGATGTTTTGCTTAACCTCCTTTCATTTGCGCTGCAGGAGAGAAACCATATAGATGCAATATCTGCGGGGCTCAGTTCAACAGACCAGCAAACCTCAAAACCCACACACGGATTCACTCAGGAGAAAAGCCATACAAGTGTGAGACATGTGGCGCTAGATTTGTGCAGGTGAGTGCTTTGAGTTACGGTCAATTGTAGAGGCATAAAAAAAGAGGTTGGAAATAAGAACGTAACTTTTTTGCACAGGTCGCTCACCTTCGGGCTCACGTTCTGATTCATACTGGAGAGAAGCCATATCCATGCGAGATCTGTGGCACTCGTTTCCGCCATTTGCAGACACTGAAAAGCCACCTGCGAATACATACAGGAGAAAAGCCCTATCATGTAAGAATGTGTACAGCGATATCATAGCTATATCTAGAAAGTGCAAAAGCATTCCTACTCATCCTAAATGCTGTTCTTGCACTTGTTTTTCAGTGTGAAAAATGCAACTTGCATTTTCGCCACAAGAGTCAGCTGCGGTTACACCTCCGACAGAAGCATGGCGCAATCACCAACACCAAGATCCAATATCGCATGTCCTCAACTGACCTACCGACTGACTTGACGAAGACATGCTGAGCAGGCACTTTGGGGCAGACCTGACCATGGCATTATATGACCTGACTTGTACAATCATTCAAAATTTTAGTGCCACACTGTGTTATTCGGACAAGAAAGAAAAAGAAAAGAAAAAAAAAAAAAAAAAAACAACTGGCATGAAATGCCAGTCTAAACGGGTTTCCTCTACATTTGAACATAGAACCACAATATGGTCTCTTGTAGTCACTTTATTGTTTATATTTACATATGAATATATATTAATGTTGGGAGTGTTTTTACAATTTGAGTTATAAAAAGCTTTATTTTGTTGGAAGAAGGATGGAATGTAAAACATTTAAATCCGGTTTTTGAAAATACAGTATTTTCTAATGAAAAAAAACAAAAAACAAAACATACTTTTCTGAAGGCATTGGGGATTTTGATCGAGGCTGGAATATTTTAAGTCAAACGCATTTCTCGCAAAGCAAAGAATTGTGTGTCTATAGATTTTTTTTATATATATATATATATATATAAATAAATGTACAGGTTACACTATGTTGGAACGACCTCTGTCTTGTAAGAGGAACTCCTAACTGTGACTATAGCATTGAATATCTTACTTGGTTTTTGTTGCGTACTTTTGAGAATGATGGCTGCTCTCTCAAACGGAAAACATGCATGAGGTGGGTTGCCGCTGATAAACTTTCACTATGTAGGCAACTGCATAAATATTGTGACAAAGTGTAATTACTTTACATCAAGATTGCTCTCTGCTGGCAGAGCCGATCTGAAATTACATGGTAACATATGCATTCAAAAGTAATAATAATGATGATAATTTAAAAAAAAAAAAAAAAAAAAAAAAGGTACTGCTATGTTATGACCAAGGAGATATTTTGCTTCAGATGTATTTGTATAGAAACGTGACTTTTTATTTCTTTTCGCAAGTGAAGGTTTACAGTTTTGTCGTTGTTCTAGAAGCTACAGTAAAAGGTTATACTATTGTCTTTATTTTCTTTTTGTCTGTGTATACACTGTGTACTCAAGGTGCCTTTCTCAATGGTGTCTGAATTTCTTTTCATTCAGCCCAGCTCTACTAAGGTACAACTGAAGGGCAACATGTGTCCTTTTTTTTCCCCCCCCTTTTTGAGTGTGTAGACATGCGAGAATGTGTGACAGAAGGACGCCGTGACTGCGTGTGCGTGCATGTATGCTTTATAAATGCTTTTCACACACTTTAAGAAAAAAAAACTCATTGCGTGAGCTATACATCTTCAGGACTTGTTTTGGGATTGGGCTTTTTAAATAAAAAAAAAATGCATTAAGCTTATTGTAAAATATAGATGTATGAATGTAAAATAAAAGTATTGGATTTCTATGTCTAACACTTGTGTACAGCCTACTTATTTCATATAGAAATACGAAAGTGAAAGACAAGACTTTTGTCAGGGTCATTTTTTTTTTTTTTAAACCAAGTCGATTCTCAATTCTCTTTAAATCATTTAAGCTAACATTTCCCATCTTATTTTTTTTAAAATTCATATATTTTTTTTAAAAAGATTAGCATTACGGGAATCCTTGTGTGGTACAACAAAGGACAAATTGTTAGAGAGTCGAGACAAAAAGCAGGGAACCAAATCACCACAAGCTTGGGGTAGTGAAAAGCAACACTGGAAGCTCCACACCTCTGTTGTATCAATTCCTTTTACTGGAATAGAGTACTATGAAAGAAAGAACGAACCCCATTAGGAGTTAAACACTACAGAACTGTTCACCTACAGCGTTGTAATTTTTTTTCCCCGCCTCTTCCCCACCACTGATATTTTCGCTTAAGTTACACCAGTGCTGAATTCAGGTGACAAACTGCTCCATCTAAAACACTAATGTCCAAAACAATCAACCAAAATGATTTTTGACTCAGACCTACAACGTAGTACTGTACAATACATACTGAATAGCATCATACAGACACGAGAGGTCGTTATTCATCAGTAATCAATTCATCACAAGGCCATATAATGCTAGTCTGCAACAAGTCATCTGAAGGATAGGGGAGAGGGATCAGAAAACCATCCATTACAAACCAAAGGTATCAGATCCTCTTGTGAAGCTCTGGAACAGGTATGAGATTCTTTTGCTTCCTTCTTAGAAACCAATAAAACAAAAGCAACAATACAGCACATGCATATTTTTCTACAACGGTGGGGAATTTCCATTCACTTCTGTAATTTTTATACTGAGCAAATATTGTCCAATGTACCATCACACATGCACTCTTATATAAATAGGGACACAAACTTCCACTTTTTATGGCTACAGCTAGTTATAAATACTATAACCTAACCTTGACTGAACTTTTTTTATACCAATTTATACCAATGAGGACATCCCCATGCAGAGGTTGTCTGATTTATACCACTTCTAAAACCAATTTGACTCCCAAATTAAGTAGGTAGACAGCAGGGCTGGGTATGTTACTTTTACAATGTATTTCACTACAGATCATCAAAATCATTTGTATTTCGCGTTTTGTTACACTACTCAAGTTTAAGAACTTAATCTAAATACTTTAGAATACTAATAAGTGCGGAATAAACACAAAAATGGCAATTGCAAGTTTTTACCTCACAATTCTGACTTTTTGCCTCAGAAGTCCATGATATAAAGTTACAATTGTGAGTTATAAAGTCAGAATTATGAGACATAAACTCACATACTAAATTCACAATTGCAAGAAATAAAATCAGTATTGCAAGTTCCTATCTCCTAATTCTGACTTTATAACTTGCAATTGTGAGTTTAAATCTCGCAATTCTGAAAAAGTCAGAATTGTGAAACGCAAACTCACAATTGTGAGAAAAAAAAACAAATTGTGAGAAAAAGTTGCAGTGACCTTTTTTTTTTACAATTATAAAATGACTCACAAAGAACTATCACAAAACATGAAAACCAGGTCATGGATCATCAGGTCATGACAGGACAGTTAAGTTGACTTGTTCAGGAGAGTACCAAGTAAAAAATTTTATGAGCCCTCTTAAAAGTATTAAAATGTTGATGAAACTTAACTCTTTTTCAGACTGTCAGAGTCAGAGAATCACCAATTGCTGTTTAAATAACATTAAAACTCAAAGTAATCACTTTGGTAATCTAAAACACTTTTCAGATGTAACTGTAATCTGATTACCACCCATTTAAAATGTAACTAATGAAATACAGTTACTCAAATTTTGTATTTTAAATACGTAACGCATTTCGTTACTCCCCAACCCTGGTAGACAGATGCTTGTTTCAGTAAGTGGGGACATCCATTAATTTTATACCAGGTTAATGATATCTTATCACCTAATCCAAGCCCATAACAGAAAACTATCCAAATCCCTTAACTTAAAATTTGGCCTATAAGCTTTTATTATTATTATTATTATAATTATGCGAGGTCCAGTTCACTAGTTGCTGTTCAACAGGTTTCACTATATTATAAAAGGACACTTTGGGACTCAGTCAAGCATTTACACACACAACCAATGTGGATATTGCAAAACAGGATTTAAGCAAAAGAGGGACCTCTAACTAATAGAAGCACTCTAGGTTTGCATTTAATACGCATAAGGCCAAAATACAAATACATTTACTTTATTTACAATGTTTACCATTAGCTCAAATCATTTTAAAAAAACTGCACTTTCACCTGCACCGTTTATTCACAGGTGAATGCACAACTATGCAAAGCTCACGCTTCTTCTCTCTCAAAATCATGAACAAGAGTATCATTGAGGTCCTCAGGTCCCAGTATCCAGTGATGATTCTTCTGAGTAGAAACCTAAAAAACAGATTCAAAAACTGATCAGTGAAAATAAGCAACAAAAGCAATAAAAGCCATTTTAGTTCTTTAAAATCCTACCTTTTCTTCAAACAGCTCGTGGAGTATAGAGTTTAGAGCATAACCTTTACGATTGAGATCGTCCATCTACACGACAAAGCAATACCATGTAAAACTGAATTGGTCATTTATAGCTCTTGCCGAAGATACTTCTCTCAACTTACTTCGCTTTGGTGCATCTCAGAGCTACACTCCATGTTGAAGGCCTCGTTCATGCAGTTCTCCTGAAAACACAGACGAACACCATTCCAACTTGCCTGCTGTTCTTTCAGTACGAAATCAATACAACTGCCAAACCTTGACTTCAGCGACTCAGTGCTAGCTAGATGCCATGCAGTAGTAGTTGTAAGAAATCTTTGTGATAAACACTAACAGACAAATGAAAATTAAAAGTCTATCGTAATAAAATCAACTACTTAACCCTTGTGCATTGTTCAAATTCACTACCCTTTCGTCATGTTCAGCCACGATTTTAACTGCTTTAAAAATGTATCAGATAAATATTTTTTTCAAATTGTTTTGCTTAAATCTATTAATCAACCTCAGTCCTGATCAAAACTACTAAATTAAAAAAGAAAAATTCAGGATTCTAACTCTTTAAAACATCCCAAATCAGTGACATCATTTATGAATTTGGCAATTACAGAGTTTAAATCCTGAAATTTCTTTTTTTTTTTTTTTATTTAGTAGTTTTGATCAGGACTGAGGTTGATTTAATAGACTTAAGCAAAAAAATTTGAAAAAAATATTATCTGATACATTTTTAAAGCAGTTAAAACTTGCTGTTTTCAGCCACGAACATAACGAAAGGGTAGTGAATTTGCCAACAGGGTACTGTTGAGTGTTTGAAAATTTTCAAAGCATTTTCCCAAAATATGAGTCAAAATAAGATTTGTCACCAAAAATCATTCCATTTGCTGAAACACGGAGAAAGTTATGGCCAAATTAAGACTCAAAAATTCCCCATAGTGGATGAAAACATCCCGAACAGCACATAAGGGTTAAATGCGGTTTCAAAACGCTATAAAAAGCCAGCTATAAAGTACACTACAGAAGAAAGAAACTACACTATGTATTGAGAGAACCTTAAACACTTTTATGGAAAGTATTAAAAAAACTACCATTCTCACTAAACTCCGTATCTGAGTAATTTGAGAGTAACCTGAGGGCGTGTCAGCAAGACTTAAAATGGAATATTAACTAATGGCTGATAACAATTTGTCAATTTAGTTAATGGTTCACAAGGTTCAACCAAATTAATGCATTTCAAGTTCATTGGTAAGCTAATTAGCCAATCCTCTGCACTCATGGAAGTTGGATGGTCTTTTTGCTTTCTTATCGTGACGTACATCTAAGTGGCACGGCTTGTCGAACAAGATTAAACGCTTTATTTCGTCCATCTTTGTAACAGACGCTGCTGCGATCTCATGTGAATGACAGGTTGTTCCGGTCTCGCGCCAGGACAATGTCATCAGAGTTGTCACTGAAAGTAGGAAGCCAAGTTATTTCGATTCAAGATTACAAGTATATTAAGTTAAAACTAATAATAATGATGTGCACGGGTAAATCGTTTATAAAACAAATACTGCAATATTCCCAAAAAAAACGTCAATTTTGATCCCATGATGACTTTCCAGAGTACTCATAACATTTGCAATGAGAATAGTCAATTTGAGACTAGTTAAAATAGTGTTTATATTCCTAAATAATCTTCTGATTATTACTTCTACACCCACAAGCGATTTAGATAGAAACTATTTCATCGTAAGAAAGGTCATAAATATTAAGAGCTGTATTATGTAGCTCATGTCTCATCCGTTTACCCCACGGAGAATTTGCAGGGATTCCATTTGAAAACACTGGGAGTAAAAAGTTGCATAATGATACATATGAATAATCTACTGTTCTCACTTGTAAGACGCTTTGGACTCAATGTAAATGATAAAAATGACTTGACATAATGATGCCAAATTACTTAACCTCTCATCATTTGAAATAGCTAAAAATCTTTACCACTATAGAGAGGAAAATAAACGCAAAAACATATGCAGCCCACATTACTCATACTGAAAAAATAAAATCATAGAAACTCGCACCTACACCGTGACATTTAATTCTGTGCAACATCCAGTTTGTCAATGGTTGAACTAAAACAACAACAAACAAGCTTTTTCCTCAAAAACGTGGCGATGGAGAAAAATACTTTATTTTTCAGACCTACCTATCAGTAGGTCTGAAGAACTTAACTAAAACAAAGCATTTGCAGTACAGAACCTTCCAAACGGTCATTAAAAAGCACAACCACGAACTGAAAAAATATCACACCCTCTCAACAATGGGCCTCATGACAACAGAGGAAAAAAGGAAAATTACAAAAAAAAATCCAAACTTTACATAAAGTTTCGGGTAAGAAAAAGATACATTTACTCTACAAAACTCCACAGATGATGTGTGTGAATTGTCCAACAAAACCTTTTCTCGAATGTAAACGCATTATTGTTTCTGTTGCATAGCTTCTTTGCGTGCAGCATCCTGTAGTAGCTGCGTGTCCACTTCGTCCGCAGGAAGCTGTACATACCGTACAACAGATCCACGGATAAAGCAGTTCTTCACTGACAACTGAAACAAAACAGAATATTAAAGAGTCATTTGTACAGATGTAGTTTTCTCGAAAGTGTTCATTTGTTGAGCACCTGCTCAAGATCGATATGACATTAATGTTACGAGGTTCTAGGCACAGACCAGATTTCTGCCATTTACTTACTTCTCTTTACAATCTATTGTCTGATTATGTGGTTTAAACATTTTGCACACCCAGACAACACTTCCTAACCTACAACAAACAACACAATTGACTAGTTCTCACCATGTGCGGATATTTCTCTGGATCAGTGACACTGATATCTGTCAGTTTGATATTCAAATACTGTGAAGGAAGAACAAACACCATTTTTAAAAGAAATGTACACAATATTTGCTTATGTTTCAATGAAGCAGAATCTGCCGCCATACCTGATCAACTGAGTGCAACGTTCCACATATGCTGCAAAGTTGACATTCAAGAATGTAGTGAGTTTCCACACGCATTACAATGTGCACAGATTATATTTTAAAAGTATGTGACATATAAAAATGCATTTAACGTTACCTCAAGTCATTCTTGAGCTCCACCACAACATCCTTGCCGACCAAGGACTTGAAGAACGAGTAGAAGAGCTGAGAAATTAAATATTTGAATATGTTACGCTCAAAATATGTTCTGATGGGAGAACAGAAATGTATTAAAGGATGTCGAAATGTAATTAAACCAGTGAAATATAGACACGACGAGACAATCCATCAAATTGCTTACACTGATAGCAAATTACACTGGCTCTAAATTATCGCTATTGGACCACATAAAATACCAAGACATTAATGTAAAAATATCCAAAGTAAATAATAGTGTTTTAATGGGGATTTAATTAAAGGAAGAGTCATAATTTGTTTGCTATTGGACAGCTTTATTGGGCTAGAGAGAGAACTAGCCGTTAGCAAGCGCCGGTGATTATCTGTTCCTCACCAACGGTGGCGAACAGCAACCAATAAAACATGTTAAATATTGCAAAATGATTAATATGGTCGCTGTAAAATTTGTAGACTCTTTCAAATGCAACCAAGTTATGTTACTGCTAAATAACAACACTTACCATTTTCACGCGGTTTTGTGCTTCAGATCACATACGTCATCAAAAGCTGCCGGGTTTTTTTGCTCTTCGAGCTTCTATTGGCTAAACAAATGAGACGTAACGATCGCGCTGGTGGAGGAATTTTCGTCACGTGTACGCATCTCCGTAAATCCCTCACGAATAAATCGTAAATTTGCGTAAAAATCGTAAAGATGCATGTTATTTTTATATAACATTTTTTATAACATCATGAAAATTTATTTATTCATTTCACTGTACCCACACGGTTTGCTGGCAAACGTATGGCCCCTCCTTTATTTAAGATAATCTCTAGTATATTCCATCTCTCACCAGCAGATGGAGGCAAATCATTAAAAAGCACAGTCTATTTTATGTCAGGTTTTCAGTTCCCATGCTCTGTAAGCAGGGCTGGGTATGTTACTTTTAAAATGTATTTCACTGCAGATTACAAAATACATGCTTTAAAACGTCATTTGTAACGTATTTTGTTACATTACTCAAGTTTAGTAACTTAATCTAAATACTTTAGAATACTTTGGAACACTAATAAGTGTGAAACAAACACTAAAAAGGTCATTGCAAGTTTTTATTTCACAATTCTGACTTTTTCCCTCAGAATTGTGTGATATAAAGTTGCAACTGCGAGTTATAAAGTCGGAATTATGAGATATAAACTCACAATATTGAGAAAAGTCAGAATTATGACATTTAACTCACATACTAAATTCATAATTGCAAGAAAAAAAGTCAGTATTGCAACTTAGCTTATATCTCCCAATTCTGACTTTATAACTTGCAATTGTGAGTTTAAATCTCGCAATTCTGAGAAAAAGAAGTCAGAATTGTGAATTGTGAGGGGAAAAAACTAATTGTGAGAAAAAGATGCAGTGATCATTTTTACAATTATAAAATGACTCAAACAACTATCACAAGACATGAAAACAGTCAAAAAGATGAAGCTTAACTCCTTTTTCAGACTGTCAGAGTCAGAGAATCACCAATTGCTGTTTAAATGACATTAAAACTCAAAGTAATCACTTTGGTAATCTAAAACACTTTTCAGATGGAACTGTAATCTGATTACCACCCATTTCAAATGTAACTGTAATGAAATACAGTTACTCAAATTTTGTATTTTAAATACGTAACTGAGTTACTTGCATTTCGTTACTCCCCAACCCTGTCTGTAATGAACTGTTTTTTCTTATTTATCAAACGAGGAAAGCGTTCCACGTACAATATTGGCTCTGCACACACTGTGAAAACGACAAAAAGCTTTTGCAGTGTTGCTTGGACGCCAAAGAACAACAACTATTGGTGACGTAAATGCTCAAAAACTGCACGTTTCCAGATCTTAAAAAAAATAAAAAATAATAACAATGACTGTACAACACTTGGTTTTATTAAAAGATTACAACTTTTCACTTTTCTCTATTTAATAAAATATTTCAAGCAAGATGAAATGTTGAAAATGGAAATGATTGCTCTATCTATAACTATATGCAGTAACATTCAAAGTGTGAAACATTCATCATCATTTTAAAATCAATATCCAAGTTACTTTTATTGTTTATGCACTTATTCATTTGAGTACTCAGAGACTGAGCAGCTTGTGGTTTTTGTCCAGTGCAGAGTCTCAAGTATCAGACGTGAAGATCACACCAGCGCTCAAAGGTCTCTTGCCACGGAATACCAATAGAAAATCATTTTAAAGGCCGACTCATCTTCAGAGGTTGTGACGTCTCTTGGTGCACTGGGGACAGATGTTGCAATCGAAAAAGAAGGGAAATTTATTTGAATAAATGTTGAATAATTAAGTAGAAATGACAATTTATCTCATTACAACATCAGTTATCATACCCTCTTTGGATTGGCCTGGTCTGGTTGGTGGTCGTATCTTGGATGGGAGCTCTGAGCTGTCTCTGTAGTCTCTGGGCTTCGGTTGAAGCTCCTGTGGCTGACCAGAGCGAGACTTCACAGGCACCGGAGGTCTGTTAGGCCCAGTCGTGCCCCCTTCAGAGCGAGAAGGCACCACAGGCTTCTTGGTGATGTTCTGGGGTTGTAGACCACTGCTCGTGGCTGATGATATTTGAGGTTTGGTTTCTGAACAGGTGAAGGAGCGATGGCGAGGGGTCGGAACAGGGGGCTGACGGTCGACATCAAGGTCTGTTTTGGGAAAGGAGAAATGAGGATCTGAAGGAGATAGATGATTTTTCCCTCCTCGCGACGCACTCATTGAGCCATAAAGAGGATTGTCAAACATCTCTGGTGGTTGCCCATCCTCAGATCTGTCACCAAAAACAAACATGCAACGTTTAATTCAGTAGAATAATTTGGAATGGATGCAAACTGTCAGGTTTGACAAGAATTGTTCGTTTTAGTAATCAAAAATAATATTAGTCTCAATAACAGAGCAAAACTGAAAAAATGAGAGAAAATTGTCTAAATATTTCAAATCTATCAAAAAATATTAGAGACGCACAATGATTTAAATTGTGGCTTAAACCATAAGCTGATCATTTTATAATGACAACCAATAAATGGCAGATGTAAAAATTCTATGTTATTTTGTCCAAAGAAATGAAAAGTTATAGGCATCACAATATACCACAGAATATACAATATGAAAAAACGTTCATTTTTAGATAGCTAAAGATTACATTTAACAGTCTTATTAAACTAATAGTGATTACCTTTGAATGTTACATGACAGTAAAAAGGATCTAAATCTAAAAACCTTTGCTATTTTTGACTAAATCAAAGACTTGGAATCTGACATTCTTGTCCAAATTGAGTTATTCACATACTCTTATTCTGTGATGGGACTTTTTAGTTAGAAAACAAAAAGGTTCTTTCAACAAAGTCAAATGGAATGCAAAAACCTGCTCAGAATGCAGATAGAACCTTATCATTCCAAGGTGGCGATTTGTCAGGTGACATGATGGATTTATTGATGAGCTAAAGGAGATAAAAATATGTCAAAATATACACACATCGGGGTTGATGTCTTTGCGGTTGGGCTAGATGAAGCACGGTCATAACTACTCTTTTTTGGGGAGAGATTGCCGTGCGTCATGTCCTTTGATGAATGCCCAGAGGATGACCCCGTTCTTGGGGACATGTTGCCGGGGCCCCTGTCTGCCTGGTTACCGCTCTTGTAGCCTACACCCATATAACTGGGGTTACTTATATCAGTGGCGGCGACTGAAGAAGATCTGTCAAAGAATGTCCAAGTTATTTATTTGTACAAACATAACCAAATGTAATCTTTGTGAAGAATGTCAAAGTGAATAAGTGAAAAATTTAATAAAATGGATATAAGCATGTGCGAAAGAAATAAATGTAAATGGCAAAGAGGGAAAATTGGAATATTTTACATTTTGGTATTATCTCCTGATCTGCCTTTACCAGCTCCTGGATCATCTCCGATTTTAATGAAATCTGGAATAAAGAAAATGGGCCATGGCCTCTTTACTTAGGAAGGAGAACATTTTATCATAATTCTGAACTGTTTTTTTTTTAAAAAATCAGGCATCGCTGTACAGAAACACACAGTGCACTCACCATACAGCTTCTCTGTCTGTTTTCCTTCAGATTTGGGGAGTTGAATGCCACCTGTTAGCAGGCCTGTGTGCTCACCATGATGGGTGAGTTGGATAGAGAACTCATAGTAAGAGTTTTCAGCGGAACGCAGAGCAACACAGCCCTCACCTACAGACAGAGCGCAGCGGGATTGTGTTCACATGCATTCGAATATCTCATTCGGATTAGGTAAGCATCACATACACACATGATATAACCAGATAAAGCCAAAATTCCAGTTTTTAGAAATCCAAAACCGGATGACAGCTGCCACGTGCCTATATTATTCAGACTTTTGAGTCAGCATGACTGAACAATCTTTATAACATTCAACATTTATTCGGTTTATTTGGAATATTCCAGGAATATTCCAATCGTTGTGGTGCATGTCAAACATAGTTTTCCTCCTTTAACTTTGTACATTAAAATTGAAATCAGAAAAGGATGTGCTTGCAAACAGGGTCAATAAACTACTGAGCCAGCTAAAATTACGGCATGTGAGTGCTAGTAAACGTTCACACATTTTAGGTAACCTTACCATATGACTCATCACAATCTGTAGATTTAACGCTGATGAGGATGTGCTGATCAAGGAGGTATTCTGGGTCTGCAATGATGGGCGTGAGCTGCAAAGTGATTTCACAAAGATAATGTAAATGTAATGGCTGAGCTTTCAATGTATGTTTTTATTCGTAATGTTCACATAGAGTTTATACCTCAACTTGTCCCCCAAATCGTACTTTTATCGAGCCCTCTGTGTTCTCTTGGTTTTCTCCTTCGGGACTCTTCACAAACTCTAGAGAATGAATTGGAAGTATTTAACTTTACTTTTCTCTTTTTCCAGTAGCTTATATGAACTTACAAAGAAAAAAGGGTGGGATTCAAATGATTTGTGATCATTTAAGACATCAGTGAAAGTATGACGGATATAGTTCCTCACTTTCCAAGCAGCTTGAGTGATACTCAATGAAGAATTTGGTCTTTGACTTTGTCAGAAGAACAGCCACACAGTTCATGATCTTTATAGCACCCTGAGCGTCCGTTGACAGATCTGTAAAGAGCAATGTAGTTAATAACTAGTGCATCAGCAAAAAGCACAAGACAGCTGGCCAGGATGCAAAGTTTCTCAATCTAAAGGGGATTCTTGCCAACTTCTTACCATTTTTTGAGACAAACTGAGAAGTCACACCAACATCAAATGTGGCAAATACAGGGGAATGGTCACTTGTCATGATGTCATTGGTGCATCCTAAAATAATCAAAGAGTAATATTGGTTAATGTAATGATGTCTTTATTCTGGATTGAACTTCTTACACAATTTAAAACTTGCATTTTAAATTTAATGAACTAACCATAGGAGTTGCAAACTACATGCACCATAGGGTAGGACTTGCGAAGCACACGGTCACACCATGAAGGCAAGTTGTATTTTGTCTGTTTGTGAGATAAAATATTTATGTAAAGAGGATTTTCATCATTAAATTTAATTGAATTTTATATTTCTGCTCGTACCCCTGTGGCTTTGGCTTTAGTGTAGGCATATTTCTCCCGCGTGTCTCTCTCAAAACGATACGTGGGGGCAAATGTAATCTCCTCCTCCACTGTAAAGTAAAACATATGAATGCAATGGAATCTGATACTAAGCATGTCTCTATTCCTCAACAAATGTGGCATAATATACCTTGGTGACGTATATACCACATATATGCATGTATATTCAAACACCACAGTGCAAAAGTTTGGGGTCGGCAGGACTGACTGACTGAAAAATGATTGAGTATGCATTAAATTAATCATAAAAGAGATGGTAAAGAAATTTCTATTCATAAAAGAATCCTAAAAAACATTAAGCACCACAACCCACAACTGTTTTGAACATAATAAGAATAAAATAATAAATAAATAAATAATAAGAAATAATAAGAAATGTTTCTTAAGTACCTAATTAGCATATTGGAATGATTTCTGAAGAATCATGACACTGAAGACTGAAAATTCAGCTTTGCCATCACAGGACTAAATTATATTTTGTATAATTACAATATAATACAATGTATTTTTTGGAAATAAATGCCACCTTTGTGAGCATGAGAGACCTTTATCTAAAACATGAAAAAAATCTTACCAACCCCAAACTTTTGAACAGTTGTGTGAGTGTTTCTCCTAAGTTTACCTTATATAGTAGTATGATGTTAGTAGGCTAAACCTCACTGGAAATGCAAAAACAATAATTCAAACTATCAAAAGAAAATCCTAAGACACCTGTTTTGGATTAAAGTCGGTAAACCTCCAGTTAACAGCACGAGGTCTTAAATTTCAATCTGATACAAAGTTCATGTGTATGATTTTTTTGATGATAAAATACTTAAAATACTCTCAAATCCCATCCCATCTGTGTTCATATATGGAAGTGCAAACACTGTGGCTATTTCAACATTGTTCTATTTGTTTGAGCTCTATTTGTAGCAACATTGGCTCAACTAAAGGTGTTTTGGCTAGGACTACCTGTTTGGTCTAGAGATGGACACTGAGTAACTTTGTAGTTGAGTAATCAGTTATATTAAAAAGTGGTAACACTTTTTTTCCCCCCATTACTTAATGTATTAACTAACATGAACTAATCATGAGCAATACTTTTGTTACCGTGTTTACTAATTTTTTATTAATATTACTTAATGAAAATACAGTTGTTCATAGTTTGTTCATGTTAGTTCTCAGTGCATTAACTAATGTTAACAAGATTTTAATAATGTATAAGTAAATGTTGAAATTATCGTTAAAAAGACTATTAAATGCTGTAAAAGTGCAGTTCATGTTCAATGTTAACTAATGAACCTTATTGTAAAGTGTTACCAAAACATTCTACTGGTAATTAAAAAAATGTGAATTATGAACAAGTGCTACAACACCAATAATAGTTATTAACCAATAATGAGACAAATAACTAAATATAATGCTAACAATATTTTTATCATTGTGCATGTTCCTATTCTATGAGCACAAATCTCACCGTAGTCTAAGAAGACCTTTTTCTCGTCCCTCTCTATGTTCAGCTGATCTCTGGCCAGCAGTTCCTGATACTGCTGCTGTTTGATCTTCATCACAATGTTCTCCGCTTCCTGCAAAGAGTAAACAACTATGCAAAACTTCTGTCTTTTCCTGTCAGTTGATGTCGGGAGCTGCAGTACGTGACAGCTCTTAATAGAGGAACTACCTGTTCTGAATACAAGTAAGCTCTCTAAACCACAAAGCCAGTTCATGCCTCAAGGTATCATAATATGGGTAACTGATGCATATTGTGCCCACAAATACTTTTTTTGATCGACATGATCAATTTGAAATAAATAAGAATGTCTTCAATAGTTCTGCGGTGTGACAAATGAAGTCTCTCACTTCACATGTACTCATAAAATATACATATAAAATATACATGCATAGTAATTATAAAATAAAATTTTTAAAAAAACTATGTGGCCATCTGTTATATACAATTAAAAATACTTCATTTTTAATAAAATATGTTGTAAAACTACCTTTACAATGTGTTATTACTATTATCAGAAAAGTTCTTGCTGACATGAACGACGTATTTTCTTATTTTCGCATTTGATATGCATTAACAATAGAGTATACTATATTGCAAAACTGTTCAAGTGAAAGAATTGTCATCCTTTACCAACATGCATATACTGGAAAAACAAACATGTTTGCAGATGAACATTCATTTGAACCAACCTGTGATGGAAGGTCAACTCTATAATTCAGATCGCCCAGCCAGAAGAGGTGTGTGAAGCGATGGTTGATGTCAAAAGGATTAAGTTTCTTATCTCCCAGATTCAGAAAACGCAGAATGCTGATGTAGTTCTGGTTTCGCCTGGAAAAGGTAGCTCAATCAGTTACTAAATTTGATGATTTATTATTGTTCATGTATATTTGATGTCAATGTCTCATTTGTCACGCTGGCAGGTTTTGGAGTTGTGGCTTACCTCAGTTTCTTTTCACTTCCTGAAGTCAGGTGACTGTTCACAAACCCAAAGGAGGTTCTATTAAACATAAAAGACACCCCCACTGCTCCTTTATTCCCTTTAAACAAACATACACACACATAATTAGATTTTCACATACAATGAAGTAGGATATCCAGCTTGCTTTAAATTTGATATGAGATGTTTTTGGACAAAAAGCTATAAACAAACCCAGAGCATTGGCTATGCCAGTCTTAACACTATCAGAGAAGACGTGAGAGAAGCGGTTCTCATGTTCCGGCTTGGCTAGAACCACAATTCTTATACTCCACAGAGTCTGAGTGGCTATCTGTTAAAAAGCAAACACATAGCGGTCATCATTAAGCTTATAGGTCATTTAACACATTCATTTATATTATGTTATTATTCCACAGAGAATAAAGAATGAGCTGACGTTATACGCAAACCACATGAGGTACTCGAAACCTTCTCGTTGGGTTTTGTGTAACTTACTTGTTTGAAGCTAATGTTGGTTATATCCCTGAGGGCTCCCCTGACGGTTTCTATCCACTCCTTCTCTCCCAGCGGGTCCTCCTGTGTCCCAATTACATAGATATCATGTGGGATTTGATTGGCTGTGTCATCATGGGTTTTTCCCTGACCCTTTGACTGCAACCAGGAAGTGATGTTTTGAGGTGGATTCGCATTTCCTGAATGGACAGAACAAGGTCATCTCTTGTCAGTGTACGTTTAATCTCTTATACCAAAAATCGATACTTTCAGATAATATAATTTTAAATCAAAAGCCACTTAAAGAGAGCTCACTTTCATGGCTGTGAAACTAGTGTCAAATGAAAAGTTTGCACATTTCAAATCATTATGTTTTAATACTTTTGGCATGCTTTGAAGTACACTTAATTTGATGTCTTGACAAACATACTAAAGCGCAAGGAACTTATTGTGTATTTGACATTACATTTGAATGTATTTTGAATGTACTAAATTGCAACTTAATCATTACAAATGTGTACTTATATACACTGTAATGAATTACTGTGAAAATGACAGCATTATTTTACAGCTGCTGGCTGTTTTTTAATAATACAGCATATTGCTGTAAACTGCAAAGCATTCTGGGGTCACGTGTTGGTTTGACTCAAATTTACAGAATATTGCTGTAAACTGACCCTTCGTAATTTAAAAAAAATACAGTTATTTACTGTAATCAGAGAATACAGGGGAATTCTGTAAATTAAATTACAGTAACACTACTGTAAATTTCACAGTAACTGGCTGGCAACCCTGCTGCCAGTATTATACTGTCAAATTTACAGTAATTTTTTAACAGTGTACATGATTTAACATAAAACATGACATTGAAATATATTTCACGTTACCATATACAGTATGCGTATCTGTATATTTGTCAGTATACTTTAACCGTATTTCACAGGGACAATAAAAGTAATCATGAATTCATAATTAATTCATACATCTTGAAAAAAATCTTTGAAAGTGTGTAAAGAAAACACTGTAATAATTGCAATTCACATGAATTTGAACCATTATGCAATTTCATGAAGTGTTTGAAAACATTACATTCAGTTCGCACTTAAGTATATTCTTTTAAAGTATATTCCTTCCATATTAAGTTCAATTTTTTTTAAAGAATATGCTGAAGTGAACTTCTTTCTTCATAAGTAAGCGAGTGTGATTATCAAAAAAAAAAACCATGGACAGCACTTATATCACAATATTTTTGCTTCAGCTCCAAAAAGATCTGAATTCAGGAGACCTCGAGAAGTTGTTTTTGGACTAAATGAACTGAAATGCATCTTACCCATGTTCCAGGTGCCAACAAAGATGGTGATCATATCCGGCTCAGGTTTTCCCGAGTGCTTGTTCTTCATCTGCTGTAAAAGCTGGCAGAAGCCTTCTCTTTTCTGGAAATGTGTTTTGATGTGCACATTGACACACAGGGACACATTAAAAGCACATTCAAAAACAGGTAAAACTGTATATTATCGTTCATTTATGTGACTGCTTTAAAAAGTTCCATCCAAAAACTTTTCATCGCTGCTGTAACACAGTGGGATTTTTACCTTTGTGTCATCAAAGACAAATTCTTTGCGCTGAGTTTTTTCCTTTTCTGTCTCTACCACCAATGCGAGTCTGTTATGCATCTTCTGTGACTTCACCAACTGCAAGACTGAAAATTACACATGGTTGGCATGTTCCCATTATTTACTGGTTAATAGGTCATTTCACACATTTTGGTTACCCGCCTCTCAGGAATACTAGATTCTGACTGGTCCATCTCAGAATTCTGTGGTCAAATATTTAGTATAATATTTAGTATTTGACCATTGTGACTGGCAACCGATGTATCTCGAAAGCGGTGTTTCTTTGCAATTTCTTTTACATAGAAAAAAATAAGTTAAAGTAAGCACGAAAACGCACGTTATCGCAAACCTTCAGGATGAAGTCCCGATTATCCTCTCAAGATTTATTTTACAACGAAGGCCTGCTGACTTGTCAATATTGAAACATTGTGGTCACATTCAAATATATGTGATTGTATAAGTGATGAAGTTCAGCATACTTTTATTGTGCACAAAATATTTATCCTCAGGTCCGTCTTTGGACTTCTTGAAGTAAACCTTCCCGCCTTCCACATCCACTTTGAGGTACATTTTGTTTGAAATACCGAGGGAGTCACATTTTACCTGTTAACACAGAAAATCAAATCAAATAAAAGTTGTGCCTAAAATAGTTACAAAGGTTCTCTATGATGGCTGTGCGCAGAGGCAACCAAGCCAAATGCCATCGCCTGTCGCCCCA
Source organism: Opsariichthys bidens (assembly GCA_037194245.1). NCBI lineage: Eukaryota > Metazoa > Chordata > Actinopteri > Cypriniformes > Xenocyprididae > Opsariichthys > Opsariichthys bidens. The sequence continues at coordinate 16,614,204 of CM074298.1, forward strand.
TAGGCAAACATAACACTAATTTGCATGTGGTTTTGGAGAGCAGAACAGTCACAATGAAAACATCCATGCTTTCATTATTATGACATCATTACAGGCAGGAAGGAGGTTACAGGTTATGACTTTCACTTCGGATATATATACAGTTATCAAACAACATGAATTTATATACTTTTACTAATCTACTAAGCAATTAAATCCTTTGTTTGAAAAAATAGGTAACACTTTACAATGAACTAACATTATAAACAAACCTTTGTTAATAAAAATGTTAATGTTCAGTTCACAGTGATCTAATAACTAAAGTCAATAGATACAACTTTTGATCTTAAAAAATGTTTTAATTCATTTTAAGGTTAATATGAACTTTTAATATGAATACAGATTAATAAATGTTGTATTAGTATCGTTCTTGTTAACTAAATAAATGAATGAAAATCTTATTGTAAAGTGTTACCAAAAAGGGTACATTTATTGCTGAATTGAATTTCTTACTTCGAACAAAACCGGAGGAATAAGTGATTTTCTGTGCCCTCCATCATATCCGACAAATTCAAACACAGCATTCTTGGTCTGTAAATAAGAGGCGATGTTAGTCTACGATAAAGTTCCCAATTAGAATTTTATTTCTATGTTTGCTGTCATCCATAAATATAGAACAGAGTTACCTTGTCTTCTATTGAATATATAAGCTTAGTCAGTTGCTCCAGTCTGAAAGCCACAGACTGATTTGCATCTCCAGAAAGCTGGAAAAAGAGTCAAATCAACAGATACAAGTTTAGAAGTTTTGTAAAAGTACCTCAACAAACCACGTTTCTCAGATCTTTACTTGTCCGTGTAGGGAAACAGCAAAGTATTGCAACACATTCTTTTGGTTCTAACATCTGTAACTTAGTGGTTTATTGTGCAATGTGTCTCAAGATTGATTGTAATATTGCATTTTTTATCTGCTACAAATACAAAAATAATTGAAAATGTACCATTTAAGTAAAACGTCAACTAAAAAGAGAAAAACTGTTGTTATAAGCTATCCCACTACCTTGCTCTTTTCGAATTTTGTGCATGAAATTGAATTTTCTTGTTTTATATTAAATCGATGTTATTTTCTTACATTAAATTAGTTTTTTATTTCTTACACCAAAACTTACAGTCACCTCAGGAGGGTGGTAGACATTTGAAATCAGGAACAACATTTCCTGGTTTGATTCACGCTTACTCACCTGACTCCTTAGTCTCCCAACTCCAGGAGACAGCGGTTGATCCAAAACTTTCTGCAGAGTCTCAAGACTCGGAAGTGTGCGAGCAATTTCACTACGAACAAGTTGGAATGTCAATTCAAGTCAATTAAATGCACGGCGAATCAAGCGTCAATACCAAAATAAGGTCGTATAAGGGCAAATAAGGTTTCAGAAACAATTGTACCTGTTTAGGTTTTTGCAGATACTCTGTGTGAGCTTTTTAAAGTGGGGCAGAGTCGGATTCCCATTCTGCACCTGTTCTGCATCCAGACACACAGATGTGCGGAAATACTCCTGAATGAACTTCTGATGGTCCTCTGGTAGACTGGATGTCGAACATCAGAATCATTAGCACTGAGACAGTCTAAAAAATCTTACATCAGATAGAATTAAATCGTGATGTATTTAACAAGAAATTGAACTGATCCAAGTATGACAAATAAATCTTGTATTGTATTAAATTGTACTTTGATGTGTCAATTTGCTGGAAACGCTGGAGATAGGTGTCTGAGATGGAGGGACGGGCAAGCTCTGTTCCTCTATCGGTTCCTCTGGATGAATCACTGTGGCATTCTTTACTTTCATTACTTGCGATATTCCTGGGTGGCAACTGAGGTGGCAAACTAAATTGTTCTGTGGAAATGGAGATTTAACCAAACAGTGTTCTTGAATGGAGCCATGAACATTAAAGCTTATATTTACTGTAACAAAAAGCCTGAGACCACATTGAAAATAATGGTGAAAAAGTAAAAAAAAAAAAAAAAAAAAACTGAACTCATTCTTTGATCCAGTGGTTCCCAAAACTGTTCTGCCCCACTTTTGAAGAGAAAAATACATGCATACCTACATCCACCCCCATAAAGACATGACCTTGCTTTGCAAAATCCCATAGGATTATTTTAAACATTGTAGTTAATACAACGTATCAACTTAATTTGGCTAATGTGAAGTCTTCAGTGGAGTCTTCACTTGTTTGGCTTCATACTGTCAGAAGCTAATATTTTGAGGCACACAACAACACAACTGTAAATCCGAGGGATGCTCGGATTATAATGGGTTCTATAGCTTTTGTTCGCATCTGGAAATCATTATTCAGAAGTTACAACATTTTTATATTAATTTAAATAAAAAATATGTGTAATGTATGCACTGCTTTTGAACACTTTTCCTCTGGCACTCTGTCTTAATGGTTCTAACTACAGCGAGAATTGCTTGGCGCATGATAATTCCGCTTTAAATTATGTTCTAAAATATTTTCGCGCGAATAATGATCAATGATGCGCAGTTGCGCACTTGCTTGGTCTAAGGAGATGGCTTAGCAACATAATGGCACAATGACAGACAAGGAATCGCTCTGTGATCGTCCGACGAGTGGTAAAATATATGTTTACCTCATAAGCAAAATTGCATAAATTCGATTTGTTATTTGGCCAGTGGACAAGAATGAGTACAGATCTAAAACAGTATTTTATACAATTTTGATTTATGTATTCTAAAATAAAGATACTGAATTTTTTTTTTTTTTACTGATTTTTAGCAATGTAATGTGATCTGTAGCCTATCATATTTTCCTAATGTCTTGTACCATTAAAGGGATAGTTCACCCAAAAATGAAAATCCTGTAATCATTTACTCATCCTCAAGTTGTTCCAAACCTGTATGAATATCTTTGTTCTGCTGAACACAAAGGAAGACATTTTTAAAAATGTTTGTAAATACCGTATACTATGGTAGTCAATGGGCGCGAGATCTGTTTGGTTACTGACATTCTTCCAAATATCTTCTTTTGTGTTCAGCAGAACAAAGAAATGTATACAAGTTTGGAACAACTTGGAGGGTGAGGAAATGATGACAGGATTTTTATTTTTGGGTGAACTACCCCTTTGGTATCACTTGGATGGGAATATACATGGAAAGGATATGCAGATGATATTATGCATAGTAAAACTAGGCATTGTACGCTCCATATATAGTTATTTCATGCAGCATCTATGCACAATCTTCCACTGACTGGGTTTTAGAAAGGGAATTTTGCAGCTTCTGAGGTATGCATGTGTTTATAAAACTGAAAACTTTTGCACTGATGCAGAATCTAGCTTTTGTGCGTTCGCACACTATTAGGATGAAATCTACGGAAAGTATGACCACTGAGTGGTTTACCTGCTCAAGCGGGTACTATGCGTCATCTTAACTTGAGGTAATAGCCTAAAATATGCCAAATTAATATTTTCTGTTTGATTATGTATTTAACCCATGTGACAAGCTACATAACAAGCGGGATGATTTCGCAGTGGGGTCTTGTTTCACCCTGAAGAGGTTTCTTTTGCGTAACAATCTGCCGACTAGTCTATCCCTGCCGTGCGCCACTTTTTATAAATCCGGGCCCTCCCAGTTTGGGAACCAGTGCTTTAATCCAACTTTTTACTCAAATTGTTATGCTAATGATATTATCTGTAATAAGATTAAATAGTATAATCTACTAATATAATATAATGATAGAATTTGTAACAAAAAATAAAAACATCAAAAAGAAGCATTTTCTCCAGTGGTTTTGCACTTATGTACATTACCATCATAACAGCAACCATCAAAGTGCTTGTGAAACTATGGACGAAGCTTATTGTAATTCACTTACCTGGTTCCTCTTCCGGCTCCTCCTCCTTCGGCACAGCATACTGAAGGTGTGTCACCAGACCCATGTTCTCTTTATAATATGCGTCCACCAGGTCTGGTAGTAAAGAGAAGAACCGAATAGGCACACCCTCTGATGCCTACGAAGCAAAGAACCCAGATGAATAAGAAAGATCTGCTATTCTGAACAAGATTTATGGCATTTTATGATATACAAAATTATTATTTGCATAAACATGCTCCAGCAATACTTCCAGTGACTCTCTTAGTTGTTCTCCCTTTGTCCAAAACCAATAGCGTTACATTGCATTTCTTCATTAAGCATGGTCTCCTTTAAAAAGTACTCAGTCGGTGCCAAGTAGGCTTTACAAGCCACTTTCTCCAAAGGACTTTGGAGTATAAGCTCTTAGTCACCTGCTCTGACTTACATCTTGATGCTCAGAAAAAAAAAAAAAAATTTGACCCATTTAAATGCAACACTAAACAAAGGAAAAACTCTTACCAAAAAATCATTTAAAAAAAACTTACAATTAATTTAAAACCAATGATATTTATTTGATGTGGAAAAGCATGCCATATTGAAAAAAATTCAGCACAAATATTATATAGTACATACTTTGTCCCTTTGAAAAATGCCCCTAATGTTAGATGAAATTTATAAGCCCTAATTTTAAAATGAAACAGTCGTTATCCTTTTGGCTATGAAGAAACTTTTTTTAGCATTCCGCACAAAATCACCTCAACATGTCAAGCATCTTAGCATGGTCAATCACAAGATGTCCGACTCGCGGTAGGAAACGAGTGTAATCTTTGCATGAAAACCCTCCCACAAGGTCAGCGCTAACTATGAATTTCAATCAAATTTTGCAAAACTAATTAAAATGTACAACATGAAGACTTTTTTGAAACTTTCCATTCAAGGCACGGTGCAAGAGGAACCCTGTGGCTTGCTTAACACCCACGCTGATGGATATATTAAAACTGAGGCTGTGCTGCAACGCAGGCTTGAAAGAGGAAGCACTATGGTAGAGAGACATTGAAGGGCATTGTACAACAGTTTTTGGTTTAGCCCCGTCCCTTGAGTGCAGGTTACTTTGAAATGTAATGCCAAGAGAAAACGATGCAAATTATAATCAAAGGTCACCCGATTTGCTTCCATTATTTTGTTTGTCACGAGGATAAGTGTTTTGTCTAGCTCGAATAAAACCAGCAACTGGTTTTGCAGCTGCAGTGTCACGCTGGTAGACCAATGCTTGCTTTAATGCAGAGGACATAATAGATACCAGTTTGACAGACAAGACACCCACACAACAGTCTCAGAGAGTCTTCGGCAGCTGAGGAACCAACTGTCACAAGGTCACACATTCATTACCAAGCACAAGATAGTAAATGGCTTGTTGGATGCCAGATGTTCTGTGCAACTAGTCATAAAAATGGACAGTGTTTTGTCAAGTGACCAGCAGACTATGAGCGCAAGCCGTAATTAGCTGAGGACTTTTTGTCTCATCGTGGTTTTATTGTAGTATTTTTTCGCTTGACCACCATTTCAGAGCACCAGGAGAATAAACGGTGTTGTAGACAGATTACAATGATTCAAATACATTAATAATACATACAGTTTAATCAAACAATTGACTGATTTCATTGCAATGGATAACAAAATATCACAAAATAAAGTACCAACAGACTTTTCCTGAGCAAAACATACCCAATATATTTAATAATTAAATAAACTGGAGTCAAAAAGTTAATGTGATGAACTACACTTGTGGTTTACTTGTGAAATTAAACGGAACGATGGGGGCGAAAAGTGAAGTTATTTTCGCGAAAATCTCTAGATGTTCGCAGATGAAACCGTTTGATATTTTGTATCGAATGAATGAGTGCGTAAGTGTGTTTTCCAAATTCTTTTGGGGGCCACCAAAAGTTTTATTTTCACAAAAGCAAGAACAAAAAACACAATTCTGGTGACTTTTAAATACTTGAAGTCACAAGCAGAAGTGCCTGTTTGCCTCTCTCTCAAAATAGTCCAGCACTCTCAACACCTGTGTGTACGAATATGAAAGCAGAGCCATTGCAGGAAGCTTCGAGCCAAAGAGACCAATGCAAAATATTCTCACCAGAGGTCAGTAACCACTACCATATACAAATTTGGGAAATTTTTACCTGGACTGATAGTTTTTTGTCCTCATTTGGTAATATTCTGTAGGTATACACACAGTTCTGGAACCTGCAAAAGATTGAAAAGAATAAAACATTCATTTGCAACATAAATAATACACATTAAAACAAATTTCATGTAATATGTCACAATTTGAACAAACGGTGAAACCATTTTTGGCTGAAAGCAGTAATAATGGGAAACCCCTCACCGACTTCCTTCAGTCTAAGTCAGCACTGTTTGTTGGTAATTCACTGTCCGAGGAATCATATTGGACTTACATTTCATTGCATTCACAAAGCACAATTCGATATATAGGACCACACATGCTGTACAATTTGCAAGGGAACAGGGAAACTGAGATCTGTTTGCAAACAAATGAGCCTCTGTTTTGTGTACTGATTCCAACGGTGATAATAATTTTTGGAATGTGTTTGTATGGAATGTTTTATCATTTGATATCTTTAAACTTAAACAATATGCCCCCAGAGTAGAAAGAAGGAAGCCATTTCTCAAATATGTTTCAAGAACCATCATGTTTATATATATATATTACAAGGTTGCAGGGCCAGTGCGGCAAAACCAATTGCACACTCAACTGTCCACTCGTGCAAACTGTCAAACACTCCACAAATGTCATATTTAAATAACATTCAACAACTCAAATTTACATCATGTTACATCTTGTATTATTTCATGTTACAGCTTCTATTAGTTACACATATATTAACATATGTGTGGCCTTCCACTTGAGATGTACAGCAGCGATACTCACAGAACACAGAGGGCATAAGCTCCCTGTATGGATTCGCTGTCCCGCAGGAGGAAGCTCCCATCCTTGCCTGCTTTGGAGAGGAGGTCCTCTGCTGTAGACCGAGTGATATTGCCATGATACCATGGCTGGTTTGAAAACATCCTTTCCCAAGACTTCTCCCTTCCTCAGTCTGAAGACACCCAGGTTGTTTTGGCCCCGGCAGTTTTCAAGAGGACATCAACATGAGGCCAGCTTCAGAGTCTCACGGTCTGTTTCATGGCGCTGTAAGAACTGATAGTCGCTCCTGCTCTGTCTGGCTCTAGGCTCGCTGCTTCTCTCTCTTCCTGTTAGAGGGGCGATAGCTGCAAAAAGGAAGCTGCCACAAACACAAGGGTGAACTTCCTCATTCTGTGCACACAGAGTTTGAAAACTCAGAGAGAGTGAGAAAGAAAGGAGAAGGCTTGTTCACACGTTCACATGGCTCCAACACCTCTTTTTTTTTTACTTCAAAAGAGATGAAAAAGATGTATGTGGTATTGCAGGAGTTTGACAGTGTGTTCTTTCATACAACGTCAATGATTAACCCTGCTAACCAAAACTATGAGGAGGACAACCCATGCAAGCTTCTTCCTAATGGCCATTATGCAAAGTAGAGAAATGTAGATAAACATTTACTGTGTACAAGGCTCTGATTATGGGTTTATCTTTTTGACCAAACCACTGGTCCTGAAAGGGCAGCGACTTCAGTTATGCATCGGTATTTGGGTGTTATCTATACCTAGGCCCATCATTTATATTAGATGCATATGGTGGATTCAACATGGTGCGACAGAGCAAAATCCCTACTTCTGCAGGTGTGCGTTGAATACAGAAATACACTCTCCGGAAAGAAAAAAAAAAACAGCTTGTACAACAGCTGATCGTGTACAGTAACGCTAGATGTATTTAAAGGGACAGCTGCTCCAAAATAAAAATTCCGTCATTTCATCATCATATCGTTCCAAATCCTTCCTTTGTCGAACAACAAAAAAGGAGACATTAGGCAAGACGTTTAAGCTGCAATTTAAAAATCATTGACTTAAATGAGGTTTGAGAGCTGTATGAGGAAAGAGATTATCCGTGAATAACTTCTTAAATTTTGCATTGCATAAATTTGCATAGTCTCAGCCTCAGACGTCACGGCCACGAACCATTGGCTGAACGTCTGATGCATATGCAACACTTAACTGGAAACACGTCAGGAGTGTCAAGGTCATCAGGTTGGTTGAATTCTACAGGATGTCGAGGATACGTGTGTGTCGCTTTCTTTAATGGTCCACCTGAAAACAAATGCTGGGATGCCGATCCCCCTCATGGAAGAACTGTGACAATGATCGCTTACCAGGATCAACTTAACGCTGGATTTTCAAATGTATGTGACGTTGCCGGCTCCATTGTTGCAGTAAACTTGCATAATGAATCATTTATTAGGTGCACGCCGGTCTGTTATTCAAGGACATCGATTTTACATTTCACCCCCCCTAAAAATGACTCGAAACAAAACGAATTGTGGTTGGTTGTGTTACATGTCAATCAAACGTCCTCTTGGACGATCCTTGGCCAGTGAAAGCTTCGATAGAGTCCAGACCTTCTGCCGTCAGTCTGAAAGTCTGGGTACGCGAGACTGAAATTTGCATAGCTTGAGAAGTGGAAAAGGGAGTTTTTGGTAACATTTCATTTCACAGTGTGCTTGTTACATGTTGCATAGTTAGTAATAACTATAAATTATGCATATTTTCATAAACCAAACCCAAATCCTAGCCCTACAGCAGGACAGGATTATTACACAGTACTTAAATGCATACTTACACTGTAACACAGACACCTTAAAATAAAGTGTAACCAAGTTTTGTTTTGTTAAGAACACTTTATGTTACATGTAGTTACTATTGTAGTAACTTAAAAATATGCATAATTACATGTAACTAACCCTAAACGCTTTCTAATCATCCCAAACTTCCTGCTGAACTTTAAAAAGTTTTCAAATTGAAATGTTTACTGTTTTTGTTTCATTTTGTTTTGTTTTTTGTTTGTGTTGTTTGGGGATAGGTACTCTTGAGTAATATACACTGCACACACTTCACACTCCTCCCCTTCCGCTCTCTCTCACTCAGAAATGATGCCTTGTTACGTTAATGGACAGGAAGCCTTGCACAAATATGAGGAAAGAGAAGCAAAGACACAGAGAGACAGAAAGCGAGAAAGTCAGACACACAGAGAGAAAATAATCTGCTGACAGCTCACAGTTTGAGTCACATGATATGAAAAGAGAACCTGAATAGTGCCACAGTCTCTTCAGCCTGGTGGTTTCCATCTTGCATCTTTCTCACATATGCACTCTTACATGCGGTTGTGTTCACAATGCGGTGGTATGCGAGGCATATAAAGTACGTTTTCACAAGACTCGGCCTATTGTCATTAGCAGCTGTCATGTGAGATGCTACTCAAATGTCAAGTGTTATAAATACTAATGAGAGCTTTGTAAGATGTGACAAAGTTCTTTTTTACTTTTGTGGTAGTGGTGGTGAGAATGGCAGGGGTGGGGAGGGGGAGTGTATTGTAATAGTGATCAGCAAAATGCGTTTGAAGCCTCCTTCTATATATACAGTTACATTGATAACCATTCGAGATTAAATTCATGTACATTTATTGAGTTGACTTAAATGCATTTACAAATTGATTCATGGGTGGATTTTACTTAAGAAATACAGAAAAATGAATGATATAAGGATAATAACCACGAAAAATAAAATATATGTATACCATTACCATTGGTTACAGTAATTGAAATCATATAAATAAGGATGCATATCAGCTTCATTTGAAGAAGTGAAAACAAAACCAGTATTTCATGCCATCAAAATCTGTAATTATATACCTTAAACATTAGAGGGAAGATTAAGAGTATTAAATGACTATATAGTGTGAAGTGCACAGGCATCTAAATAGTCTTAGTACCAAATAGCTGTCAAGGAATGTAAATAGTAGTATTCATTTCGACTCCTCACTGGTTTGTTACCCTTCGCACATTCTTACCACAGCTTGAGAGTGCTATAACCATGCAGAAAATCCCCCTGAGGACCGTTAAAAAATGACTATAAATGTCATTTTGATCCCAAATATGAAATTCATTAGCTTCACACTGATTTCATTAAGAATGTGCACTAAGGAAGTGCTACAAAGAACGAGTCAAAGCATGGCATTAGCAAACAGGTAATATGCTAATAAAGACAACATTAATTTTTTAATAATGTCTTATACATAAGTTATGCCTTCTTGAGACTTGATAGGAGTCCCATCTCAGTCGGGTCTGACAACGGACTGATACATACAGTCACCAGCACCGTCCCAAATAGCTTCCATTTTAACATGCCCAAATCACGTGCTCGGTGAAACATGAGGCTGTTTGAAGTTCCTGATCCTTCGTTGAACATACACAATCAGGAAGTGTGGGTAAAAATATACAATGGCTCGCTCAGAACTCAGATTTTGCGCTCATTGAGCTCTCATGTGTACCTTTCAGGTCCCCACTTGTAGCGCCGGACCCCCCTGATTTGTCTCTGCAGAAAAGCCTGCGAACGCTTCCCCTGAACTTCTCAGCTGCGAACAGGTAGACCAGTGGATCCAAAGCCCCATTCAGGCAGGTTAGAGAGGAAGTAAGACGGTTAGCCAGGGCTAGTCCTCTTTTGATTTGGCAGGATAGGTCTGGGTGTCCGTAACCCAAGATGAAGGTTGCACGGCTTAAGTGATAGGGCAAAAAGCACACTATGTAGATGAGCATGACCAGACCGATCGTGCGTAGAGCTCGGAGTTTCAGCACCGGCTCTAGCCTCGAACCTTTTCGCAGACTATGCACTATTAGCAGGTAGCTGGAAAGGGTGGCAATGAAAGGCGGCATGAAGGCAACGGCGAGGGATACGAGAGCACGTCGTGTGGCCTTTTCTCTGTACAGCTGCAAGCATACGGTAGAGCCATTGACTTCTGCGGTCTGCTTGGTGACCAGTAGGGGCGCCATTGATACTATCACTAAAGCCCAAAGCGCAAAACTGGCGATGTGAGCGTAACGAGGGCGTCTGACCTTGAGGGAACGCACGGCGTGTACCACAGCAAGGTACCTGTCGCCTGCAACACAGGCCAGGAAGTACAAACTGGCATACATGTTGACATAAAAGAAGAAGCCTGCGAGACGGCAGGGGATTTCACCAAACGGCCAATGTCCCCCCGTTAAATGATAAGTGGCCCTGAGAGGTAAAACGAAGATGTAAAACAGGTCAGCCACAGCGAGATGGAGCAGGAAGACATTGGCTGGAGAAGAGTTGCTTCTCTGGCGGGCGAAGATCCAAAGGGCAAGGCTATTGCCACTCAGCGCAAGAAGGAAAACTATGATGTAGTAGAATCCAAAGATCATATTCTCCACTGTATTGTCCACAGGAGGACAGCTTTCCATGGATTGATTGGGCAGCAAGGTGGGAAGTTCTGTAAAGGGGAGCTTCATCTTTGTAACTGCAAAAACAGGAAAAGAAAGACATTTTTTTTTATTATAAATTCATTTTAGTTTTAATACAATTGCATAAATTAATTCTATATTTTTTTTAATTTAAATGTATGAATTAATGTAAAAACTAAATTGAAAAAATAAATTAAAAATAAATAATATTAAATTATGTATACTCAGCTAAAAAGAAATATCCTCCCACTGTTTTTTTCCCCAGCAAATTAATTGTGTAAATATGTGTGACCATAACAATTTATTACATTTTTTCATTTGGCAGACGCTTTTATCCAAAGCGACTTACAAGGGGAGCAATTAGGGGTTAGGTGCCTTGCTCAAGGGCACTTTAGTCATGGTATTGAAGGTGGAGAGAGTGCTGTTCATTCACAATCCCCACCTTCAATTCCTGTCGGCATGGGAATCGAACCAGCAACCTTCAGATTACAAGCCCGACTCAATCACCATTAGGCCACGACTATGCCATAAAAAGATTTGTATGACTATAAATTTGTATGATCCCTTTACCTATCTACCTATTTACCCACCCACCCACCCACCACCCCACCCATCCATCCACCCATCCATCCACCCATCCATCCACCATCCATCCATCCATCCATCCATCCATCCATCTACCCATCCATCCACCCATCCATCCATCCATCCACCCACTCACCACCCATCCATCCACCCATCCATCCATCCATCCATCCATCCATCCATCCATCCATCCATCTACCCATCCATCCACCCATCCATCCATCCATCCATCCATCCATCCACCCACCCATCCATCCATCCATCCACCCACCCACCCATCCATCCATCCATTCATCCATTCACCCACCCATCCATCCACCCACCCATCCATCCATCCACCCATCCATCCATCCATCCACCCACCCATCCATCCACCCACCCATCCATCCACCCATCCACCCACCCATCCATCCACCCATCCACCCACCCATCCATCCATCCACCCACCCATCCACCCACCCACCCACCCATCCATCCATCCACCCACCCACCCACCCATCCATCCATCCATCCATCCATCCACCCACCCATCCATCCACCCACCCATCCATCCATCCATCCACTCACCCATCCATCCATCCACCCACCCATCCATCCATCCACCCATCCATCCATCCACCCATCCACCCATCCATCCATCCATCCACCCATCCACCCACCCATCCATCCATCCATCCATCCATCCATCCATCCATCCATCCATCCACCCACCCATCCATCCACCCATCACATCCACCCATCCATCCCTCCACCCACCCATCCACCCATCCATCCATCCACCCACCCATCCATCCACCCATCTATCTATCTATCTATCTATCTATCTATCTATCTATCTATCTATCTATCTATCTATCTATCTATCTATCTATCTATCTATCTATCTATCTATCTATCTATCTATCTATCTATCTATCTATCTATCTATCTATCTATCAGCTGCTTTAAGCACTTTGGTTCATCTCATCTTAATGGACGGCAGCAAATTTGTCTGTTCTTGCTGTGAGATGTTTCTCCACTCGTCCAGTAAAAATCTGTAGAGTACAGTATATCTTTAAAATACACTATTCTGAAAATCACAGGAAAAAATCTATTTTAAAATATATGAATTTATTAAAATAGAAAGCATTTTACATTGTATTAATAATAATTCACAATTCTAATTTTTTACTGCATACGACACATTTGATCAAATTCTTTCAAAATATAAAATATAAAATTAAATAAACCTTATCTATATAATTAAATAAATAAGGTCTTCAGTGTTCCAAATCATTGAATTTCATAAATTTATAATGTTTATAATCATAAATGTTATAAAATAATATTTCTCACTATTTTTAAATTAGAAAAATAAATAAAAAATGAAACTTTATTATAATGGCTATTATTTATTTCTTTATTTGAGCAGCCGGTGCCCTAGGCAGACTGCCTAATTTCCATACAGGGAGGCGCAGCCATGCTAACAATAAATCATTTATAACAAACATCAAAAACTGATAGATCATCAAAAATGCACATGTTTGCCACCCACTTCCATCACACTTCTAAATCAAGTCTATGGCACATGTAAGCTTTTCATTATTGCTATACGAAATCAAAATGTATTAAAACTGAAAAAAGAAAAGAGCAGTTGACATCTGCCTTTGGGAATATGTTTCCAAACTCCCCTGTCGTCAAAACATGTTTACAAAAATGGAGCAAAGGATACAGCAGTGATATACCAAGTAACACTTCTTAGCACAGCCGCAGTAAATGTTTATCCTCCACTAATTTGAGTAGCGAGGGAGGGAGTGTTACAGCTGTCTGGCTGTTTGGCAGCAATTCAGCTACTTGGATATTTGTGTGTCTCAGGAGTCTGAGCAGATGTCCCTTCAGGGCAGTTGACTGCACGCCTACTGCACCTCCACACACGCTGCATGAAGGTGCAAGTGCATCCGGTGGCCACACCTTTGTCATGAGAGCCCAGAGTCACTCCCAGCTATCTGCTTACAGTCTGACCCAGCTGTCCTCATGGCATTCTTGTTTGTGGGTACACAGGGCAACTTGCTTCACATTCAATGAGCGAACTCAAACAGCTGTTCTATTAATAATCAGGCCAAATGAAGCTTCTGCAGGGATGAGATGAAGACCTTTTAAGAAAGGTTCAAAGTATAGGTCACTACTTGAGCTATAGCTGGCAATATGGATTGTTCTTTAAATCTTAATGAGTTCGAATATTGCATAAGGTTGATGTTTCAATAAACTGATACGACTTACAATGACTTAAAGGGTTAGTTCAGCCAAAAATGAAAATCCTGTCATTAGTTACTTACCCTCATGTCTTTCCGAACTCGTAAGACTTTCGTTCATCTTCGGAACTCAAGATCTTTTTGATGCAATCTGAAAGCTTTCTGTCTCTTCATAGACAGCCTACACAACTGAAACTTTGACGCTTCAAAAAGTTAATATCGACCGTAAAACTAACTTGAGTGGTTTGGTCCAATTTAAAAACAAAAAAAAACAAAAAAAAAAAACGAACTTGATGGCTTTTTGTGATGAACATAGAAGAGGTTTGTTCTCGTGCGTCAATGTTTATATGTGGATCAAAGCCTAAATTAAATCTGTTCATCATATATAACCATTGATCTTCAGAAAATTTGGACTAAACCGTTCAATTCAAATATGATTAATTTTACCTTCTCTTTATGAACTTTTTTGAAGCGTCAAAGTATCAGTTGCGTAGCTGTCTATGGAGGGACAGACAGCTCTCAGTTATCATCAAAAAGATTTGTGTTTCCGAAGATGAACGAAGGTCTTACGGGTTTGAAACAACATGAGGGTGAGTAATTAATGACAGCATTTTCAATTTTGGGCTGAACTAAACCTTTAATACACATGTTCAATGATGTTTTTAATTTCTGAATTAAAATTAATTGTGGTGCATATAAAAGGTCACAATTGCCCTAATATCACAATTAAGAAAATAAGCTTTATTAAGGAAATCCTTGAAAAAGAATTCTGAGAACAATAATATTATAAATCTATTTTCCTGCTCAAAACAAAAGAGAAAAACTATTGTCTTCCAAATAAAATTTAAATGAAACATGCAGAAAAAAAGAGGAAAAAAAATAATAACAATAAACTGTTCTTTGACTGAGTCCAAATCCAAGGTCACTGAATTTAATGGTAATATATAAAACATAAAGTGGACCTAGGAATTGAATTTATAAATACTGGAACCTTCACACTCTTTGGTACACATCTCTGAAAGGCATTGAAATGTGGCTTTTTCCATTTCTATTATGTGCAAAAATCTGCTACCAAAACTCTCACTGGAGTTAGGGAGACGCTTTATCAATATTTTCAGAACAGTACAGACAAACACAAAGTGGGTGTGTACAAAGGATTGTCTCAAGATCCTGCTATAGGAAAGTGCATTTGTAACTGAGGGGGAGGAAAATCCCCAAGTCCCAGAACATGCCAAACCCTCCAGTAATTTAAACAGATAAAAGTAGAGTTCTACAAAACAAAAAGCCGTCCTGAACTGGAGCTTAGAAACAAAAAGGCGTGATTGCTATTGAGAAATCCTGATGTTAATATGGCTCTGGTGGTTTTCTGGTGTGTGGTGTGAAGCTACTGTGTTGTCCAGGAAAAACATGATAAAATATGAGAATTTCTAATGAAACACTAAAATCCAGTAGCCAAGTGCTCTGTGGTTGTCTTGGAAAACATGCTCCAAAATCGAAAGCCTTGCAAAACAAGGCACCTCCACAGGCTGCCAACAATACAAAATCACTTTTGTGTTAAAGAAATAAGTGGGGGTCAAGCTGGGGTTGCAATGTGACACTAATGCTCCTATACTACATCCACAAAAGAAACAGAAGTAATCACAGGCATGAGGCGCACTGCAGATTAACTAAAGCTAAACCTCAACTCAGTGTGGACCAACATGCTTACAGAAACTCAAGGTGAAACTCAAGGTAAAACAAAGCTAGTGGAAACTCTTCTTCTTGTTTTTCACAAATACATGAAATTGGTCATGAGAGCAAATGCAGTACATTTCACATTACATTTTTTTTTTTTTTTTTTTTTTTTTTTTATAAATATCTGACCCCCTGAAGTGACTTTGACTGATCTTTTTTGTTTAAGCAAAGCTAATCCTGGCAATGACCTTTCGGAGACTTTATATCCTCCAAGCAAAATAAGCTCACCTTAGAATAAGCAAAATTGCTTTGTTTATGTCTACTAAAAATATACTCTCTAAAAAATCCCATTTAGGTCCTGGAATACATTTAAATAGGAAAACACATACAGTAATTGTATAAAAATATAAAATACATACATAAAACAATAAATGGCATGCACTTAAACTGGAAAAAAACACAATATAGTCATTCTATAAAAAAATAGTAATAAAAAACATTAATCAGTTTAAATGACTTGAACTGGGACAACATTAGCTACTTAAAAACAAAACAAAACAAACAAAAAAAAACTAGACAGCTGACACTGAGAGAAAGTATCAAGTCTATAAAAGAATGAAGTCCATGAGAGACTCACCAGAGTGTTGATCCATCAACAGCGCGTGCAGTAGTGAAGGAGTCGAGTAGAGCAGAGGAGAGGGAGTTCTGCTGCCTGGACGCTCTTACAGCTGGCTGAAAAGCCAAAGCAAACCAGCAGCTTCTGTTCAGAGGCAGAGCAGTTTAATGGAGCTGAGACTCTACTCTCTTAGGCTGAGCTGCATTTGAGCTACGATACTGTGGCTCTTTTTGTGTAGCCAACAAATTTGATCACAAAAAAACAGTTCGCGATGGGAAGGCTCTAATGTGACCCTTGACCTCAGCCTTTCTTTGCAATGCTATTTTCTTCTGAGGGCCACTTGTGCGCTTCACAATAACCCGAGTCAGAAGAAGCGGCACATTTCGACAGGGGGAGAATAATGGCATGCCTCGGTCGCAATGTGGAGCCGGTGGGGTACCATGGGAACGGGGACTAGCGTGCCTTTAGGTTAGAAACCCCCCAATCCCCCCCCCCCCCCTCCTCCTTCAACCATATCAATAAACAGAAGATGAACTGACCATTTAACGGGACAGTTTATGAATAAAGACAAGAGATTATCCATTGCAGACTGTTGAAAGCCAGACAGACGAGGCCCCTTGGAACTCAGAGAATGAGTGAGAAAAAATTTGAGCAGAAAACACAAGGGCGAGTGGGACAGAGAATAACAGACTGGGGTCCTTGTTCTTCGGGTCCCTGCTGTGGACTGTTGGAGCATCATACACTGGAGCAGCAGAGAGCAGAAATAAGACCATGTGATCCTCAGACAGATGTGGAGCCCCGAGTTAACAGCGAGAGCAATAATCTGTCTTTCATTCTGGGAAATCACAGCTGTGTAGGACAACACATCATCTCTTTTTCTTCTATTTGGGCCAGTCTTCAACGATATGCTAATATAGTTCACTTTGCTCAATGCGTCCACTATTTAGTCTACCAGAATAGGCTAAATAATTTAGTGCCAAGTCTTAATTGGGATGTCTCCAAGCCTCATTATATGCTCCCCCTTGAGACTTTGTTGCCCTGGGGCAAAACACAGTGTAACATGATTGTTAACCAGAGAAGAACTCGTCTTCTGTCAGATTCAAGAGCTAAAACAGTTTGCTTTTAAACGTGACAAAACAACACAAGCAACATAAAAATGCACAATGCTGCGAGGTCTGCCTCATAGTCATTTATTTGACAATTTTAGTTAAAAAAAAAAAAAACTTGAAATACATCAAAAACATAGCATGATTTAAAGACCATAATGATTCATTTATATCATTAAATATTAGTGAACCGGTAAACAAACTGAAATTGCAGTCTTCTCCACATATTCTGACGTCATATTAAGAAAAAATAGGCACATCACACATTTTGCAAGATATATATATAGCATATCACATTGAAAAATAAAATCAGACAAATATTCAGTTTGATCAATTAATAAACGGTATTTCTGTTGGTTATTTTCAAATATGTGATTGCGTGCCCTTGAAGAAAGATAGAGTAGACTCATTGCTGTTCTGTCATCTTTAGTCAAAGTGTTGATTTCGTCTTTGTCCTCTCCTCTCATTAAGATACATGTTGACGTAGGAAGTCAGCAGGTCGTCCATTTTATAGCCCTGATGAACACAGAAAATCCTATTTTAAAAGGCAGAAAATTTCTTTTCTTTCTTACTGGAGTAAGGAACATTATTTTCACTTACCAGGGAAGTTTCACACAGGATTTTGTTCCCTTTGACAAGGTTTCCTACAGTCATGTGGAAGTATGTGCTTCCACTGCACCAGTTTGCAATCTTGTTGTACGGATGCACTGCCAGAATGTCCTTAAACAGAAGTAGAACTCGATTAGTCCAACCAAACTCAAAGCTGGAGACAGAGCTTTTTACTTTCAGGCTTGCAGGGATGTAGATTTTACCACTCATCTGATCTCTTGTACAATTTTTCTTTAGAAGAAAATGCTTGTAATCATTTGATGATACCTTTGTTTTGGGGTGAATGATACTGACGCCCTGTTTACTGATGGCAATCCTCACAATGTCAGGGAAATTGGGCTCTGATGTTTGCTGTAAGATCAAGCAACGTCTTATACACACTTTTTAAAAGCAACATTAGCAAAATTATTATTGTGATGCAGACTCAAATTGCTTACTTTCACATCAAAAAAGGCACAGCCAAATGTAGGCCATTTATAGACAATCTTCAAAAAGCCAATCATTGCCTGTTCCACGGTCGTGCCCGCTTGCTTATTGTACTCGGCAAAAATGTGCTGTTGAGGAATGTTTGTATACAAAAAACGGTTTAAAAACGTAATATTACATATTAATTCCTAAATATCAATGCTTAGAAGAGCAGTGTACTGGAACTGACCTTCTTCCATTCATCAGCAGACATGGCTTTAAGCTGGTCATTAGGCACCAGGTCTTTCAGCATCCTAGGAATCATGGGAACCTGAGTTTTATCATCGTCCACTTTCACCCTGAACAGGAGAGCGCCGAGCGCCACCATTTCTTCTTTGGTACAACGATGATAGCCTCTCAAGTATTTCGGCAACTCCTAAAGAGTGCAAGGGAAAAATGTAATATACACTACCAATGAAAAGTTGGGGTCTCTTCTGCTCACCAAGGCTGCATTTATTTGATCAAAAATACCATTTAAATAGTAAATTCTGAAATATTAATACAATATATACATTTTCAATTTGAATACAATTATTGATAGACTGAATTTTCCGCAGCCATTACTCCAGTCTTCAGTGTCACATGATTATTCAAAAATCATTATAATATATTAACATTTCTTATTATTATCAAAGTTGAAAACAGTTGTGCTGCTTAATCTATTTGTGGAAACCACTATTATTTTCAGAATTGTTTAATGAATAGTTCAAAAGAACAACACTTATTTGAAACTGAAAACTTTTGTAACTTCATAAATGTATTTACTGTTTCTTTTGATCAATTGAATGCATCCTTGCTCAATAAAGGTATTAAAAAAAACTTTTGAATGTCAGTGTCTCTTATAAAGTTCTCACAGGAGAGCAACATGGGATTTTTTCAATATATTATCAAGACTGCCAGTACCTGTGGGTAATGGAAGATGAGATCTGCCTCCAGATCTTTCCCAGGGCTAATGTTGAACCACAGTTTTCTCATGAAGAAAACAGTGTAAGCTACATTCACTGGACCACCTGCTGTTTAAAACAGTAATATTAACAGTAACATTCATTTTGAATTTGATATCGTGACCATAGTGACTGAATGGTGAATGACTTGTTCTACTTAATCAATGATCCTAATAAAGGTTCCACCTAAATTAAAACTCACCCTGATTTACTCTCTTAGCTCTTTTGGACCAATCAGTAATCTGTCTGAGGCTGTCAAAGAAGTAGTCCATTTCATTCAGACTCAGAACCTGACAGAAAGAGAATGCCAGATTAACGCAAAGACAAAAAAATGTTGCAATGAATTAGTAAAGGAACATGGGATTGTTGGCAGGGCTGTGAGCCCTGTAGACAGAGTAATCCCAATAATCATATAGAGATTTAACAATATGTGTTTTAATTAGCAGTTCTTAAACTGGTTAGCCTGGGTACAAACCTTATCAGGAGTTTTCACGAAGATGCTGAAGCCGTCAGCTGAGGACAACATGAGTTTCATAGCAATGGTCTGGACCAGGTCTTTTATCTTGGTGTTGGTTGCCACCTCAAAGACCTGTCCAGGAGGGTGAAAAAAAAAGTTTCAGGGACACTGAATTGATTTAATGAATAAGATGCATCAGTTGCATTGGCAGCAAATTTGCTGTAGATATCGTGTTTATTTAATTGCTATTATTTTCACCACTTCACCACTAGTTAGCAGAACGGTCGTTTGCTATTTTGGGCCAGTGCTGCGTTGCCACTGAAATTGTTACATGTATTTATCTTGTATATCTACTTTTTATGACTTTCAAACTTATACACTGAAGTATCTAGCTGGATTACATGTACAAAGCTTTGTTGAAATTGCAAAAAAAAAAAAAATTACTTAATAATCCAGGCAGAAAGTGTTGAAAACGACAAACCAATCAGGAATGTTTTGCATCGTATGCCATTGTTTTACAGCAAAAACTTACATAACAGCTGCATAATTTCAACCTTGTTGCAATATTTTTATAATTAATAACATTTTTACACATTTAAAAAAATGCTGAAAAAATGTATTGATCAATACAAATAAAATATAATTTAATAGAAAAAAAAAATATATATATATATATGTATATATATATATATATATATATATATATATATATATATATATATATATATATATATATATGTTGTGTTACCTCTTGACTGCCATTGGGGAACTGAATTTTGTGGAAGATCTTGGTGCTGTTCTGCTGAATTGCTTCAACCTCTACCTGGTGAGGTGGAAGCTTTCTGGGCTCCATTCTAGCATAGAAACAATGACAAATCTTGTCTTCTACACAGTAAACACAAGGCTGTTAAATTATCACACCAAATCAACAAAGCAATTCTCATCATCTGTAACCCAGCTTGTGGACTCATTTCAACTACAGGGCTACAGCAGTGTCCCAGAAGTCTTTGAACAGTTGCCATTGCAGATGAAGCCGCTGTGAATTCTATACTATCCCATCTCTTTCCTGGCATTTGCACCAGTCTGGCAAAGGCTAGCATGCTAATAAAAGGAGAGGTGTGGCTATGCTATCGGGCATATAGTGTGTCATTTAAAAATATCAAATATCAATTACCCATTTTGAACATGGTTTTCAACATGCTAAACTACCAGCATCTGCTATAGATTGTTTATTTGGTCCTGCTTTACAGTATATCAGTCCAATAATATAATGCACATGCTGTTTGAGATGAGCTTCAATAGGTTATGGCTCCCAGGTAAGCCAGCCAAAGTTCAAAGAGTAAAAACAACACAAGCATTATGCTCGTAAGCTTTTTAACACAGATTAACAGTGACTTAAACATTGGCTTTCAGTGTTTCTATAACTGAACTCACATGATATGAAACTTAGATAAGTACAACCAATTCATTTAAACTTCAAAGTCTGTTTATCCATTGCATTTCCTCTTGTTCTTCTACCCACAATGCAACATGATCTCATTTGTAATGATAAAAGTTTAGGTTAAAATTAAATGCGGTCAAGCATGTGTCTTTGAATGCTGGCCATACCTCCGAGCCGCTTGCAGTCTCTGGAGGCAGTCTGTGGCCAATGGCTCTCGCTTGCGTGTCTCCATGAAACGCTGGGCATGCTTCATCAGAGAGTTAGTGGGAGGGAAGAGACCACAGCACAGCCACAGCAGCTGCCAGCCCTGCTCCACACTGTACCTGATTCACAAACAACACTCGGAAATGTTAACTCGCAATTATAATCTACCCTTTGTTTATTATAAATAATAGAATATAATCATAAACATAGCATTTGAAATGGCATATATACATATAAACGGTATATATACATATTTACAGACTATCTAATGTCCAGAAGTGCTTTAAGTCGCCAAGAAACGGAAGTAGCAACAGTCTTTTCTTCCCAATTTTGAAGCATATCCAAGTAAAACAGCTTCTTGAAAAGGGGAAAAAGGACTTGATTTTGTCGATTGAATTGATTGGATCTTTGCTATTGATGTGAAAAAATAAGAACAGTCCATTTTTTATTTCATGCTGATTTTAAATGCATTTTTAACATTGACATTTTACATTTAGCAAAGCCTTCTATCCAAGGTGCTTTTATCCTTGCTCAAGGGCACCTTAGTCATGGTATCGAAGGTGAGGAGAGAGTGCTGTTCATTCACAATCCCCACTTTCAATTCCCGCCGGCGTGGGAATCGAACCGGCAACCTTCAGGTTCAGTTCAATGAACCTGCTGCTTGTTGATTCTCATGCACAACAGACAGAGGAATCAAATTAATTATTTGCTAGACTAATCCTATGTGGGACCAATTTGACTATGTAGGATTTATTTCTTGCTTTTAAGGTATTATGGCTGCTAAAGGGAACGTTTACAATGTTTTTTTTTCCTGAAATGCACATTGTTTATTTAATTTCAAAGTGACACAACATGTTGGAATACCAGTAATCTAAAGCTTATGGACTTAATGGCATCTGAATCTAATATACTGTCAATAGTTAAGCATAGCCACAAAAGATGGTTAGGTATGAAAAACAAAACAAAACTACTGTAATCTATACTTCAAACCTATTTCTTAAATAATAAATGATCAAACTTAAAAAAATTGTTCACTTAAGGATAGAAGTCAAAGGTTGCATAGTTTCCCCTACCGTTATAAAGGGCAAGTTGACTTTGGTTCAACTAAAATCCCAAAAGGAAAGAACTATTGTGAAACTGTGACTCTGTCACATCTTTGTACCAAGTTCAAAAGAGTTTATGATTTCAGCAAACAAGACTCGTTTTAATTTATTGTTTGCATGGACACCATCGTTCAACAATTGGGGTAAGATTTTTGGGGGTAAGAATAATATTTCATTAATTTTATTTAGCAAGGTAATAGTAAAGACTTCTACAAAAGATTTCTATTTCAAATAAATAGTGTTCTAACTTTCTATTCATCGGTGAGTCCTGAAAAAAGATGCATCACAGTTTCTGTCAAAATATTGAGCAGCACAACTGTTCTCATCTAGTAATAATAATAATAATAATAATGAGAAGAAATGCTGATTTGGGGGCCAAGAAACAGAATGATTTCTGAAAGATCGTGTGACTGGAATAATGGTTGCTAAAAATTCAGCTTTGCCATCACTGGAATAAATTACATTTTACAATATATTAAAATAGAAACCATTTATTTTAAATTGCAAAAATATTCACCAATATTACTTTTTTTTTTTGCTGTATTTCTGATTAAATTTAAAAAAAAAAAAAAATCATACAAACCCCAATTTTTGAATGATGATGTACAGCCTTTCAATGAGCAAAATACAGTATTGACTTCTGTTTGAGCATGTAATGCTGTTTACCGGTTGTTATTGCTGGTCATTTGTTTCATGATCTGGCAGTAGATCTCATCTCTGAGTTCTTCATTTCCTGTAGCTGGGCCAAAGATCTGGTCTGTGAGTTCCAAAGGACTCTGAATCTGTCTGGTAGGGTAGTCACCCATATACTTCAGAATAGGTGCACACTGCATCAGTCAAGGAATCGGCACTTTTTTAGGCTTGTATTCTAGCAGGATATCCAGGTTAGCTGGTAAATCTTACTCATGGATGAGTGCTTATACATCTCTACATCAAATCTCATTTGGATATGTATTAGGTAAATGGTAAGATGTCAACTGTGACAACTGTGAGTAGTAAAAGCAATGAAAAAGCAATGTTCAAAATAATAACAACTTAAATATATGTGGCAAAGGATATCAGTGAAGGCCTGGCAGGCTTGTGGGCTTAAATCTGGATTACCCACCAGTCTCTTCAGCAAGGGCTGTCTGATGGGTTCTCTGGAGTTTGCCCACAGCCTCTCAGGTGCGGCATTCTTAGAGATCACCTGTCTGTTCACATCCTTGATGGGCTGTCTGTGACCACGACAGAAACAACATGGTGTTTGCTTCTGAAACATTGCAGAATGTAATGTAACAATGTGGTGAAACAGTGCTGAAAGTACCTGAAGTACTCAAGGGAAAACTCTTTGAGAGTTGAAGGAGCCACTCTTTCAGTGATGGTTCCTTTTGAGGTGTTGTCTATGATGGTCTTTCTCTGATCTGGGGACAAGCTGATCAGGCTCTAAAAAAATCATGCAAGGAGCTTTTAGCAATCTTTTTCAAAGCCAACACAATCATATTCCATAACCCAGATCACAGATCTAAAGCACTTTTCAACTCAATGGGAAAGCATGAAAAAATACAAATTCAAGTTCTCACCAGGACTTCATTGGTCGGTTTCGTAAGAGTCGGAAGAATCAAGACAGCATCTGCAGGGATCGCGCCGATTTCTCCAGTCCGCTCATTCTTACCCTTCAACCAGCCTCGGGCAGCAGAAAACTCATCATCCTGAATGAGGCAGATGAGCTCTGCCCTCTTAAAGCTGAGAAATGTTCGATCATCTTGAAAAAAATCCAAACCATTTTTCATTAGACAACAACAAGGTCAAATAATAGACTGGGATTTAAAAACAGACATTATTTAGTGAAATGTATGCAACTTGTTGTCTCTTCTGACCTTGTCTGTTGACCTCCTGTAGGGTCACAGCAAATTGGGAACGTTGTAAGAGACCTGCCAGAAACATGGCTACCAGATCAGAGATGTCCACGGCCACAAGTGCATTCAGTGTGAAGTCTCCTTTCAGAGTCAGCAAACACACACACTTCCTTTCTCTGGAGGGGGACGAGGCAGGAGGTATTAATGGAATTTACAAAGGAAGGCATCACTCATTTTTACTTAATTCAAAAATATAATATTTTAATACATTATACAAGCCCATCAAACATTAACTGGTGTCCAGCCCACCTAACAGTGTTGACCCCGGTGAGCTCTGGGTACGACAGCACCAGAAGAGTCTTTTCTCTTTCATCTAGGAATGTTATTCCCATTGAATTTATGGCAAGGATGAACTTGTTCTTTGGTAGAGGAGGACCTGAATATTGAAATGATACAAATGTAATCTCATTCATCAAATTATGAGAAAGCTATTCTTGTGCATTAGTTGTGGAAATGATCTAATTTGTAATGCACACCACCATTCAAAAGTTTGAGGTTGCAATGCTGCATAGAATTTTTTGATAAAAACAATAATAAAAAAAATAGTCATATGAAATATCACCGAAATTTAAAAGGACTTTTCTATTTGAAAATATTATAAAATATAATGTATTGCTCTGTTGCCAAAGCTGAATTTTCAGCAGCCATTTCTCTAGTCGTCAGTGTCACATGATCCTTCAGAATTCTGTCTAATATACTGATTTGATGATCATTATCAGTGATGAAAACAGTTGTGTTACTTAATATTTTTGTGGAAACTGATAGCTTTTTTCAGGATTTGCTAAGAAAGATCAAAAGAACAGCATTTATTCGAAAGAGTTTTTTTGAAACATTATAAATGTCACTTTTGATAGCTAAACAAAGTATAGCGATAAATGCTCTTTATACTAAGTGAAAATAGCAGTATTTTCTTTGCATTAAGTGTAAATAATTGTTACATGTTATTTATACTTATTGCAAATAGTGGCAGATACTATTTGCACCTCAGTGTAATTATACATTATATATATTATATATATATTATAATTATACAATATATATTATAAAACAGTATGCAATAATAACATATTT
Source organism: Opsariichthys bidens (assembly GCA_037194245.1). Taxonomy (NCBI): domain Eukaryota; kingdom Metazoa; phylum Chordata; class Actinopteri; order Cypriniformes; family Xenocyprididae; genus Opsariichthys; species Opsariichthys bidens. The sequence continues at coordinate 16,639,872 of CM074298.1, forward strand.
AGTTCATATGATTATATTTTTTGAAATCCTAAATCAATGGCTGCTTATTGGGACATATAAGCAACTTGACATTACATCCCCTACACCTACTTCTAACTCTACCAGTTAAACACTTTATTCCACTTTTAAATACCTGTTAGACACTTTATTCATTTATAATTTTCAAATATTTTCTTCATTTTTATTTAAAATAAAAGACACTCCAAGCTGATAAGAGATTGGAATAGGGAGAAGAACGAATTCGATAAAAGCGGATTCGAACTCAAGTCAGTGGCGTCAAAATCGAACGCCACCCATGCTCGACGCGACTGATTGTTTTGTCAGCAGGATTTCTTTTGTAATCTTGTCTGGCTCAATCAGATAATGGTGGACGGAGTTAGTTTTAATAGCCACTGGCAACAAGGAGGGCTATTTGCACTTGGTGTAAATAAACACTCTGATTAATTTATTTAAAGAAAAATAAATCTTACTGACCCCAAACTTTTGAAAGCTAGTGTGTGTAATAATGATCTTAATATGCAATGCATACCAGATATCTTTGCAACTTCAAAAAACTTGGAAAAGAACATGGGCCACTTTTGACGTGCATAGTCAACCAACTCTGCTTTCACTTTATCAGACTTGGTCCGAGAGTTTATGAATGGGCCCTAGTAGAAAGAAACAAATGCTTGTGACATTCTAGAGGAAAGCTTCTTTTTTATTATTATTATTTTAACATAAGCAGCAAAATAAAAAAAAAATCTGTACTTGTGCATGTGCTGTGTTGACCATCTGGATCCACTTGTCTTCTGACTTGGCCTCCAGTAGTTTGGAGTTAATACACTCCTTAACCACAGTCCTAGTATTCTCCATACTGATGTCTGATCCATACTGCACATAGAAATGCTTTGCGGCAAGTGCAACATAGTCTTCCTCCTGATAGAAACACAAAGGCGAAATACTATGGAATGAATGACACAACATGGTCACCATGTTGAGATCATATAATTAGCAAAAGTTTAAAAGATACTTGATATTCGGTAATATATATATATATATATATATATAATTTGACACTATTGGATGAGAACAAAACTTGATTGAGCTGATAAAAACAATTGTCTTCCATAGAGCTGCTTTATAGTTGAGAGTAAATGATGAATGAATTTTCTGTCAAGCTGTTTTGAAATAATCTGTACTGTATAGAGTTCTATATAAATAAATGTGACTTGATTTGACTTGCTTCCAATGGATGAAGTAATCATGAATGACAGTGAATAACACAATTCTCCAATTGCATTGGTAACAGAAAACAAATTGCATTTGATGCTGCATCCACACCACTAGGTGTCTGTAAATTGGCTGAAACAGCTAAGACAGCGTCCATTTTAGTTAGCCCAACATAATAAAATCACAAAATGCTTCTTTATAAATTGTGAGATAATTGCCAAAAAATTAAGTAAATATATATTTTAAATAAATTAAAAAATAATAGCAATTTACTACTTAATGAATGAAACCGTTAACATCATAACTGATCCAGAAATCGTAGCATTGTAACATGGACATACCATATACTTCTTGTAGTAATAACAATAACTAGGTAATAAGTGAAAAAAAGTGAAAGTCGTGACGTATTGTCAAGTATGGTGACCCATACTCGAAATTGGTGCTCTGCATTTAACCCATCCCAAGTGCACACACACAGCAGTGAGTAGTGAACAGACACACACACACAGTGAACACACACCCGGAGTAGAGGGCAGCTATTGCGAGAGCGCCCGGGGAGCAATTGGGGGTTAGGTGTCTTGCTCAAGGGCACTTTAGTCATGGTATCAAAGGTGGAGAGAGTGTTGTTTATTCACAATCCTCACCTTCAATTCCTGCTGGCGTGGGAATCGAACCTGCAACCTTACAAGCCCAACTCCCTCACCATTAGGCCCCGACTACCCGCTAATAACTAGGTACAATTCCTGAACCTACCCCTAAACCTAAACTTAACCCATGTAGTTTCCATATATTATTCAGGACTTTCTTGACAAGTACAAAAAGTGCAACCCGAAAAATGATCTCAAGCGCACCTTCTCACACTGGTACTCTCCATATCTCAGGCCTCTGATGACCTGTCTGTAGATAAGGTCTGTGCTGACATTATCCTGGCTGCAGTCGTGCCAAGGTGTGAAGATCTCTTTACGGAAGTAGAGACGCCAGGGGGCGTGTTGCTCCTGTCCACCCTTCCTCTTCACTTCCTGCTCACACTGAGAGATGGCATCCATCACATGCTCACGGCCACCACCTAGAGACCACACCTAGAAAGAGAGAGCACCAAACCATGTCTTAAATTCTAATCATACTGGGTAACCATGAACAAAATCTGACTTAATCTTTCAGTTCAGGCCAAGGGCATCATACCTTGTCATATAAAGCCATATACAGTGAGAAGCCAAATGTGTCCTGTAGTTTGACCTTCTGTGAAAGCATTTGGCAGACCTCTTTAGATGTGGATGCAGAATCTACAGGCATACTTATAGTTCTGCCATCCATCAAAGTCACAGAGATGGCCATGGGTTTCTTGGACTTGGTGGCCTGTGATTGAAGAGAGAGGGCGTGAATTATATTTTCAAATCTTCCATTTCATTTTGCTTGACTTGTACTGGAACACAAGAGAATAAAGACCTAAGATGTTTTCACACATGCAGCAATTTACAGCAACAATGCGGCTGGAAGCCATTATTTTCAATAATAATTTCAGCCGCCTATCGTCACGACGATATTCAGAAAAGTGTAACTTCATCTAAATAAGGAGTGACTATGAGTAGCAATGAAGACATTTAAGCACACATGATCCGTCTCCTGTGAGATACGGTAGTGCAGGGGTCTCCAATGAAAAATTTTCTTCTATAAAATTCCACTCATACTGAAAAAAAATATAAAGCAGGATATTATTAAGACAACAAAATAAAAAATTGTTGCCTAAATTAAATATGTGGCTGTTATATTGTCTGGAAAATGTTTACTTCCGTCACGATTGTGTTCTGTTTGGTTCGTTCCTGCTGTTCCTGTATTAGCTCTCAATAGTCTCTATGATTACTAGTCAATTGATCCTCATCCAGTTGTATCCATTTAGTGTTTCTTGTGTACATATACTTCCGGTACAGTTTGTTGTCGGTCATCGTCTATGTTTAAGTGGTTGTGTAAGTAGTTTTTGCCGCTAGAGGTCTTTTATTCAAAACAAAGGCGTAGCTTGATGATGCCTTGATTCATGTTGTCTTCACGACTACATCCAGTGGAAAAGGCACTTGGGCAGAAATATTAATAGATGAGCTAATGTATTCAAGATTTATTAACATTGCTGTAGTATGAATCAGGGAGCTGAACGAGGCCGCAAGACCGATTGCCAATGAGAGACAAGCGCGATCGACTCAAGAGCAGTGGAGCTTTTATTATGCCACAGAGTTCTGGTCAGGAGTACATGGGCTAATGCAGCGCTGTTTTATCATATTACATACATTTGTGTGTTGAAAGTTGTTATAACGATCACTCTTTGAGTTCGCTGCTATGAGACACTTGTTGCACACTGCAGTAAGCTAGATCGATATTAGGCATGGTAAAACATGGTACTTGTGGTAAATCAAGAAAATATGAGATTTAAACCATAAGACTCACTGCGTTGAGCTATATAACAACGATTAGCTTCTGTCGATAAATGTTTCCAAACAGTTGATCGCATCTCTAATAAAACACATATTATATTAAAACATCTTTGGTGTTTCCATGGTTTCTATTCCATGCTTTCAATGGTTTCAATGTCATTGATAGGCGAAATATTGGTTATTTCTTTGGATTTAAACATTTTTGGATCAACAAAATATATAACACTGTTCTAGTGTTTTGTTTTTGTTTTTTTATATTTGAATCCAAAAATCTTACATATTGTGCCTTCAATTTATTGTTCAGCGGACTCCTGTTTCTGTCAGTGGATTTAATAAAGACGGTTCTGTTTACTCTCCTTCGCCATGTGATGTGTATACACAGCCAGATCATTACAGCTTGTTATTGATATTATTTTTTTCTGCCTTTTTACAAAACTATATGCAGATTTTTTTTTCTTTTCTGATAAAAACGAGGGTTATCAATAGAGCAAAATCCTCACAATTAATTTCATGATTTCTTACTACTTTGGAAAGCAGAAAGAAAGCACTAAAATAAATTAAGTCTCTCAGGGTTTTTTTTTTTTTTTTTTGTGGAACTGAAAACATGCATCCTAAACATGCATTTGCAACCCAGTTTGAAAATGCCAGTATGATGGAGAAGTTTATGTTTCTGTGAGTGACATGATTTGTCTCAGCCCAGACTCATTTAAAAAATAAATAAATTATGCATGAGTGGTTCAATGATAATCATTCATCTTGTTGTTCAATCATTATATGATGTATCATGCATGCACTGCTGAAATTTACTGTATATACTAATTTACACACTCCCATTTAATTTAAAAGCAGAAAATTGAAATGACAGCTCGTTTTTACAAGCAATTCATATCATCTGTGATCAGATTTTAAAAATGGCCAGTTGTGTAGTTCAACAATCACTTTTGTGTGATTTTTTTGTGAACAAGGCATAAATGTCTTCACCTGGAGCTCCAGCCAGCTAGGAGGCTCTCCACGCACTCCATTGGCAACAGTACGCCTCAGCCGCTCAGCGCAGTAAGGTGCGTATCCCACAGGACCAAAACGAAGAAAACTTTGCAGGTACTGTGAGGAGGAGAAGTTCAACATGACTGAATAAGTTTAGAAATACTCTTTTATCTCATGAAGAAGGAGTGACATGATGCATCAAAGAGTTCATCAAGGAAGAATATTCTTCATTCACCTTAATGAAGTGCTCGGTGGGAGGGAAGATGCCCAAACAGATGGACAAGAGGATCCAGCCACGAAAGAAGCTACCGCGGTTCGAGTTCTCCTGGAGCTGCTTACAGATCTGGCAGTAGATTTCATCCCTAACAATGAGAGATGCTAAGGACTTAGAAGCAGAAATTTTTGACCACTAAGCAATAGATTACTAATGGTTTTAATAACTAAAAACCTGAGGTCACGTCTGACAATGGCATATCCAACAATGATATGCAACTTCTCAAGAGACGTCATTGGCCGGTCCAGGGTGAGTCCGTCTCCGTTCATTTCATCTTCTTCACTAATAGTTTGCACAGTGGGTTGTTTGGCAACTTCAGACCCATCTTCTGCCTTAAAATGAAAAGTTAGAGAGTTTAGACTATAATTTCAAGGTATGTCATATATCTTTTAGATGAACGCAAGAATGGTTTATGCAGGAGTTAGGGGGGTAACGGCACATGTATTCATCCCAAACCGAACGGTACGGCAAATAAAAGTGTCTACAATATAGAAAAAGTTTTTTAAAATTTTACAGCGTCATTGTTACATATGTTGCATGCATTTACTATAGTAATAACTATAAATTATGCATAATTACATGCAACTAACCCTAAACCAAACCCTAATCCTAACCCTATATTATAATTACATGTAGTTACTTAATATTACTATTTTAATCATTATTTTCTAAAACTTTTTAAATAATTACTATTTTCAAGGTAAAAAGTATATATATGTTGATGTCGCACCATGTGACATTTTACAATCTGAACTAACCTTGTCTTGTTAAATTAATTAATAGTTTTTATTTATATATTTGTTGTCCCATCTATTTAATTACTCAAAACAACAGGTAGGTAGAAAAAAAAAAAAAAATCATTGACCAATTTTTCTGTGTCTCACCTCTTCTGCTATAACAGATGGTTTTCTACTGGTTCTTCTGTTTGGTGGCAGCCCCTCAGGAGTTGTGGAGGTCTTTCTGTTTCGGGACATTATATCAGTGAAAGTTGAGGTCTTTCTGTTTTTAGGACCCTGCCCAGGTATGGCAGATGGTTTGCGGCCAGGAACGGCAGATAGTTTGCGACCTGGAACACCCTCGTCTTGTACAGATTTTCTATTCCGGGACAGTATGTCGGTGAAAGTCGAAGATTTTCTGTTGCGGGAAGCCTCTTCTGGACCTGTAGTGACGTTCCTGTTCTGAGTGTTTCTTGTATTTCTCATTCTCTGAAAAAAATGAGACATGGACACTTTCAGAACATTCCTTGCATAGTTAAACAAAATACAGCTGATTGCTTTTCTTGCATTGAGAGAAGGGAAATATGTTGACAGGTATTCAGAATAGAGTTGTCTTATAACTCATAATATTACTCATTACTCATAGTAGTCATAAACCTGCTTAAAAGACCTGCTTTGCCAGTCTTAGGTGGTTTAAACTGGTCTCTGGTCAAGCTGTTTTTTTTAGCTGTGCAGTCAGCTGGTCAGACCTGCTGTTTTTGTCAGCAGTGAAAAAATAATAACTAAGAGTTTCCTCACCTGGTCCAGGCCCACCATATGGCTGAGGCGTCTATCCTGTCTGGAGGCCACATCCTTCTGCAGGGAGCGATCAGCAAAGGCTGGTCCACCTCTCGAGATCCCCTGAGCCTTTGGCTCAGGAAGATCCCCCATAAATCTCAAGATCATCCACCAAACTGTTAGTGAAGCCTGTGGAGAAGAAGAGAAGATCAGTTGTAAGGCCTCATTTTATATTGTAACTTGTCAGTGCAACACAACATTAATCAACAAAAAGCTGGTCAAAGGTGGCTTTACCAGGACGTCATTCTCATCCTCATGGTAGAGCAGCGGCTGACGTATTCTCTGACGAATATGTGTGGGTGTGGCAGCACCCTGGAAGTACATGGAAGCAAACTTGGAGAAGGAGTACTCATCCAAATCATCATAGTCTTCCTCTGGAATCGCCATCATTGGAGCATCGTCCAGATCCACCTCCTCAAGCACCACCCGCTTTCCCTCCAAGTCCTAAATGCACACACACACACACACACACATAATGATTTTCATACCGAGCTAATTACATTTTCTTGCCCCTGACGCTAAACCTACCCCTAAACCTACCCATAGTTCTGGGCAGTTTGACCAAAAATCTGTATCACTGTATATATATCACAATATTTTTTTTCTTTAATAATTTCTCATTTTTATTTTATGTTTTCTTTGTTATTATTGTAATTGTATTATTATTCCTAGAAAAATGTGCACTCTACTGTGTAACAGTAATATATTTGTCATAATTTAAGTTAAACCAGACTTTTATTTTGATTTTATGTGTGCACATGTGACATGACGAGAGTTTTATCAAATGAAATGGTAGAACACTTATGAAGTGAGCAGCTCTGCAGATAAAGTTAATGTGTTCATGTCCTATTGAGACGGCAGATGCTGGAAACACCACGAGTGTCACATGTGTTTGAGTAGTAGATGAAATTGCGGCGCTCATTCACGCAGAACATGCAGACTTTTTTTTGAGCTTAAATATTCACAAACACTGGTCCATTTCACGATTTGATCCATTCTACAGCCCTACTTGTAAAGTTCCTTGACATTTCGCATTCTCTAGTATGTTCCATTTGTGACTGGATTCTGCGATTCCACGTTTCATAATTTACTTTTACAAAAATACATTATCGAAACTGAGATAGCATGGTATAGCATCCAGCACGACTTTCTCATCACAGAAAACTCTACAATTTTACATTTTTAAGAAAGGCTCCATGTAAAGTATCATATTTGATACATTAGGCTAAGATTACTAACTATGATATAGTAGAATGTGGAGGTCATACTTGAGAAGGAAAAAACACATTAGTTTCATTCAGAAACCCAAACTGAGCAAAAATATAGAATTTGGTGCAGCTGTAATTTATATGGACAGAAAATAAGATGAAACTCTGATAACTTGTAATGTAGATCTTTATGACAGTATAGCAGACCACTCACAAAAAATGGATATAAATATCAGTTTTTACTCTCCAAATAATATGTCATAGTAAGATGACTTTTAAAGTTGAGATTTCTAATTAAAACTCTGCCATTTTCACTTTGGGAGGCAAAACATATAATGCAATGCGATACAATGATGAATGAGAGATGTACAAATAAATGCTCCTTAAAAGCCTGAAGTATCATATTTGATACTCACATTTTAACATTATTTTTCTAAAAAATGATGTAATGATTATCAAGTAAACCTAAGTTGCTTCAGTCCAGTAAGAGTACATTTTTAAATATTACTAACAAGGTAAAAGTTATTCTCACATTTACTTTATATTTTTAGAATTATAGTAAAGGGCATTTTACTTGCTAAAAAAGTCGAACTATCAATCAGCCAACAGAAGGCATTTAGAAGATGTACAACAGGTTTTTCAGCAAAGTACTGATCAGGTTGATAATTTAGAGGCCTTAGAAAAGTCACAGTAGGATTTATAGGGTTAAAATCATGCTTCGTTGAGAAGTTCGATCACTGACCTCAAAGCCCTGAGGTGCCTGGCCCTCCTGTCCGCCAACCATGCTAGGCAAGAAACCAAAGATATCATCCACCATTTCCTGGTCCGTAATGGATTCCAACTGTTCAGCCGCATCTCTTTCTCTTTTCTGCCGCAGAACTTCCTCAAGCCTCCTCTGTCTTTCTAGAGCAGCAAGTTCTTCTGCCCTACGCTCTTGAAGTGAGAGGAAAGCCTGCAAACAACAGGGTCAGTGATAGATGATGACGTGGTTTCAGATATTAAGCAACCTGTGCTCTAAACGTGGCTTCTTACATCTCTCTTCATCTTCTTGACAGCTTTTCTGGCAAGAGTTCCTCTGGTGTGAGCCTGCAGGAGGATCACTGCCTCTCTCTTTCGTTTCCACTCCTTCCTCGCCAGATATCCACGAGTCTGAGTCTGAAGCAGAAGAGTTGCCTGTCGCTTCTGTTTATAGTGCCAAGCCATTTGACGAGAGCGTACTTGAGCCCGTAGACGGGCAAAACCCAACTGGACCTACAGAAAGACAAGTTACACTCTACAAACATGTACAAGCAATGACAATCATCTTTTAAAAAATGTCACAACTGGGCAACTCACCACTCTGTAAACTTTTCTGACTTTGTGTCCACGCCAGGTTTTCTGTATGGTCACTGCTGCTCCTCTCTTTCTCAGGAACGCTTTCCTGCAAGAAAGCAAAACGGTGAGTTGTAAACAAGGGTACAAATTTCTCTACAAACATTGGAGATTATCCATAGGAGTCTTGTACCTGTATTTGTATCCTCTCAGGACTTTCTGAATAAGAAGTGCCTTGTCATTCAGAGCCTTATCTCGTGCCAGTTCCAAAACAGTATCATGGAAATCCTGACACAAATATGCACCGAGTTAGAATTGATCTACTTTAGAAATTCTGTAACGGTACCTGTAAAATTCCCCTCAGTACCTTCAGAAACACTTTAGTCTTGCCGATCTTCCAGTCATCCTCAGTCAGAACGTTCTCACAGATGCTTTCACAGCATGCCTTGGCACTCTCCTTTAATGTTACAGTCAATATTATATAGTGAACATTAATATCCAAGCTGCTATAATGCAAAAATTTTACTTTTTTTGGTTTGTTTTCCATCTAAAATGCATTTAAAATTCCCATCTATATATATATATATATATATATATATATATATATATATATATATATATATACACACATACATTAATAATACAAATGCATTTTGTCTTAAGGCAACATATTATTTGCACACTTTAAAAGATGCTTCAAGAGATTTTAGCAGTTTTTCTAACTTCCGCTCAGTAAAATGTAAAAATAAAAGGGATGAGCCATATCGAAAATGTATTGATTTATTAAACTGAAATCAAGGCAAAAATACTTGTTTTGGAATACCACACATAAAATGCCCTTACTACCAGAAGAAGATCACTGAAATGAGCCCTGAACTCTAACAAAAACAAACTAGAGTGACCCACTCTTTTTAGCCAATCACAGAGCACTCTTTGCCTCTCTGCCCTTGATATACTAGTATTTGCTGACAACAGTTTGGCTGACGATTTTGAGGCGACAGGGTTTTGTGGTCGAATGGTGGCCACTGACATGGATTCAGTGGATAACTGTGTTAAGGTTAGAAAAATGGCTATAATCGCTAACAAAACCTTCAAAACCTGTGTCAATGTATGTTACCAACACAAAACCAGCATAATCTAATCATTTAAAGCATCTCTTACAGTTTTGGGGTCACAAACACTGGACCTGAGCAGCACACGGTAGCGCTCCAGAAACTCATCAAATGTGTGGCGGATGGGATAGCCGGCCTTCCTGATACGGATAGTCTCCATCATCCCAGAGTAACGAAGTTGACGGATACACAGTTCCCTGTCAAAGAGCTGAAACAATAATAGAAAAGTGGGTCATTGAGAGAAAATCAGCTCATGTACATTGAGGGAGGGTGGAGAAACGAATGAACAACCTACCATAGGCTTCTTGTAGTCATTGGGTTTAATACAGCGAATGAAGAACGGCTGACAGGCAGCTAAAGTCTTCATTAAAGAGTCGAGTGACTGTCGAAATTGAGCAGTTAATGTAGGCGCTCGCTTCTTTGAGTCTGCTGTTTGCTAAAGATGTTGCAAACAAGAGGGAAGGCATATTAAAATCCTTTTATCATCATTTTATCATTACAGAAGAGTGGAAGCTGTAAAAGTGGACCAACTCTCGCCCATGATTTCGAAGTAAAATGCTCAACAATTACATATGGGTGTGGTGTTTTTTTGGGTGTCACAAACGTTTGTTTAAATACTGTTCATGCCAGTGTACAGTCATGTTTATACCCTGATAGCCTTTCATTGGTGTCAACTTACCCGCAATGAGCTTTTTGGGGTGACGATAGTGTGGTTGGTACTAGTTTTCCCCTCTGTGGTACTGATCTCATTGTGGAATATCTGCTTCAGGAGCTTATTGGATGATGTTTGCATCAACTGGATAACATCACTACTCAGAGCATCTCTGTTCTTCTCAAGGAAACCTTAATTCACAGTAAGTTTCATAAAATATTTTCCACTTTTAAATCGTTTTAAAGCAAAACACTCCAATGGGAAAGTACTTTGTGAGGAAGTTTAATAGCATTTATTACCTTTGGAGTCATAGTAGACAACTCCAGCAAAATGTCGGATTCCAAACTGTGTGTCGTGATTATTTTTGGGGGGCATGTAGATATCACCCTTCCCATGAACCTGATTCATCTTGTTGAGCATGGTAGCATCAGTGCCCTGGAAAAAAAAAACACAGCTGTACATAACTGTACATATAACTACTCCTCTATAGATTGTGATTACAGATGTGGCTTTGAGATATCAGTAATCACACATAGTATCATAAAAAAGTAATCAAAGGACAGCCTACATTGTAAATAAAAGCAAATATGTTTTGTAACCTTAGGGAAGTGACTTTCTTCATCAATAAGAGAGAGAACGTTGAGAGACTTTATGGCGAGCACTTCAAGTGTGCGCTGGTTGTCGTTAAACTCAATGCTCTTCCAGACTATGTCTTCACGAGCATATTCCAGTTGTTCAAGCTTGAAGACGTGTTTCACAAAGAACTGCTGAAGCTGCTCATTTGCATAATTGATGCAGAGCTGTTCAAAGCTGCAGGAATCACAGATAGAATTAAGATAGTTCACCTTAATATAACAATTCTGTGATAATTTACCCTCATGCTGTTCCAACTGTATGACTTTCTTACTTTCATGGAGCACAAAAGGTGAATTTTTGAAGAATATCCTGGTTAAAAGCATTATAAAAGTTGTTGCAAGTGAGCTCAAAGGGGAAACATTATTAATTATTCATATATATTGGTGGAGAGTGTGGGCAGAATGTATACATTTTGGTGGAGAATGTGGGCAGTTCCTTTGATATTAAACTAATTCTACAAGCTTATCTAAACCAATATATATATATATATATATATATATATATATATATAATTCGCTGTGGACTTATCATTCACTGAAACTTGCCTTTTTCGAAACAGCTCTAAAATTAATTATGGTGGCTCTGGTTGAGCGTCAATAGCATCAAACGTCATTGCTTCAACTGTCACTGACATTTCAAACCTAACGTGACACATGCGATGGGGTCAAATTTATTAGGAGATCTACGGCAAGGAGGAGTAAGATTGTCAGTAAACAACAATTTATATTTCAGTCTATTTATCACACAACTATCATATGACTTCAGAAGACTTGGCCTATAGCACACAAGTTGGGTGTATTATTTATTCATTTATTTTTGATAGATTTATGTGTTTTAGTCTCCATTCATTTTCATTAAAAGGAAAAAAGCAGGAAGGATATACTTCAAAAATTTATCTTTTTTTGTTGCAGAGAAGACAAGAAAGCCATGCGGCTTTGCAATAACATGAGAGACCTCATGCATTTACATTATGTATTTATATTACAAACCTGTTGTTTTTGAAGTTTTCAAAGCCGAAAATGTCCAACAAACCAATAGAAAGTCGGATGTGTTTGGGGTCATCAGGGGGTGGTTTATAAACGGCACTGTTGATTTTCTCCACAACCCACACAAACATTCTTCCGTAGATGGCCTGCACACAGAAAGATGACGACAGATCTATACCAGAGTATATTAGATCTGACATCAAACACTGAAACCTAAATTCAGTTGTACAACCTTTACAAAGGCGTCTCTCCCATCCACTGCTTGTGCTGAAGTCAGAGGTTTAGACACGCTCTCCCTGTTGGTCATCAAAGAGCGCCGTGTCAAGCTCACATCCAGGGCATCTGGAGCCACCTACAAAAAAACAGAAAAAATCTATGGGCTTGAGTGTGCTGCACAAAGACAAAATTCTTTTCAAAAATGGTCTCTAATTACCTCTAATAACTGAGCAGCCATTTTAAAATGTGGCGAGGAAAGAATATCGCAGCTCTCCAGGTTGTTCATAATGGTGTCTTGAAAAATAAAAATGAAAATATCAAATGAGCATTCAACATGCTAGTTTATGTCTCTATTGGTGGTTCTTTATTACTCCTTACCCTCAAAGTCCACATTCCCCAAGTGTAGGATGGCAGCCAGAAGCTTGTTAATTTCCCATGTGTCATTCTCTGTGAATGTCAGGATCTTCATTGCTGAACGGAAGCTGGCATACTCTTTTATGTCATCCCGTCCTTCACATGTAGTGCACTCACCCTAATCCAACATAATCACGTTTAATGTAATGATACTTAAAGGGATAGTTCACCCAAAACTGAAAACTGTCATTCTTTCTTTCTTCTGAGGAACACAAAAGAAACCTTGACGGTCCAAACTACATTGACTTTCATTAAAAATCATCTTTTGCTTTCTACATGAGAAATTCTGATGACACATTTTGGTGTGAAATTTAATGTCACATCATTCCACCCATTCATTCTCTCCCCACAATGACTTTGACAAAAAAAAAATGTTAAAACACATAAAAAAGTGAGAAGAATTCAAGAAATAGATTTTATTATGAGCAATACCATGGTGAGATAGTTGTAATCTGCAGCATTTCCCAAAGACAGGATCTTCTTTTGATCAGAAGACATTCCCATGAGCATGCAGTAAAAAATGTGGTAGTTTCTCTCTTGTTGGGCCTGTGCAAAAATATACTATTATTTATTGAGCAAATAATCAGTTGTACATTTCATCTGAAAGATTTCAACAGATTATGCAATCTAATTATCATTATGGTTTACCTGTCGACAAACACGTGATTTCTCGAGTAGGTACTGTTCAATGCGGGCACCCTCTATTGCTCCAGTTTTAGTGAAGTGGATGTCAACGTATTTTCCAAAGCGACTGGAGTTGTCGTTGCGGATGGTCTTTGCATTACCAAAGGCTACAAAATAAGAAATGATGTTAATACTGAACTGCTTCCCTGAAGAACAATAAAGTTGAGTGATGCAGGGGCATCATATATGTTTATTTATATGTAACTTTACCTTCTAAGATAGGGTTTGCTTCTAGAATCTGCTGCTCAATCCAGGAGCGCTGCCCACTTACTGCCGCAAGAAACTGCAGCATGAGTTTGGTACTCTCTGTTTTTCCTGCTCCGGACTCCCCACTGACAAACACAGCACATACAGATGCTCTCAGAACACATCAAACAAATAACGCTAACAGAATGTAAGACAGCTGTTGGAGTCGGTCCGACTTTTTGTCAACATTCAGGCCCAGTTTGTTCTGGGTGTTTGCACAGCTGGCAATAGCACATAAAACCGGCTATTGAAGTATAATACAGCAATGATTTTTAATAGCTTACTCGAAAAATCAAATTTGCATCAAAGATGAAAGAAAGTCAGATGGGTTTGTAAGAACATTGGTGAATAGTGACAGATTAAAACCAAAAGGTTTTAAACTCTACTATAAACTGTCAGTTTCGCCCAAGTACGAATGACTGAAGGACCTAATGATGCAGCACTGGTCTTTGCGGTTCCGGCGCATGTTGAAGAAACAGCTGTCTGCGATGGCAAAGACGTGCGGGGGGAGATCACCCAACCGCCGGTCTGTGTACTGCTCCACCTGCTCCGGGGTGTAGATTGGCAGCAGCTGGTAAGGGTTCACTGCCACCAGAATCGACCCCGTGTATGTCTGTCAAAACAGGCAAACAAACGAGATTATAGAAGGTCCATGTAATGAAAGTCTATGAAGGTTTTTAGTTTTTGCAGCTGGAGGAACATTAAATGTTTATAATAAAACATCTACATCTACATTTAACTGCTCAGTGCCATGAACTGTCCTTTAAGATAGCTGGATTTCAAGTCTTCAAGATAGGTTTGGATTTACTATATAATGGGTATGTCAATGTTGTATAACAATATGATCCCCTGATCAAACCTGGAACAGCCGTTTCTATGGAAACAATCTTGTTATTAAACAGGAAGGGCAAAGAACAGCTGGTGAAAGAACTCAAGTTGGTGAATTAAGTGGACAATTCACTCCCTATTCTGGTTATTTATTGGTTCATGGATCTCGAAACTGAAAAATGTTTTAATTTTTTTAATTTATTAATTAAAAAAAAAAAAAAAAAAACACACACATTTCAGACATAAGAACTCACATAGATGGTTCCTTCTTTGTAGCGTACTAGAAGGTTCCGTAACAGTCCAGCCTCATTTAAGTCACCCAGCCGTATCATATCATCCACACCTTTCACAGAGGTGGGGTGCATGGGCTTCAGAGAGTTATCCTTCTTAATCTTGTGCTCCTGGAAATCATGCCAAAGACAACATCAGCAACACTTTTGGAGTCAAGAGCAGCAGTTCTTCACCATCAAGATTGTCAAAAATCTTACCTTTCCCTCATCGTCAATGAGCTGAAGTTGCCCCGTGTCTGAGAGTCTGACTTCAGCTCCGATTTGCACCCCATCACTGCAGTCCACCCACACATAATCTCCCTAAAGTGGTTGAAGAACATTTTAAACAATAAAATATGTTAAATCAAGATAAATTCACTTTACTTCCAATAGTATCCAAGGGCTTTTTGTACATGGATCATGGTAATAACTTTGAAGCACATTGTGTGTACATATACACATCTATATGCATCATGATAGCACCACTGAAAATTCCATCCTTTTCCAGACTCAAATTTCCAAACCTCAACCCTATTTTACATAAATGGTTCATTATATAGCAGTATATCTGGTATATAGTGCAATCATCTTTGAATATTTTCTAAAGAATTTTCTCAAAGTGATAATAGGCTTGCATAATAAACCTAAAACGCTTTATAATTTGATCTGAAACAATGAATCAACACTATCAACAACGTCGACAATTATGTTTGTTCTCGAATAGTCGTTTGAACTCATTTTGAGCCTGCAATAACGCAGTTTGAGCAGTGGGGCGCAAGTTCACGATTAATCAGTGAAATAATCGTCATTCTAATAATCATTAGATTAATCGGTTATGAAAATAATCATTTATTGCAGCCCTATTTATAACCTGGATATATTCGCCTCATGTGTTGCTGGTTTGAGTGGCACACGCACATTCAATTAGTGAAGTTCAAAAGAGACTCGCTTATGGTAAAGACAAACAGTTTTACCTAATGAATATGTGCGCCTTGAATTCATTCAGTCGTGTTTGACAATCACAAAACTTTTGCCATGAAATCACTCTGCTTGTATGATGGGTTTATATTTCAGAAAACTGAAACACAAATATTTTTCCATAGTTTTCTTTTTTCCATATTTGTCCACACTGCATAGGAACCCTGACATAATAAAAGTGTACGAATAAAAAAACATCCTTATGTAAGTAAAATAAACTATTAAACTGTTAAAAATAGTTTTTAAAACTGTAAAATTGGGGGTTGAATCAAAATTAGACGAATATTCCAAATAAAATTCCACAGATACGTTTTTGGTTTTTTTGCTTTTAATATATATATGTATAATCTGTGAGACTTTGCAGGACAAGAGGTGTATTTACAGATCAAAATTTTGTTTAATAACCTAGAATAGAAAGAAGAAGGTATCATGGAAATGCCGTAGTATTTTCCATAAGGTGAAAGTCTCAGCAAATACTTAAATCAACTTACCTTCCTTAAAACCACCATGACTGAGCCCTTCTGTCCCCCAGCCTGAATATTAAAGCAAAGGGAAAAATGTTATAATGAATTATTTCCAGGGTAAATTAATTGGTGGGGCTTATGAAAAAGGCAAAATGGCGTCTACAATCCACGTACACATTCCCTGAAGTACATCATATAATAGTCTTATCCCTCTATATAGAAATTAACAAAACCATCTACACTTTTAAAACATCCATCGTAACAAATCCAATGTGAGCTCCCTTTACCTGTGGATATTTCGTGAAGTCTGATCAAGAAATATTTTCTGTCCCTCTTCTTTGAAGTGAGAATAGATCCCGTGTCAGTTTTCTTTCGAAAGAAATGTCCTCAGGTTCCTGCTGGGAGACAACAGGTGTTTATGATACTTTGACTTTGCTCCCTGACTAACACATCCATGATGATAAATACAATGACGCTCTGCCCTCCATATCAGAAATCTTGAAAAAAGTCTGAGTGGATTATAAATACCACAAAGCACTAGAAACTAAAAATAAGAACACAAAGCTTTAAATAAAAGTGTCTTGCCAAATGAAAGCTTGTAAAAATGAAACAGAAAGACAATGTGGATTTGCACAGACCAGTGATATAAATATCAATTAAAAAAAAAAAAAAATATGACAAATAAAAAGTAAATAAAATGTCATTCATCTATAACTTTTTAGTTTTACATAATGCTCTTTCTGTGGACCTTTGGACCGCGTGACAGCATATGGAGGGCTGAGCTCTGATCAGAAGAGGCAATCAAGTTGTAAATAGCATAGTGTCATAGTTACTCAGGGTGGAGCCATTCTGGAAAGTCATATTTCTATCGAGCAATTTAAAAACTCCTTTGCAAGAATTCAAAGTGATAGTTTATGTGGTGCGGTTTCAGTAAACAGCCAGTTTACAGAACAGGTTCTCTCGTCTCACATTATATTCAGTGTTTTTGCCTACTAGTATGAATTAACATTTAAATTCATCATTTGATACAATGCATTTATTATATATATGAAAATAAATACCTGCATGTAATTAAAGCTGTAAATATTTTTTGTAATTACACTGTTGGCCCTTCTCTTACCCGTTACCCTCTTATACCTTTATCCCACCTCAATTGTAGCATGTGCTTTTCAATAAAACTTGAACACAGAAAGAAATTTGTAGCTAACATTTTTTTGTATGTCGATACAAGTTAAAAGACACCTAATATTAAGTGTAAAATGTATATCCTTGTATAAAATGTATACTAGCAAAATAAAAAAAAAATAAAAAAGATTTGACCATAAACTACAGGAAGAAACGAGATCATATAAAACTGTTGGACTCTCATAAGACATTTATATTCAGATTTCACATAATGAAGGGAATTTCCTTTCGTTTGCTACACATAAAATGCATCAACTCTAGACGTAGAAATACCATGTGCTTTTTGGGAGAACTACTAATGTTAGGTTACCATTATCTAATACAACAATTTAAATTGCATTAAAAATAGCTAGTTTTACACAGTTTAGCACTTCAAATCGGTCAATTCTCCCTGTATTCGCTTTTTTTATTTTAACTCAAAGTCTATTTTGTCATTTCTGAACAATGAAATTGGTATACATTTTACCATCTTCTCCACAACATAAATTTTGGAAGCCATTCTGGGAATTCACGGAGTACAGTTGAAACAGCAGGCCAGATTTCCTTCTGTATAACTGATCTTTTTTTGGGGGGGGGTTTTAGAAAAAAAAAAAATCACTTGAAATGTTAGTTCTTTCACTTAAGAAGAAGTCTTGTGAGGTGCATTCAGTATCAAATGTACTTGCTAAACAAGATGCTTTGTAAATGTATCCAGTTTTACTGTAATAGCACATAATAGAGTACACACAGAAAAGTAAAAGAATGAAAAAAAAAAAATGTACAAAATACTCAAATTATTATTCAAACGCAAAACATTCACTTACAGTCTGTAAAACAGCACAAAAAGACTCAGCGAAACAACGTCACTTCCATTAACAACAATCTTCTTACACTGAAACATAAAACAATGCACACATTCTTATAATATAAATTCACATAATTATACTGATTCTTTCAAGTACACATTTCACTGCTTTGTACTATCATCAGTCACTATAGCGCTTGAATGTTTACAGTGATGAAAACAAACTAGACGGGTTAAGGGTATCATTATTATTAAAGACTATTACCTCATTTTCATTGTGGGCTTAATTTGTTGACTAATCTGGAAGTGTTTAACACACACACACACAAAAAAAAAAATTAAATTTTTTTTTTTTTTTTTTTTTTTTTTAAATCCCCCAGTTTCACCCATGTTACAAGGCACCAAACATGGAAAGTTCACACACTATTGTGAGTGTGTGTATGTGTGCAGTGTGTACTGGTGTGAATCAAACTAAATACAGAAGTTACATCTAGCAAACATGACCTTTCTGATCTTAAAGTCCACTACAGCAAAAGCTTTGCCTCTACAACAACAACAACAACAAAAAAACAATACAACATAATGGGTTTTTTTTTTTTTTTTTTTTTTTTTTAAATGAAAGGAATTTCTTTAGGGGAAAAACAAAAAACAAAAAGTGTTGGTTAACCAGGCTGCCTTATACCCAATGGACAGTCTGATGGTCCACAGTAAGCAGCAGTTCCTGTAAAAACAGTCCAATGGTTTACGAATGTCTCTCTCTTTGAGACTGTAAAAGAAAGTAGATGATTGTGCACAGCATCCTGATAAACCATGACAGATCCAGCTTTTGATGAGCATTCGTGTCCAACTACGCTGAAGGAGAAAGATCAAGACCACGGAGGGGCTTCTACGCCCGCTCCTTGCGCTTTAACTTGGAGCTCTTCTTGGGAGTTCCGTTCTTGTTGAGCAGCTTGAGGACTCTGTCCTTATGGTCCAATACTTTCATCATGGTGTCGCGAGCTTCAGTCACCTGATCCATCACGAGTTTGCAGCGTTGCATGTTACCCTGGATAGAGTCAGGTCGAAAGGTCATTAATATATTTCTAGTAAAGGTGAGCGATGGGTTTTGGGTCATGTATAGGTCAAATGTTATTTACCAGTTATTTATATCTTTTGCTGTAGTGTGTCAGTAGGAAATATCAGCTCACATTTCCAAGCATTTACTTCAGAAAGTGCAGATGCTAACCTGTATGAGCTCATTAATGCGGTGCAAGTCATCATCAGCTCCAGCTCTCTTCTTTGGGATGAGCCCTTCCTGCAGGGTGGTCAGCCGGCTGTACACGTCATGCTCCAAGTTAGACTGTCATCAAACAAGGAGGGAATTCATTAAACTTACCGATATACAACATTAACTGCCTCAATAACAGGCTGTTAGAATAATACATTTCACGTATAACACGATAAAACTCTTGTTAAGCCACTGTAGACTTATGGTGGAAATAAAACCATCAGCTGCACAACCCACCAGCTGTAGCAGCTGTGCAGCACACAGGTGCACTTTCCAGCCCTGAGCACGACATGCTACTCCTCTCTGATTGGCCATGTCCTGAAGGCTTCCTTTCTTCTCCTCTGCAGAGACAGCAGCAAGATGATGACTTATCATATTATATGACCAGATTCAATACTGTAAACGTTATCAGATGACTTCAATGAACAAGAAAACAACTGCGAACCAAACTGAAAAAAGCGGTACCTACCTTTGACTTTGATGTCACTGTACCTCTGGAAGTGGTGATAAGCAGCCTTCCACGGGTTACGGTAATGCCGTAGAAGAGTGAGGGGAGGTCTGGGACGGACTGGCACGTAGCGAACACCGTCCTCATCTACAATAATCATGAACAAGTGTTTTGAGGGGTTTTACAAATTTATACTGCTGAATTATATCCTTAGAAAAAGAATTAAAAAAAAAAAAAAAAAAAAGCAACCAAGAGAGACAAAAATCTTTAGCAGCAAGAACACTACTGTTTCTCAGTCTCACACACAAAGAGGTTTTATGCATAAGTTTCAAAGAATCACGCAATATACAATATCAATCGAACATCACAGCCAATCAGAAGAGCGGAGTCTCTCGCAAAGTAATGGGTAAAGTACATAATCAAAATTAATAAAGATCGCGTTCCGTCGTTGTGACTGCTTAGAACAAGAAGTTTGATTAACATGGAAAATATCGCA
This sequence comes from Opsariichthys bidens, assembly GCA_037194245.1. Lineage (NCBI taxonomy): Eukaryota > Metazoa > Chordata > Actinopteri > Cypriniformes > Xenocyprididae > Opsariichthys > Opsariichthys bidens. The sequence goes on from CM074298.1 coordinate 16,660,499, forward strand.
TGTCACATCGCAATAGTATTTAGGTCTATTCATAACAAAGGTGCAAGGATATTTTCAGAAGAAAACAATGGGTCCCATGTACACCGGATGCGATTATTTTCATACCAACATATCAGCATAAGTTTCAGTGATACTGGCGTTAATTGAATTGTTTAACATTGCATTAAATACACATTTAAAGAGTAAATTATGTAAAGTACTGTCTTTATATTGTTTCCATGTTAGTTTGGAGATTGTAGTAAATATTATTTTTCACACTTTACTGTTAGTTGCTATTAAATCACAATTAATTTCTGAAATGGGTAATAAATCAGCAGCCCTAGTTTTTTTTTTCCTTTTAGCAGAAGGATTAGCGTTTAGTGTAGTTTTTATAATTGTGAGGTTTCTGAACTTATGACAAAAAGAATTGATTCAAAGTGACTGCTGACTGAATCGGTCTATTATTTTTTATGAATTTACGGTCACATCTTGACTTTTCCAAAAGGGCAGATGCACAGATGCATAACAGTAATCAACTTCAGTTGCTAATGCAGCATCTATATATCTATGGATGCGTGCATGTATATAATAAATATATACATGTATATTTAATAACTATATAAGCTCACCAACATATTCTCTAGGTGGAGACTCGTGTCTTTCAGGCCTGTTTCCTGGAGCTCGGCTGCTAGCTTTCTCTTCGTCTGTGCTGTTGGTCTCCATCATCTCCGTCTCCTCAGTGGAGATCACATGCTGCTGTTTGCGGGGTTTCTTCCTTGGTGAAGCACCAGGCAAGAGGTCTCCAGGTTGAGGAGTCATGGCCAGGGTGGTGGCCTGGGAGGAGAGGGATGGAGCCGGACCCATCGAAGAAGGAGCCAAGGCCACTGTGATCAAGAGAATCCATAAATACGGGGAGTGCCCAAAGTCCCTCGTTAAAATATTATTGGACTAGCCATTGTAAAACAGTCAATGTGATCATACATCACTTGAATTGGATGTAGAATTGTTTGTAGTGATTATATAGTGACTGTATAGGAATAGGCAGGGCTTGACTGTGCAAGCAAATGTGAGCTCTGCATGTTTTAAAGCTAAAACGCATTGCTGTTCCGTATTCCACAAGTCACAGTTTCAGTTCGCAATCAATGAGTACAATGCATTTTGCCAATGTACTGCTTGTGATCAACTGTTTTCAAAAACAGCGCACTGTGTTTATGTAATAATTTAAATACTTGTATTGTAAATGCCTCCTCGTGTCCCTTTATTAAAGATAAACAAATTATTTAATACTTTTCAACTGAAGCTTTTACGCACTCCGAAATTTTTCCCAAAGAGCACAAGTAAGCATCGAGCCCTAATAGGTAGATTCTTATTTTGACAAGTACACCTACCTGCTTGTGAAGCATCCATTGGCTCCATTTCCTGTTTTACTTTAACCTCTGGAAGGGTGGAGCTCAGGGCAGCAGTGCTGCTGGCCGCTGGCTGAGTGGGAGAGGCCACTGCATTGGCCATGGATGCAGATACAGGGGGAGTGACAGCCATGGACGCGGGCAGGGCTGAAAGAACGGCAGTGGACTGAGGAGGTGTCGGAGCTGGTGGAGCCAGAAGGGTGGGAATGGCCTGTGAATGATGTTGAGCAGGAGTGGACAGCTTCTGCTGCTCACCTCCATGACTTGGAAGAGCCTCCACAGTTGCCATGACTGGGGGCGCCATAGCAACATGAACATCAGATTTGGGCTTCACTCTAATTACAGAAAGATCAGAACAACACTAAACAAACATTCGGATCTGCTTGCATAAAAACTTTGTTTTAGACAAAGACATCACACGCATGCAAATACTTCACAGGGTTCCCACTTTTTCCCCAACACAATTTTCCCAGTAGGAATTACATGCATGTATATTTTATCACACCCAATTTCTTGTAATTTCCAGCAGAAATAGTGACAGATCTTTTCCTCCCAGTGTAATGGATTATCAAAAAAGAAAATGTGTAGGGTGAGGTTCAATGCATTGGATTTTGAGATATGGCAGATGAATGTAAGATTGCAGGGTTGAGGGGTGGAAAGAATACGGAAAAAAAAAAAAACATACTCAAGTAAAAACAATTATTTTCCAAAAATCTAGTGCAAGTATAGTAAAAGTACTTGAAGAGTAAATCAGTAGCTTATTCAAATGTACTCATGAGTAGCGAGGCACCCCTTATAATAATAAACTAAATACTGCAATTTAAAAGTGTAGAAAACACTGAACCATACTTGAATTCACATTCTCTTTAGCTGAATTTCTATATCCTGCAACAGTTTTAATTCAGACGGCCAACTTTTTACAATACACCATTTTATCAGTGATAAAATGCATCTATTCCAAAGCAACAGGGAAAGATTATTACAGAGATGAAAAGATTAAAAAAATAAGTTATTTTCAGTATACTCATTATCATTTAAAATGATAATGTATGAAAAAAAAAAAAAAAAACATTTAAAATCAGTTAAGGCCTTTACACTGAGTGAGTTATTGTTGCAGATTAAATATCAATGATCAGAACAGTGCAAAGAATATAAAAAGATTTAGAAACTCATATGAGAGTTCAACATCACACCAGAGGGGTTTTTAAAAAAAAAAAAAAAGGGGAAAAAAAGGGAAAAATAGCTAATCTCTCACCAAAATGCCAACAATTTTAGTGTTTTGAAATAGAAAAAAAAAGAGAATTACTAATTATCAAAGAGTTAACCTCACCTAATGCAAATATAGTGAGCTATTAAGCTAACAATATACAATGCTATCATTGCTTAAATCGCAGCAGCCCAATAATATCAGTGATAACTAGGGGTTAACTGGGATTTCTGACATGGAGAAACCTAAAATCCACAAATGTAATGTTTTATTAAAGAATACATATTTTTTGCTTAAATTCTGAATTAACTTTACAGTCATTAGATAATCCCTTGACATAAAATATTGGTAAATATTAATAATAAAATGCTTTTTTCTCTTTCGGATGAATAAGTGATATTTTAATGACCCTTAAATATGTGCATACATACATACATACATACATACATACTATATAGACATAAGAATAGAGAGAAAGAATTAAGTAGAATTAAATGCCATAATACACATCTAGAAAAACTTCAATTGTACTGATTTCATTTTTCTAGATGTATATTATGGCAATTAATTCAACTTAATTCTTTCTCTCTATTCTTATGTGTATATAGTACATATGTATGCAAGTACCCAGAGCTTCTAGAAATCATAACAAATTACTTGTGTGTTTGTGCCACTCGGTGAACAAAGCATATTCTGATTCGGATTTATATGGATTAATTATTCACAAAAAAAAAAAAAACATGCATTATATGCATATATGCATTATGCATATGCACTATAACATGCATTTTGATAATGTGTAAAATGTTCTAATTCTATTTCTTGATGTTTTCAGGCCTGGAAATCAAACTTTAACCCTGATAACTTCAGGGAAGTCAGGACCATGGGAACCCTGTGTTAGGAGCATTGTCTTTTGTCCTATTCTTATAGGGATAATAAAGGATCTTCAGGCAGGGCTTACCCCGCTGGACGAGGGGATCCCGACAGCCTTATCCCACTATCCACTCGGCCAGCGTTAGGCTCACTCGGCTGTGCTGGGATCAGACTTTTACGTACTGCCCTAGAAATACACCCCAAAAGTTGTCTCACACTATCACTTTTATCAACATCTCTGTGAGCACAAAAGTGAGCACATTGGATTCTGTTTTCAAGATGCCATTAAAAGGATTAGTTCACCCCATGTCTTCCTACATCTTTCTTTCTTCAGTCGAAAAGAACTTGAGGTTTTTGAGGAAAATATCCATATAGTGGACTTCAACAGGGTTCAACGGGTTAAAGTCCAAATTGTAGTTTCAGTGCAGCTTCAAAAGGCTCTACACAATCCCAGCCAAGGAATAAGGGTCTTATCTAGCGAAACAGTCATTTTCTAAAAAAAAAAATATATATATTGTAACAATATTAAATATTAAAAAGTGTTCACTTTAACCACAAATGCTTGGCTTGCACTGCTCTGCGATGCACCACGTATTACATAACCACGTTGGAAAGGTGACACGTGACGTAAATGGAAGTACCAGTAGCGAACGTCCAAAGACTAAGCCAAACAGTCTTTACCAAAAAAAGGTAAAACAACAATGTCAGATGATTTTCAATTTCCATTTGTTACATGATGTTGGCGGAGAAAATGAGAAAAGTGTTTTTCTCCCTACCGTACTTCTGTCTAACTAGTGCAAGATGCACATTTATAGGTTTTAAAAAAACAAAAAAAGTATAAGATGACTAATCGTTTTGCAAGACAAGAACCTTCCTTATTCCTCGGCTGGGATTGTGTAGAGCCCTTTGAAGCTGCACTGAAACTGCAATTTGGACGTTCAACCCGTTGGAAGTCCACTATAAGCAGAAAAATCTATGTTTTCCTCAAAAACCTTAATTTCTTTTTCGACTGAAGAAAGAAACACAAACATCTTGGATGACAAGGGGGGTGAGTAAATTATCAGGAAATTGATGAACTAATCCTTTAATGGGGATGGATGTATTTGTTCATAATATGATGGATAGTTTGGCTCCTAAGTAAAAAAAAAAAAAAAAAAAAAAAAAAAAAAAAAAAAAAAAAGCTGACTCACCCTTCATTCACAGGTTTCTTGCGAAGGATGCTAGGTCTGGGGGACGAGACAAGTGTGGGTGCACCTGTGCCCGCCCCCTGGGGGTGTGTCTGGACCATCGTAGTGACTGACTGCGTGCCACTGAAAGTGCTCCCGATTGGATTAGTTACAAAAGCAGGACTCTCAGCCAAAACAACACCTGTAAAATAAAACCGATTTCATTAAATATTTGTGAATAAGACACACGTGTGTATAAAACAATTATGTTTCCAAGACTCAAGTCATTTTCACAATTTTGTCAAAACCAGTTACTTAACACTACCTTGGTGACATTTACACCTCCAAGAAAAAAAAAAAAAACACATTATAAATTTAGTGAGTACTTGCCTATTAGGGGAAGTTTAATTTTTTTAGCTGGCCAACCATATTGATATTACATAAAAATTCTTTAATTTAGGTATTAAAAAAGACAATTTAATAATATATATTTTTTCCACTCACAGTTTCTGAATAATAAAAAAAAAGTCCTGCTAAAAATACCTGGTGGTTTTGCTTCTGATTGTGGCTGCTGTGTGGTGACCGGAGCTTGCTGTACACTCTGTGTGCTGATTGGTGCAGCAGCATGCAGCCCCTGCACTCCTATTGGTGCAGGTTGAATGCCCTGAGCAGTCATAGAGGCTGTCTGGATGTTTTGCGTACTAATCTGTGCTGATGACAGGCCGATGCGATCTACCGCCATCAGCTGCATGGGGTTCAAGTGCACAGTGGTGGCCACACCCACACCAGCCTGAGCAGGAAGAGCTGGGCTCTGAGCTGAAGCCGTGACTGAGGAAAACAGCACAGAGGCTGTGTTAGAGGTCTAAGAAACATTTGGATATTAGCACAAAGTTTCTGGTTGAGCAAGTGTGTTGTGTTACCTGGGTAGGGGCGGATCGTGGAGACAGAGCTGGTGATGGGGGTGTAGGTGTGGGTCAGAGGATATGGGGATGAGTACTGTGTGGGTAAGAAGTACTGGAACTGAACTGGCACCGATGGCCTGCAGAAAAACACACACGGATAACATGATGCAAGCTTCAATTGAGTGACAATTCACTGATTACTTCGGCATTGGCTTATTTCAGGGGTGTCCAATCCTGCTCCTGAAGGTCCAAAGTCCTGTAATCCTGAAGACCTTGACTACATTGGTTAACGTGCATTAAATTGGGGATGGAGTTCAACTCTACAGGCCAGTGGTCCTCAAGGAGGACCTCTGGATTACTTCAAGATTAACTGGCAGAGCTTAAACATCACAGGAAGTTTTTGCAGTGGATTCACCTGTTATCACTACGGGCTTCCATGTTGACAGGGTTTGGGGAAGATCGATGACCTGAGATGGAAATCAGGTTGGTCCTTTCACCTGGATATTCAGTCTGGATGCGTGGGGATGTGTGGGCAATTGGCTGAGGAACCACTTTAGCTGCACAGAGCAGAAACATTAAGTAAGAACAAAAACCAATCAATCAATCAATCAATCAATCAATCAAGCACGTATTGAAGCAACTGTGTATGCAGCGTATGCATGTGCATATGGGCAGAATTTGTGCAGCGCACACAGAAACATTCAGGAGTACAAAAATGCTGCTTGTGATTTATTACCAAAAATAGCTTCACTACACCTCTCAGCAACGAGGTGGAAGAATGGCTGGTTTTAAAGTAATTCAACACACAGCTTCACTATTAATAGAGATGCTGCACAGAGGAAGGTCAATCTCTTTCTCTCTCTCTCCGCAATTCATTCAAAACAAATGTAATCTTACCAAACGACTTTATCTCCGTGTCTGATTTAAAGTGGGCAGAATCCTAGATCTAATGACTCGTAGACAAAATTACTCACAAAAAGAACTCATTTTTTAGCATTCTAGACTTTGCTTTGCGTCGAGTGGTTATTTGCCTGCGCGTTGTACATTAAAATCATTAAATGCACACCTAGCTGTGCCACTCTCTTAAGGTTGTGTCTTATGCAGTGCTCGTTGGTTAACTAAATTTATTAAGTAACTTTGTCAATATAAAATTTTTGACCATTACTAATACTACTGTTGTTATGGATCTGGATGGCCTGTTAATTACAGAGACTAACTAACTAACTATCCATTCAATTTATCAATCCATAATATCCTTTAATTTCATCCAGCAGTATATCTATCCATGCATCAGTCAATATATCTATCTATCCATCTATAAAACAATTCCTCCATCCCTCTGTAAAAGTCAAAGGGTCAAGCGTAAATGTGGATAAAAATGATCTGAATTGTTGTAGATTGATTCAGACAAAAAAACAAAAAACCTCGCAATGCACTGATAAACAATCTTGAATGTTATAAACACATGTAGAGAATGGGTTGAGCTTACCGACAGGAATAGCAGAGGTGGTCACAGCTGTAGCATGGGAATGAGAAGCCATTGTCATAGTGACGATGGTGCTACTGGTCATTTGGGTATGTGGTGCAGAGCCTGTTTTGGGTACACACCGTTTAGACAAAGTCATGAGCTGCATGAAACTATCTTGTCTCGGTGGATGTAATACTTGGGGGGGAAAGTTACCTGTAGTGGTGGCTGAAGGAGCACTGTTGGTAGCTAAGATAGGAGCTACAGTGGCAGCAGCAACAGGGGTCACAGTGTTGAAGATTGGCTTCTGCAGACAAAAAAAAAAAAAAAAAAAAAAAAAAAAACAAACGTCAAAGTTTATAAATAAATAAAAAGAAAACTGAGGCATTATGTTCCAGCAAGAACACCCTAAACCTTTCAATTCTATTCATATTTAAAACAGGTGCTTACAACTAGGGTCCAAGAACCTCCAGGAAGAAAAAATTGGGTTAAAAATTCTCATTGTTCAGGGCTATTAAAGTTATTGCATTAATATATTAAAGCTGCAGCCCATACGTTTTGCCTCTGTCGCCATCTCTGTTTGAAATCTGCAATTGCAGATATATGCAGAATTATTATTATAACATGTCTGCCACTTTTGTTCTGACCAGCTGAGGGGAAAAAAGCATTAGGCCTACAATAAATTGCCATGCCAATGATGATTAAATCTAACGACGGATCATGCCAAACCGTGAAAATTATTATTACTGTTACACTTTGTTCTCAAATTGTTAATGTTAACAACATCAGCATTGCGTGACTGTGTATTTCGTGTGTATTAGCGTCATCTGTAGATTTCAATTTCTGTCTTTTGCTTTTGACTACGGGTGAATCTCCATTTGTCACTGATGATTGTCATTTGAATCTTTCTAAGTTTAATTATTTCGGCTATAAATTATCCACCACAAGCAACATCCTCACATGATATAGCTACTAGCTGGGACTCCTTCCTTTCTGTTTACAGATGTGAAGTAATGACACAAAGACAAACGGCTGCATGTGGAAACCCACTAGTACCGCTCTTATTATAAAACATTACTACAAGCTTACCATTGTGAATCAAGCTAAGGCAAGAAGATAGTTTTGAACACTGGTTGGTTATGTACTTGCTCATAAATTGATTTTGGATCATTTTTCCCCTAAAAAAAAAAAAGTTACGGACTGTGGCTTTAATTACAAATATTTAAGGTAATAATCTTTAAGACATGCACCAAATTTTCTATTGAGTTATACAACAAACATGACTCTAATCGTAGGAAGGGGTTCCTTTGCAAGGGATCGCCTTGGCATTTTGAAAACCCCTGCTTTATACAAATAACTTCAGGCCAATAGGTTCATTGTAAGACTGACTTGTGTGACTGTGTGAGGGGGCTGGGCCTTCTGGGCTCCAATAGCTGGGTGGGAGGGGAGGGTGATGCGAGTGGCAGTGTCCCGAGGGGTTGGTGGACGCTGGATGTTAATGGCGGCTGGTGGAGGGTGAATGGTTACTGGTCGCCTAAAAATGAAAATTCAAGATTATTATTAGAATAACACCAAACAATCCTATCATGACACATAGCTATAGTGCTGAGAGATACAATAATTTACCCATGAACCATTTCAGCAGAGTGTGTAACAGGGGTGTTGATGACTGGGGACTGGGTTCTAGCAGCTGGAATGGGAGCCACCATGGTGGGTAGAACAGCCGTCGAGGTGGTCACCAAAGGTCGAGACTGTGAATACAGACAGAGTGAGTAAATATCAAGAACCCTCAAGACGTTTCAGATCGTTCTCTTCACAACTGTGTAAACTGCCAGCAACATCAAACATAAAGTGCATAAACTGCAGCACAACAGGACTCAACATTAAGTGTTGAGTCCATCAGAAGTTGTCAGTTCCACTATCAGACCAGTGCTGGGTACAGGGTTCCTACACATTTTCCACTTCAAAATGTCATACTTTTCCAAACCGCTCTGTATATTTTCACACCATTTTCAACATAAATGGTTCTTACAGAACTATTTTCAGCATTATATTATTTGGTATATAGTACAGTTATCCGTAAATATTTATATTTCCTCAGGGGGGTTTTTTTCATAGGTTTTCTTAAAGTGCTAACCATCACTTATGTAAGAAACCCAAAACGTTTTATAACCTGCATATATTCACCTCAGACATCAGTTAAGTTACTGTAAATATGGTTTGATGTTGCACAATCAACAAACATCGAAGTACAGCCTGAATGAAGTTCAAAAGAGACTCGCTTATGGTAAACACAAACAGTTTTACGTAATGAAAATGTGAGCCTTGAATTCATTTAGTCATGTTTGACAATGATCACTAAACTTTTGCCATGACAACACTCTGCTTGAACGACAAAATTTATTTTCAGAAATTCTAAATTTCATATTTTAGAAAACTAGTCTGGAAAAAAAATTTTTAGTCTGGAAACACGTGGTACTTACTCAAATCAAATTCCATATTTTTCCAAGGAGTGGAGGAACCCTGTGGGTAGTTATTATATTATACACTCAAACCTCCCTGTACATGTGTTTTTATGGCTTGTGAATATATGAATATAGTTTTATCTGATGTACAGAGCCATTTTTGCAAATTCTTATGATTTAAATACATAACCAGGGTGACGAGGCTAGCTGGCTATTAGAGATGAGGTTCTGAATGATGTGTCTAGTTGGAACAGTTTTAAAACATCTTTTGCACTGTATGTACCCAATTTATAGCCACCATGGAGACATTAAAAAACCAGCCATTACTGCAAATGAAAAATTATTAACTTATTAATTAACCTATTAACTTATCTGTTACAGGATAAGAGGGTATAGAAAAGGGATGAAAATATAATATGTTGTAAAATGTTTCTGCAAGCAATACTTAACATTAAATAAAAAAAACAAATTCTTTCCTTCTTATTCACGTTGCTAAAAAATTAATTTTTTTGTGGTGGGATTTACAATGAAAGCACATGTAAAGAACATCATTCAAGTCCAAAAAGCCCTGACATGAGGTAGGTTTTAAACCAATGATTCTCATATAGATATATGAGGAAGCCTATGAGTGGGATTTCTAGATCTGGAAAAGTAATGCAAATTAATAAAATCATAAAACTTTTTAAAATTTTTATAATGTATTATATAGTTACTATAATATATAGTTGTATATTATAGTTATGCCAAGCTCTAAATGATTGTATTTGGCAGACACTGAGAGTAAAAATATTCATCCAGTAAATCATGAACAAATGGAAAAGTAATGGGGCCTCTGAATACTGTTGTGGGCAATGAGGGGCCGTCAAAAAGGCTGTGAACCACTGCTCTAAATGTGACATTTACATTAAGCGTGGTTTAGACCAGAGCAGACCGTTGTTTCTAACTGTATGTGATCAGTAAGTTGTAAAGCATCTGCACCTGAATAGGCTGATGTATAATGTGTTGCACAGCTGCAGGTTGGCTAGGGCCTGCGTTTCCTCCTCCGGCTGGTCTGAGAACAGTAGGGCCTTTAGTGCTGGACATGACAGCTGCAGCAGCTGCGCCTGAAACACCAAACGCAGGCACAGATATAACAATTACAGTACGCTACAGTTCATGTCAAACAAACAAACATACCAGAAAATTCACCTTCATCACATAGAGGTGAGGCGTGTCATTTCTAGCATAAAAACAGCAGTGCAAAACAGGCAGAAAACTACAGGCATTTAAAAGTAATTTTTGCATTAAGCTTAAAACCAATATTACCCACTTTAGCATAGGGAAGTACGATTAATTAACAACTAATTTCACTGATGTTGTGTAAAAAGTAACCAACCCTGTGTGTAAAACACTAAACATCTAAATAGTCCAATGCTAAATACAGGTCATCTACTTGCAATTTGTTTGCTATGTATTTTGATCATTGTACATGATCTGTTGTATAAAACATGACAAGCATTCATCGAGTCAACATTTACCAATAGTCGTATTTAGATAGTGCAGGAACAATGAGTGCAAAACTAAAAGCCTATTAAGTATAAGTTGGTCAATTATACAGTTATTGTTCCCAAAATAATTAGTGTTTTTTAGAATAAGAAAATGAGAGAAAATTTTACAGTACATTTTGAAATCCTAAAAGGATGAAATCCAAAAAGGACTTCTTAAAGAATATGCAACTAAAATTGGTTTTGTTAATAATTTGTAATGTACAGTAGTAAATTTTCTTTGTGAAATTCTTATTTGACACAATTATTCAACCCTTAAAAGACTACCACACTCCAAGAAGAGGTCCATTGAAGTGTTTTTTTTTCAAGCATGAAATGGATGTGGATGTCAGGGCAGCAGGCAGCAGCAAAATATTAATAAGCACCAATTAGACAATTTTTAAAACTGGTGTATACTACCTTCCTTCTAGACATTGTGGGTTGGTTTACAAAAAGGAAAGAGAATGGTCCAGGAAGGAAAGAGAAGAGGTGAGTAGATTACTCTTCAAGGAAGGGCAATGCAAATAAGAAGGCAAAGATGTTAAACATACCAAGAGACACCACAAGGAAGCATCATCAGCAAAAAATTCAGGCAAAGGGCACTGTTGAAAAAGAAGCTGGTCGTGGCAGAAAGAAGATGCTGACTGACGACTGCTGTGCGCTACCTGAAGCGTAGAGTGGAGAAAAAATCCCCGTGTGACTGCTGAAGAACTGGAGAGTCTGAGATGAGAAACTGATGTATTGTACTTGCTCAGACTGACAAGACAACGCTGCACCCCCCTGCGTAATGGCGCCCCCCCTCCCTGTCTCCAAAGCGCCCCCCCTTGCTGTCTCCAAAAGAAAGAAAAGAGTCGACTGCAGTAACAAAAAGTCATGTTGTGAAATGTGAGTTTTGTGAGTAGTGTTCTGTCTGTGATGAAAAAAATGAAAAATCAAATGTTGTTTGGAGGATGGCGCATGTTGGGAGGAGAAAGAGGAAGAAAAAGAAGAATGAAAGAAAACCAAGAACACCTTGCATGAAGGGGCGGGGGGGTCGGGGGTGGCTTTGGGGCTTTTTGAAGTACTTGGAGGTGGGAAGACTCAGCGAAGTACCAGGAAGACCATGAATTCTCTTCAGTACCAGGAGGGAGGAGAGGAGGAGATGCAGTTGCAGTCCGTCACAAACTGAGAGAGGCTTGGACCTTTCAACCGGCTTTCAGACCAAGATCCCCTCCAATATGCCCACCTCCAAGTCCTTTGCCATGCAGATTAAAAGCCAAGAAGGATTTTGAATGAAATGGCCAAGTCACCACAGGACTTAAAATCCAATTGAGAGAAACTGGTGGGAGAAGAAGAAAAAAGCAGCAGCAGGTGCTAAAGCCTAAGAATGTGACTGAAACTGGGAGGCTTTGCCCATATGAATGGGGCGAATACCCGATGCTCGCTGCAAGAACACTTGTGTCAAGCTATGCTTCACGTTTAAGCTGTTTATTACTGTAAAGGATGTTGTGTGTACTTAGTATTAAGATGAATGTCATTGGGGGGGTTGATAAAAACTGATAATGATGTGAGGCAGAAAAAGACATTTGTGTTTATTCATTTATTATAAATTATATGTTATATTCTGACCTATACTGCGTGCCTCTTTCCTTTTATGTATAAAGCATGATGACTGAATGATCAAATCAAATGTGTCAAACGGGCCAAACAACATCAATCAGTGGGGGGTTGAATAATTTTTGAACACAACTGTATATTATAACCAGAGATTACATTAACCAAAAAATCTCCGTCATTGACAAAATTTAGAAAGTTTTGATGAATTCAAAAATTTGACCATCATTTGACAGAAAAAAGAAAAAAAGAATGATCAATTTTAATTTTACAATTATCATCGTAACATGATAAAAAAGACCAATCTGCGTACATGATGCAAACTGAATAATATTTTATGTATAATTCCTTTTTAATAAATAATTTGAGCATAAAAATAAAAGTAAATGTGCAAATAAATGCGCAAAACTTTAAAGGCACAATATGCAAGTTTCATCCCTAAAGGTCACTTATTCAAAACAATAACAAAGGCGTAGCTTGATGAAGCCGTGAATGAGCGTGGAATCCTGGGAGTTGCCTTCTTCACCTCCACAGCCTATATGGAAAGCAATCCAACAGGACTCAAGAACAGGATATTTTACATTGCTGTTTTTATTATACTTATATGCTGTAGTTTGTCCCTGCCGCTCCTTTAATTATATTGTTTATGTCTATCATAATGAAAGTTACATTTAATGTTTGCTGGTTCCGGCCTCTGGTATGAGACACTTGTTGCTGCAAATCAATATTAGAATATCATTAAAACAAGCTGAATGACACGTGTTGCCAAATGACATGCAGTTCATTTTAAAATATATTGCATGATGGAAAAAATGCTGTATTACTGTTACTACAAAACAAATAAATCGAGAAAACAAGAGATTAAACCAAGACTAATAGTGATGAGCTATATAAACAATGATTAGTTTTTTGTCGGTAACAGTATCCAAAAGTTCCTCACCCATCTAATAAAACAAATAAATAATTTATTAAACCATCGTTGGTGTTTCCATGGTTTTTACGCCAGCATGAAAGGAAATCGAGGGTAACGCGGGTATGAAGTCATTGACAGGTGACGCAATGACACAAGCCGTTTCGCGAGGATTGCGCGGGCGGTATAGCGGTACTGGCAAAATATCTCTAAATATGTCATTTAAAACGGTATGATATCATGATTTTGCTCATTTCGATACTTGATGCGCTGCTGTTACGAAGTTCACCGCTAGGAGTCAGTGTGCTACCCAAACTGATGAGAAACTGTCAAATGTGACAGCATTGGATAAAACAGGTGACTCTCACTCCACACCCAAAACTAATTAATAAAAACGGCAGTAAAAGTGAAGTTTGGAATTACTTTGCTTATAAAACTAATGAAAAAGGTGAAACAGACCTTACCACACCAGTCTGCAAGCTTGCCTCAGGAGGCAACACATCAAACCTTGCCAAGCATCTGTCGCTTGCCCATCCTGACTTGTACAAGGAGTTAAGAGATTGACAGGTGAGTGCATCATTCAAACGATCTAATTTAGACTTAATTACTTTTTATTTACTGATCAACGGACATACGTTTAAACGAAATATGTTTAAATAACACGAATGCTCCAGCTCATGTGTTTTTTTTCTCAACCGTTTACATTCACTTAAGATATAACGGATTGCATTTACGTGAATACTCAGACATATTTTGATAAAAAAATTTTGTGTGTGTATTTTACTGTTTAAGTGCAATAAGCTGTGAAAAAGGAACCAAATTTGGAACACGCGAGTTCTTTGAGAGGGGGATTTATGTTGCACGCTGTGGGTGTCAACTTTATCTTTAAGAGTGCGCAAGCACTCCTGAATGACAGAAAACTGTTTGCATGTTTAAATTGGCAGGGCGTCAAAAGACGTGGATAAGTGGCATTTCCATCTGTCCCGAGACGCGAAGCAAAATGTTGAACCGCAGCGTACTTATAGTGTGTCATTTGAAGCTAGAAGCAATTTGCTCATTTCGAGAGAGAGAGAGAGAGATTGAGAGAGAGAGAGAAAGAGAGAGAGGAGACGTGGCACTGTTGATTGACTTACACAATTTATGAAATTACTTCTCATAAAAAAACTTTTCAAATTACTGATTTGATGTGATAATCTGTGGATTATTTAACTGATACACGTTTATGATAATTTCCCACCCTGTAAACTCGAAACCTGCGGGAATGAGTAAAATTATGTGCAATACTCGCAATCCCACGACAAAATTCAGACCCTGTATGGTATCGATGTAAAATTGATACTACGGTATTAGATTGTGGTGCAGATGCCAAAATTGTGGTATCGAGCCAACCCTAGATTACACTTGTTCAGATCACAAATTTCTCTGGATTTAAACACTGTTGGAAACTGAACAAAATGTATAACACGGTGCTAGTTGTTTTTGGATATTTAAATATTTAAAAATCTTACATATTGTGCCTTTAATGAGAAACAACCAACTAGTATTTCCAATGTCAACCAACATTAGCAGTTCCATTTAGTAGGAGTGTGACAAAATCACAAGATGAGACAATATTTTAGCACTATTTGTAAGAAATTTTCAATGACAAAATATATGACTGGAACAATAGTCTTATATTTGACTGAAAGTCACAAAATGCAAAACAACGCAGGTGCATTATGAAATATTTTGAAACTAATCGTCTTGTAATGAATGTCACTTTAGTTATACTTTCAGATTATGAATGATCATATGCAGTAAAAGACAAAAGAATATGAAGCAAGCAATGTAAAAGGTTTTGCCACAAACTCAAACACATCTTTTCATTAGATGCGAAAGTCACATTTTAATATTGCGAGATCTCGTGGCACGAGCTTGTCACACTCCTACCATTTAGTCAACTAGTCATGCTCATGTCTACATCAGTTTTAACCCAGCAAGATTTCAGTGAAATAAAAATCATAAAATGAGCAAGTGACTTTTTAAAAAAAAAATAACCTAGACATTAAAAGGACAGTTCTCAAAAAAAAAATGAGAACGCGTTCCATCATTTACTCACCTTCATGCCGTTCCAAACCGGTATGAATTACTCTCTTCGGTGGAATAACGTTGGAAGCCTAACATTTCTGGCATTTTTGGTTACCACTGATTATCATTGTCTACCGTAGATAAAAAAATAAATAAAAAAATAAAAAATAAATTTTTTCTTTTTGTTGCAAAAAAAAAGAGAAAGTCATAAGCTTTGGAACCACATGGGGGGGCGGGGGGGACTATTTCTTTAAGCAACAATGTCAGCCGGGTATGAATGAAATCACTGACCTCTGGGCAGATGGGAGGTAAAAGTGTGGGGAGGAGCAGGAGATCCAATCTGTAGCGCAGGTGCACTGCCCCTGAAGATCTGCACGTTAGTGGCCATAAGATGATGCAGGTTACTCTGTCCCTGGAGAAACATTATCCATCTCAAAACTTTTGTTACAATAAGCACACTCTGTGTAATCTAAAGAAACATGACTAGAAGAAGAAGTTCATAGTGGATAGTGCCTATACCTGCTGACCACTGATGGTTGCCACTGGTATAGAGGCTGGAGCAATGCTGCTCTCAAGAGGAACAGTGATATGTCCAGACACTTTGGCTGGAACAGGAATATGCCCTTGGCTTACAGTCGGAGCAGGTGCTATAAGACGACTAGGCATCGATGTCTTCAGGGTTGCCTGAAGAATTAACAAAAAAAAATATCATTTGAGAGTTCAGGTAGCCTAAAAGTTTAGATGATCCTAATGATCAACTCAGAGCTAGCATTAAAGTATCCCAAATACACACAATTCTCTTTGCACATCATATAACATATTTCATCTCAATGTAGGTCAACAATTGGTGGTCTTCTAGATAATTTCAAATGTCTGATTTCATTATATAGGTCGACATTATGTTACTAGATAACCATGAGCGGTATCCCCATAATCAAGGTACCTTTTTAAGTTGTTTCACATTGTTGTTTTCAAGTTGGAAAGAATTCATAACACTAGAAAGCAGTTGTCAATCAATCCAATTGTTAAAATGCACCCACACAACTTTACACAAGCACATAAACTGTTAATATTTTGACAAAATCACAAGATGAAAGAAAGGGAAAATAAATCACCTTTACAGAGGCCTCACCCACGCTCGACTGCTGGCCCTGCAGAAGATGGACTGATGGGGCAGCCACAGTAACCGGAGGGCTGGGCTGGATAGGCACATGCTGGGGCAGAGCAGGAGGCTGGCCGAGGGCTTGGACCTGTGGGTAGGGCCTGACCAACACCGTCTCCTGCTTATCATCACGGAACGATGCAATTCCACCAGCGCTGCCACTGCTGCTGCCAGGTGGAGGATCCTGAGAGCGATCCACTTCAAGCCTGCTGTCTTCACTGCCTGCTGGAACACAATATTCACCACATTACGCCATGCCAATTGGAATGTCAAAAATACTGGTATTTCAGTAGTAGGTTGATGCTAATAAAAAGACCACTACAGACCAACATGGTCACATGTTTTCCGTGGTTCTTTGTGTCAATCACAACTCAGACACTAATATCAACCGTGACACTTTCTCCTTAAATGGATAGTTGAACCAAAAATAAAATTTCTTTCATCACCAACTCACCCTCATTTCAAACATGCAAGACTTTCGTTCATCTTCAAAACACAAATGAAGATATTTTTAATGACGCCTAAGAGGCGTTTCCCTCAAAACAGGTAAACAAAACTTATAAGATCCAACTAGGTCATAAAGGCATGGTAAAATGAATTGAGCATTTTTTTCTTCTGAAGAGAGATGATTGCTTTATGATGAACAGATTTAAATGAGCCTTTTCATTTACATCTGAGCAACATATAAATACACACATATATAATGCCCCTCACATGATGCATAGCACAGCATGTGATGTACACACATACAAGTGAGCTTCTGTGTTTACTACGTGATGCGCTCTATGTATGCGCCTTTATATGTGAATAAAAAACAGAAAAAAGAAGAATCTGCAAGAAGAAAAAGGGTTAACACATTTACGTGACCACACGCATTGTCAGTTTACTATGCATAATCAGGTTAAGATCGTGCATGTAAATACAATCGTTGCCTGAAGCGAGGCAACAGCTCCCTAAGCTTTTGGACACAGCACTCAAGACTAGTAACGCACATTAACAAGAAAAATGCAGTTAATTTTGACTTCATGCAGCCTTTAAATTTTGTTCGATGCTCAAAAAAAAGAGGTTTAGAGTTTTATGACCCTATGTATACACAGGGTTGGGGAGTAACGAAATACAAGTAAGTTAGTTACGTATTTAAAATACAAAATTTGAGTAACTGTATTTCATTACAGTTACATTTGAAATGGGTGGTAATCAGATTACAGTTCCATCTGAAAAGTGTTTTAGATTACCAAAGTGATTACTTTGAGTTTTAATGTCATTTAAACAGCAATTGGTGATTCTCTGACTCTGACCGTCTGAAAAAGGAGTTAAGTGTCATCAACATTTTAATACTTTAAGAGGGATCATAAAAATGTTGTTATTTTTATTTAGTACTCTCCTGAACAAGACAAAATGAATGAATTTATATAAAAAAAAATTACCGAACTGTCAACTGAACTGTCCTGTCATGACCTGATGATCCACGACTGTTTTCATGTTTTGTGATAGTTCTTTGTGAGTCATTTTATAATTCACTCGTCACTGCAACTTTTTCTCACTATTTTTTTTTTCTCACAATTGTGAGTTTGCATTTGCAATTGGGAGGTATAAACTTGTAATACTGACTTTTTGTCTTGCAATTGTGAATTTAGTATGTGAGTTTATATCTCATAATTATGACTTTTCTCAATATTTTCAGTTTATATCATAATTTTGACTTTTCTCAATATTTTTAGTTTATATCTCATAATTTTGACTTTTCTCAATATTTTCAGTTTATATCTCATAATTATGATTTTTCTCTGTATTTTCAGTTTATAGCTCATAATTTTGACTTTTCTCAATATTGTCAGTTTATATCATAATTTTGACTTTTCTCAATATTTTTAGTTTATATCTCATAATTTTGACTTTTCTCAATATTTTCAGTTTATATCTCATAATTATGATTTTTCTCTGTATTTTCAGTTTATATCATAATTCTGACTTTTCTCAATATTGTGAGTTTATCATAATTTTGACTTTTCTCAATATTGTGAGTTTATATCTCATAATTTTGACTTTTCTCAATATTTTCAGTTTATATCATAATTTTGACTGTTCTCAATATTGCGATTTTATATCTCATAATTCTGACTTTTCTCAATATTGTCAGTTTATATCATAATTTTGACTGTTCTCAATATTGTGAGTTTATATCTCATAATTCTGACTTTTCTCAATATTGTCAGTTTATATCATAATTTTGACTTTTCTCAATATTTTTAGTTTATATCTCATAATTTTGACTTTTCTCAATATTTTCAGTTTATATCTCATAATTATGATTTTTCTCTGTATTTTCAGTTTATATCATAATTCTGACTTTTCTCAATATTGTGAGTTTATCATAATTTTGACTGTTCTCAATATTGCGATTTTATATCTCATAATTCTGACTTTTCTCAATATTTTCAGTTTATATCATAATTTTGACTGTTCTCAATATTGTGAGTTTATATCTCATAATTCTGACTTTTCTCAATATTGTCAGTTTATATCATAATTTTGACTTTTCTCAATATTTTTAGTTTATATCTCATAATTTTGACTTTTCTCAATATTTTCAGTTTATATCTCATAATTATGATTTTTCTCTGTATTTTCAGTTTATATCATAATTCTGACTTTTCTCAATATTGTGAGTTTATCATAATTTTGACTTTTCTCAATATTGTGAGTTTATATCTCATAATTTTGACTTTTCTCAATATTTTCAGTTTATATCATAATTTTGACTTTTCTCAATATTTTTAGTTTATATCTCATAATTTTGACTTTTCTCAATATTTTTAGTTTATATCTCATAATTTTGACTTTTCTCAATATTTTCAGTTTATATCTCATAATTATGATTTTTCTCTGTATTTTCAGTTTATATCATAATTTTGACTTTTCTCAATATTGCGATTTTATATCTCATAATTCTGACTTTTCTCAATATTGTGAGTTTATCATAATTTTGACTTTTCTCAATATTTTTAGTTTATATCTCATAATTTTGACTTTTCTCAATATTTTCAGTTTATATCTCATAATTATGATTTTTCTCTGTATTTTCAGTTTATAGCTCATAATTTTGACTTATCTCAATATTGTCAGTTTATATCATAATTTTGACTTTTCTCAATATTGCGATTTTATATCTCATAATTCTGACTTTTCTCAATATTGTGAGTTTATCATAATTTTGACTTTTCTCAATATTGTGAGTTTATATCTCATAATTTTGACTTTTCTCAATATTTTCAGTTTATATCATAATTTTGACTTTTCTCAATATTTTTAGTTTATATCTCATAATTTTGACTTTTCTCAATATTTTTAGTTTATATCTCATAATTTTGACTTTTCTCAATATTTTTAGTTTATATCTCATAATTTTGACTTTTCTCAATATTTTCAGTTTATATCTCATAATTATGATTTTTCTCTGTATTTTCAGTTTATATCATAATTTTGACTTTTCTCAATATTTTCAGTTTATATCTCATAATTATGATTTTTCTCTGTATTTTCAGTTTATAGCTCATAATTTTGACTTATCTCAATATTGTCAGTTTATATCATAATTTTGACTTTTCTCAATATTGCGATTTTATATCTCATAATTCTGACTTTTCTCAATATTGTGAGTTTATCATAATTTTGACTTTTCTCAATATTGTGAGTTTATATCTCATAATTTTGACTTTTCTCAATATTTTCAGTTTATATCATAATTTTGACTTTTCTCAATATTTTTAGTTTATATCTCATAATTTTGACTTTTCTCAATATTTTTAGTTTATATCTCATAATTTTGACTTTTCTCAATATTTTTAGTTTATATCTCATAATTTTGACTTTTCTCAATATTTTCAGTTTATATCTCATAATTATGATTTTTCTCTGTATTTTCAGTTTATATCATAATTCTGACTTTTCTCAATATTGTGACTTTATCATAATTTTGACTTTTCTCAATATTGTGAGTTTATATCTCATAATTCTGACTTTATAACTCACAATTGCAACTTTATATCACACAATTCTGAGGGAAAAAGTCAGAATTGTGAAATAAAAACTTGCAATGACCTTTTTAGTGTTTGTTCCGCACTTATTAGTATTCCAAAGTATTCTAAAGTATTTAGATGAAGTTACTAAACTTGAGTAATGTAACAAAATACGTTACAAATTACTTTTTAAAGCATGTATTTTATAATCTGTAGTGAAATACATTTTAAAAGTAACCCACCCAGCCCTGGTTATACAAAGTAGGTTTGTAATTGAAAAGGGACAGGAAAAAAAAAAAAAACTTCACCGAGAAACATTTTTTAAAATATATTTAATGTCGCATAAAATGAAAGTGGTGATCATTCTTTCTTTCCAATCGTGATGTAAGGTTGTCTCGCCCTCATGCCAGTAAGAGAAGAGGGAAAGCGACTTATTTTGATTAAAGATTATGAGGGCACAATTTTTTCTAATAATAAATAATAAACCCCGCAATATTCAATAAAGAAATATCCATTTTTATTTCATTGAAACAAGATTTTTTTTTTCTTTGTCAACACTCTATTTGTTTTTCCTGCAGTACCAACTACTGGAATGTTGGTGTAGTGACAACCTCATCTCAGACTAAATGATCTGTACCTGACTGTGTCCCAAGAACGCTGCTGTCAGAAGTCTGACCAGGTCCGGCCCCAGGAGGAGGAACCGCAGCCCTGGGAAACTGCTGGGAACTCATCTTCTGTGTATTAGCTGTGAGGAAAGTTAAACAGGTTTAATATCTTACTGTACAAAAAAATATCACAATTCGACAAGACTGTGTGCTTTAGAGCAGAGGTGTGAAATCCTGCTCCTGGATGGCCACTAGTGTCCAGCAGAGTTTACTTCCAAACAAACTCCAACCTGCCTGTACTTTTCAAGCAAAGATTTGAAAATCTGAAAGACCTAACGTTGGATTAGATGATTATGGTGGGTCTAGTTACGGCCACATCTAAAATGCACGAGGGTAGCCTCATTCAAGAGCACGGTTTGAGAGTTTAGCATGGAACAGTTCATGACACAGACCTCAGGAATTGTCTTGCAAACAAAACACATGAACGCATTAAACAAAGTACAATCGACGAACGTCTCCATTCGCTCTTATTAATTAACAATATTTCTCTGTTTGTGGTGTGATAAAGACTAGCTGACGTCGAGCCTGTCACTTTTGGCGCTTTAATGTTTACTTGACGAAATCGAACATTCTACGAGAGTAAATTAATCGAACGGTCAACAAGCCATGATAACCGAGTAGGTTAAATGTTATAGATAAAAAAAACAAAACAGAGGCGCTATTTTTCTCTGTTCTAGTGCTGGTTGACAAAAGCTAATTTGAATCTTTTTATAAAGTGCAGACTATGTACAGAATGTATCAGGGCTGTTACATAATATCAATATGTAAATGTACTTCAAACATAACTAGGACAAATAAAAATAAATAAAAAAAAAAACACATTGTAAATACTACCGTGTCTCTGTTGCTATTCCCACTCCATAGTGTGAACACTGCATCAACCAAAAAGCACGAAATGGCGGACCGGCGCAAACCATTTCAAAATAAAATCCCACATGAACCGAACCGGTTTGCACATTTGTATGTTTTTTTTTTTCTTCTTTGATTTTTGATCCTTTTTCTCCATATTTATATTATTTGTAAATCCGTAATTTTCTCTGTTTGCGTACGGCCTTGATATATGGCAAGCCGTTTTGACTTTTATTCATTTTCAGGATATGAACTTTCACTAGTTAAAATGTTAATTTTTGATAACAGGAATTAGATTTCCACTAGTAACAAAGTTCATTCTTGAGCTCAACAATTCCATTTCCACTAGTAAAAACTATCATTCTTGATATCAACAATTGTATTTTTACTAGTGAAATCTCGCCATAGGCTGCCATTCAAATTCAATTGTTGATATCAGGAATTCATTTCTTACTAGTTGAAATTCCAGTTTCACATATCAGGAATACAATTCTTACTAGTAAAAATGCAAATTTCTGATATCAAGAATTACATTGTTACAAGTGAAAATGTCTATTCTTGATATCAACAATTGAATTGCTACTAGTAAAAATATTCATTTCTGATATCTGAAACGAATTCCTGATATCAATATAATTTCTGATATCTAAAATGGCTTTCTTACTAGTAACAACCACATTAATGATATCAGAAATGGACATTTTTACTAGTAGCAATTCAATTGTTGATATCAAGAATAGACATTTGCACTAGTAACAATGTAATTCCTGATATCAAGAATGATAGTTTTTACTAGTGAAAATGTCATTGTTGATATCACAAGTTCATATCCTGAAAATGAATAAAAGTCAAAACGGCTTGCCATATTGATAGAGCGTTGGAACATCACGCAAAGAGCATCAACTAGTGACTGTACTGGTGCAAGAGGACATAATGTTACCCGCAAAAAATACTCCATGTAAATACATGTTTATATAATAAAGTCTGCGAGGGCATAAAAGTAAATTAAATAAATGCATTCATCAAATCAAAAATGATAAACCAAATAAATGTTCGTAGAAATGCAAAAATATTAAAGGAAAGTTTTTAATATTTTTAATTCATTTTTAATTCTATATTTCAATTTTCAATCATCGATTTATTTCATTATTTCTCATTCTCTTCGCAGCATGTGCACGAAGGGAAATAAAACCGGAAGTACGTTGAATAAATGGTTAAAGAAAATGTATGGTCATGCTTTTTTATTATTAATTTCTCCTCACACATTTTTTTTTTTTTTTTACAAGCACAAACATGTGCATATCTGCTTTTATTAATTTTACATTTATTTGTTGTTGTCATTTGTGTGGCATTGTAGTGTCTGTCCCTTTATTCCCCACCATATTTTCTTATCTTCTGTGTCTATTTTACCTGCTAGTACTTTTACAACATTTATTAATTAGTGTCAACAGATTCCTTCTTTATTTTTCCAATGATATCAAAGGCCATCTGGGCCATAATGCTTAAAAAAAAAAAAAAACACTTAAAAAAAAGCACATTAAAAATTGTAAATTTGTCTTATTTACTCTGTGAATTATGTTGTAAGTGAATGTTTGTTTTGCTCTTCAGTCCGCAGGTGACAGACGTTCCTCTGGTCAGTTGTAATGAGAATCTGTAAATGCTATGGAAGCTCTTTCTTTGATTAACCAAAACAAGATGAGGACCCCTTTAAATACTCACCTTACAAGAGGCACCTTTCATGAAGTTGATGACATGTACAAGTCTGACAGTGCCGTTTACAGCTGTTTCCTGAGACACCTCTGGCCATCTTCCACGTTTCTACTCTGACACACTTAGTATGGTTTCTTTCAGAGCTGTCTTCGCTCCGCTCTGTCAGTAGATCATAATCACCCGGTTTCACAGACAAGGCTTAAACTAGTCCTGGACTCAAATGCATGTTTGAGCAGTTTGAAAACTGGAAGCTAATTTACTGACATATCTTAAAATATGTCAGTGCCATTGTTTTGTCTCAATTTGCACACCAGAAATGTTTTTTCTTTTTCTTTCTATGGTACATTTATAAAAGCTACATAAATACCCTACTTGAACTAAGGCCTAATCCTGGATTAGGCTAAACCCTGTCTGTGAAACTGGGCCTATATGTCCTCAAACTCATTTCTTTGTCCTCTCAGAAGGGCCTTATCTATACTTTACTTTTAAACTGTGTTTCAGCACAGCATATAACCAGGGCTGGGTCGGTTACTTTTAAAATGTATTTCACTACAGATTACAAAATACATGCTTTAAAAAGTCGTTTGTAACGTATTTCATTACATTACTCGAGTTTAGTAACTTAATCTAAATACTTTAGAATACTTTGGAATACTAATAAGTGTGGAACAAACACTAAAAAGGTGATTGCAAGTTTTTATTTCACAATTCTGACTTTTTCCCTCAGAATTGCGTGATATAAAGTTGCAATTGCGAATTATAAATTCAGAATTATGAGATATATACTCGCAATATTGAGAAAAGTCAGAATTATAATAAACTCACAATATTGAGAAAAGTCATTTAACTCACATACTAAATTCATAATTGCAAGAAAAAAAGTCAGTATTGCAAGTTCATATCTCCCAATTCTGACTTTATAACATGCAATTGTGAGTTATAATCTCGCAATTCTGAGAAAGTCAAACTCACTATTGTGAGGGGAAAAAAACAAATTGTGAGAAAAAGATGCAGTGATCATTTTTACAATTATAAAATGACTCACAAACAACTCACAAAACATGAAAACAGTCAAAAACACGAAACTTAACTCCACTTTTTCAGACTGTCAAGAGTCAGAGAATCATCAATCGCTGTTTAAATGACATTAAAACTCAAAGTAATCACTTTGGTAATCTAAAACACTTTTCAGATGTAACTGTAATCTGATTACCACCCATTTCAAATGAAACACAGTTACTCAAATGTTCTATTTTAAATACGTAACTAACTTACTTGTATTTCGTTACTCCCCAACCCTGCATATAACCTTTGACTTCCAGTGACATTTTGAAATCCACACATTTTAATTCTTGATAGAGGGATAGAAATGGTACAGCTGTGATGAGCATTATTTACATTTTTAATTCAGTGAAATTTTTAGTTTCATGCAAAAGTAAATTTCTTTCAAAATGTGGGAACAATTGATAGCAAAACCTAACTACAAATTAAACCTTATTCATACATTTAAATGTGAAAAGAATCCTCAAACTCATGTGTGAAATAGCTGAAAACAACAATATAATACCATCACACTAAGGAGGCTCAGGGACAACAAAATCCTCAATAGAAAAACATGCGATAGAACAATAAAATTACTAGGGCTAAAGACAATTGCTGTTAAAATATTCTCCCCCTTAGGGAAAAGAGCAGAGTTCCAGTGGGGGAAACTCAGAAGAGCTATTACTCCTGTTATTTTCTAATTCCATAGAAATATGGGGAAATGTGCTTGATCATGGACCTGGTGCTCTAAACAAGCACAAAGAAATACAAATTCAAAATGCTCACCCTCAGAGCTCTCACTTACTCTATCCGCCAAGGTGGCTGGTTCACCGCGGTTGATCTCAAAAGGATCCTTACTTTCATATAAGCATTTATTCAAGAAATACTGTATATCAGGTTTGCTTTTCAGAGTAAAGTGTACAAATTTATTACCTTTCCATTCAGGCTTAGCCTAATACTGCACGTGTTCAGCAGATCCATAGAGACAGCGTTTCACCTCTGAGACACAAGGGTCTCAGGATATCTGCTAATCTAGATGATTATCTGATTTCATTCACATTCACAGGGACTTATTCAATGGGATTTTGGAGGGAGACATTTGTGTGGTGGCAAGCTGGGTTTCCCCAAATGCATTTATCAGATTTTACCATCTGGTTATCACTGCGATTACTATGCTAAGTTGTATATTTGCAGAAATGAGAGGTTATCTTTCATTCTTGAGTCTGCTGAGTGGCTTTGGAAAGCATGCATTATGAGATTTCGCCATATCATTCCCATAGTGACATACCGAACGATTGTTTGAGAAAGAACATTAGTTTTTTTGCTTAACCCAGTTCCCCGAGAAAAGGGACAGGTATCTCACCGAGCTTCCCTATTTGCATGTATTTCATTACAGTTACATTTGAAATGGGTGGTAATCAGATTACAGTTACATCTGAAAAGTGTTTTAGATTACCAAAGTGATTACTGTGAATTTTAATGTCATTTAAACAGCAATTGGTGATTCTCTGACTCTGACAGTCTGAAAAAGCAGAGTTAAGTTTCATGTTTTTGACTGTTTTCATGTTTTGTGATAGTTGTTTGTGAGTCGTTTTATAATTGTAAAAAAGGTCACTGCATCTTTTTCTCACAATTTGTTTTCCCCTCACAATAGTGAGTTTGCGTTTCACAATTCTGACTTCATTTTCTCAGAATTGCGAGATTTAAACTCATAATTGCAAGTTATAAAGTCAGAATTGGGAGATATAAACTTGCAAAACTGACTTTTTTTCTTGCAATTGTGAATTTAGTATGTGAGTTAAATGTCAAAATTCTGACTTTTCTCAATATTGTGAGTTTATATCTCATATTTTTGACTTTTTTCAATATTGCGATTTTATATCTCATAATTCTGACTTTTCTCAATATTGTGAGTTCATCATAATTTTGACTTTTCTCAATATTGTGAGTTTATAGCTCATAATTCTGACTTTATAATTCGCAATTGCAACTTTATATCACGCAAATCTGAGGGAAAAAGTCAAAATTGTGAGATAAAACTTGCAATGACCTTTTTAGTGTTTGTTCCGCACTTATTAGTATTCCAAAGTATTCTAAAGTATTTAGATTAAGTTACTAATCTTGAGTAATGTAACAAAATACGTTACAAATGACTTTTTAAAGCATGTATTTTGTAATCTGTAGTGAAATACATTTTAAAAGTAACCGACCCAGCCCTGTATATATATAGGGAGGGGGTGGGTTCCTTGTCATGAGCTGTGATTGGTCCGCCCTTCAGACAGACGTGGTGTATGGTGTAATTGGTGCTGTTTCCCATAGTGAGATACATCAATATATTCTCAGAGAACAGGAGTTATGCAAGTAACCTAACATTTTGCAGGATCCTTAAAAAAAAATGTTTAGGCTGAAAACAGAATAAAATCCACTCAGAATTGGGTGTGCATGTTAGGCTCACCAGAAAGATGTAAAGCTGTCCTTGTGTTCATGCGCAATGCATGCGTAATTATCTCAAAACGGTGTAATAATAGTACATGCTCACATCCACAACCCTATACACATAAACTGGTGTAAACTCTCATGAAACGTCAAGATGCATAATATTTTAGTGGTTTTGTGTTTCAGAAAAGAAAATCGTTTTTCTTCTGGGAAATGACTCTAGAGATAGACACCAGAGATACATTATCAGAAATATGAAAAGGCACTGAGTGAAAGCATTTAAAGACATTGACATTTAGATGCTATTCACTTATTTGAGACTGATGATGAAGAAACATAAAGAACTTAAAAGATCCTCGAGTACCAAATCACTGCAAGGAGAGATAGAAATGCAAAGCCATATACAGTTTCAACATGAAAACATAGAAC
The DNA here is from genome assembly GCA_037194245.1 of Opsariichthys bidens. Lineage (NCBI taxonomy): Eukaryota > Metazoa > Chordata > Actinopteri > Cypriniformes > Xenocyprididae > Opsariichthys > Opsariichthys bidens. Next base: position 16,688,366 of record CM074298.1, read on the forward strand.
AAGGGTCTTTAATCTATTTTTTTCTGGCTAAGAACCCCTTACCATTAGTGGATAAATAGACACAGAAGGGACACTCCTATCAAAGCATTCCTGTAGCTCAAAAAGTAGATATTACAAAGCCATTATTAATGTACTGAGACATTTAGTTTTACAAAATACTTTTTTCACCACCAAAACATCAAGTTATTCAACATATAGGGAGACCAGGGAGCATTGTAACAAGGGCTCAGTTTTAAAACTGTTAGTTTGACGTGTCAGAAAAGAGCTGTCATCAATATATACACTAGCATCAGCTTTTTGAGTTCACAGGAGAAGTGGTGTGTGACTGTAAGCAACATTGATTTTATGACCAAAAAACCTTCAGGAAGGAAAGTACAAATTTTTACCCAGATCAGTTTTGCCTAGCAATCATTGCATTGTAGATACAGTTATTTGACTTACATAATCTAAAGTAACTATTTCTCTACTTTGATTTGGTGGTTCATTCATGCTAACTTCAAACCCACATGCTAAGTTAGCTAATTTATGACTGTTAGGCATGGGTATAGTTGCAACAGTTCATTAAAAATGTCACAACCAACTACTTCCAGTTTCCAAACACATCCTCTGTTAAGGCAAAACCACTCATGCTTTTTTGTTGTGCATTCAGGGATTTATGTGGTAAATATGATGGCAACATAGTGACTGAACTGTTATGTGACAGGAACACAAACACACAACAGTAGGCTAACTTTGGGCTAATAAAGTCCTTAAAGAAATACAATACAATTGTCACTTTATTCAAAACTTATTATTCGTTGTTCTTCAGAAACATTCTTGGATAAATTTAGGTTGTGTGGATCTTTTTTCGCTGTTACATGTATCCGCAACTGGTGTTACAGCTCACCACAGTAGTGGGGAAGGTTGCAACAAAGGAACTCTTTGTGTTTAATATTAATTCTCATAATCTTTGTGTTGTTCATGTCCAAGTGAGTTATTGTAGCAGACAAATGTGGCTACCATGTATTATATTTTTAGAGATTTAGCACAAACCACCACTGAGTTACCGATGCTCAAACCGTGTGTAACTTTCATCCCCGGTCTTCACTAAATCAGCTATGGAAGAAACAATAAAATCATATTTGCAACCTCTTTGGGAGGGAATACATTCTACACAGCATTTCAAAGTATCATAACATTCTAAAACATGATAAATCAAATACAAGTGGCATATAAAAGTTTATAGCAGAGCTACAGGGTAGCCAGACGTAGGCCCTATTTCAGGCCCTCTTTTTATTCTCTCCACTAGATGGCCCAACTAAACTGAATTTGGAAGATTAACCAAATATCAGCACTTAATCACCACTGTCAGAACAGCAACAAACACCAAGTTCCCTTTCAAAGATCTATACATAAAATCAACATGATGATGTTTCAGATTTCCTGTCTCACCCACTTTGTTTTCTTTTCTTGAAATGATTCAATGTTCCCTCAGAAGGATATTACAAAGTCAACCGTTTTTCCAGTACAACTTACATGAAGTCTGATTTTGGTTTCAAGTATTCCAACAAAAGGGGTTATGATGTGTCTAAAAAATCAGGAGGGTTTCGTTTTCGTTTTCAAGAATGTCATCTGAATGGCTTAAATGCAATTGCTCAGTGTAATTGTAGCCTTCGTTCGATAGACTTCAGGATATGGAAATTGTAAGCTATTACTTTATCTTGGCTCATGATGTTTGCATATGATATGACTTGCTGAAGTGATTAACAAGAAAAAATCTGGAGAAAATAATTTTCTGCCAGGACATTAGAGTAATTTTACTCACATTTTCTTTGACCCTAAAACGCAACACAACGCTAAGCGTAATTCAAACTATGAGTAAAACACCTCCATCTGAAAAATCGAATTCCTTCATATTGCATTGGGACGTATTTTTATGGAATTTGCTCAGAGTACAAATTACAATGTACAAATGACATTATTGGCCGATTAACTATGCGGAAAATTCACAGGCTAACACGTTTTAATGCTTAGAAGTGTCCTCAGAAAGATATGCTGTAGTACTCAAAAACACAATTTAAAAGTTCATTTCTGTTGTGCAAGCTGTTTGTCCCTTCTATGTTCATGCTATAATATCTCGATATATTTATCTGAGGCTGAAGCAATGTCTCATGTTATTGCCATGTTATTCTATCCTCCTTAGAAAGAGGCACTAAATTCTGCATAAGCAAATGCCCAGGATGGGGGTTAAGAGGTACAACAGACCGTTTTAGACCTGAAAAGTCTCAGTGCATGAATAACAATCCCATGGCTTTAGCTTCATGTTACTAGCACACATATGGAGCATTACATCACTAGGATACCCAAGATGTTTGGCAACACCGCTGTGCTCTTATGAGCCAAAACTGTTTTTCCTGATGAGAGCGGGGTTATTTCCGTCAGTCAAGTAAGGTGCTTCTTGCAAAGCTCAGTTATGTGTTGGGACTATATTTGGATTAATGGAATCTCCTTCTCTTAATCTTCAAAACGATATCTTCGAAGCCACTGCTAGTTGACATTCTAATTTGACACTTTTATTCACACAACTTACTGTACATTTATTACAGGGTCAGTCCCCCATGAATAAACCTGAAGTTAAAGTCAAGGGCACAATGATGCGATTTGTGATTTAAACCAAGCCACCAAAAAGGCTTCAAATTCTTTTTCCCATTGTGTAATCTCTGGATTTTTCCATGAATGGCTTTCACAATAAAGCTGCAGCAAAATAGCATAAAAAGGGAGTTGATGACTGCCAGACGTTTTCTTTTGCCCTACTTTTCCTGGCTGTATTTAAGCATCTATGAATGAATTACTTTCTAAGCTCGGGTTGGTAGTGTTGCTTAATGATTGTCTTTTGCGCAATAGTTGCCTGCATTTTAGAAATCTACTAAGATCCGGGACAGGTAAAATCAGTTAAAAAGCTAAAAACTCTTGTGTGACTACTGAAGCATTCATGACTTTTTTTTTACCCTGTTGTTTTCAAAGATGAAGGTACTGTATCAGTCAGTTCAATATATATTTCTAAATGGTGGTAAAGGCCTGGAGAGGTCAAAAAACACAACCTTACATGTGCAAGCATGGGGTCAGGACAGTTGGTTGGGTTATGCATTACATATTAATGCAAATTCTCCCAGAGGTTATGCAAGGGTAAAATACATTTACATTTACATTTAGTCATTTAGCAGACGCTTTTATCCAAAGCGACTTACAAGTGAGGAAAACAAACAAGCGATTCTTCACGAATTGGCAAATAACACAGGAAGTGCTCACAATACAATACAAAAATAACTTATTTTGTGACAGCAAGGTTTAAAACATACATAACCCTGAGACGAAAATACAATGTCTATTTTTTGGAAAATATGTGGCTTTTTTGATGAGCGCTGTCTTCCTCATGTGTTTACCCTGGAACATATTCAAAATCAATATCAGAAAAGGAATCATCTCAGCTTCGTTTTAATTCTTTCTTTTTTTTTTTTTTTACTCTATGTTATTCCGTTTGTTCTTTGGTTATGAGATGTATATACATAATTCTAGACGTTGCAGAATACATGATTGATTGCACATTGCATGAGGTCAAAATTTACTGGTTTTACTATCCATTATGGGACGTTTGGTCTCCAGATGGAATACCAGTTGTACAAAAACACACACACTCACACACACACACACACGCGTTTGTTTTGCTATTTTAGTGAGGACATTGCATAGACTACTCCTGAACCTACCCATCACAGAAAAATGTGACCATCACTAGATTAAAACAAAAGTTCATTTTGGTTGATTTACAAGCCTTTTAAAAAAACAGTCAATGTCCTCACTAGTGGGTTGTGAAAGTATTTCACAATATAAGTGAGGACATTTGGACAAGTATAATCAAAACGAGTACACACACACACACACGCACGATGCTAGATGCTAAAATGCTATTTCCTAATATTTTTTATTATTATTATTTTACTATTTTATATAGAAATAAATGGTGCACAATGTAGAGGTGAATATTGTTTGAAATCATGAACTCCCCTTAAAATAGATAATATTAATAATCATAATAATAACAATAATGCTACACTTATTGTCTTCAGTCAGTTTTGATCACCAGGATCACAAGTGTAACCCCAAAGTTAAGAATACCAGAGGGTTAAGCACAAACAGCAACTATTTACACCAAGAGTAAAAAATGTTGAAAATATGAATATGAAAACAGACACCGCCTAAATTGATTGGTGTGGACAAGCCCTGAAAAACCTTTTTTCCTCCCAGCAGAGTGCTTGGAATTCTTCTGTTCGTGGGATTCTTCTGATCATGAACTGGTAACATAACTCTTGTGCATGTGCACACCAATGTGCATGTACCACAGTGGTTGAACTGAGAGGGCCCTTATAAAAAGCCGTTTCTCCACATTTTCTCTCCATGCCACCCTCAAACATGAGGCGAGAGCATGTGGACACTCTTTCCATCCTCACCTGTCAGTGTGTGACAGGGATTGAGCTCTTGTGAAACAGCATAGTGAACATTCCTGTCTACAGCATGCATTACATTGCAGTGCAAGGACCTTATCTGGGTTAACATGGTATGCTGTTGGAGGGGAATCATCACATAGGGATAAATCAAACTGTATCTGAACATGTTTCAAATAAAACATGGAATTCAGAAGAGTTTCCTGACAAACATGAAAACACTTGCAAAGCGATTGCTATTTTACCAGCCATTTCATAACACAACACGGACATAAATACAGGAGACAGACATTTTGCAATGACTGATTCACATTTGCAATGCTGCAACCTAGAAGCTTTGAGCCTTTTGCCAGGTAATTTGAACACTTCATCAGTCTGGCATCCATCAGGCATGTCTGACCTTCCTGTGGAGCTCTTGATGTAAGTCTTTGGATGTTCTCTAGGCACAATAACAGGTCATAATTAGGCTATCTTTAGAACAGAGTCACGATGACAGAGATTAGAATTAGCCTCATCTAGTCGTCCAGCTTGCATAAGGTCAGTGATCTGGAAAGGAAGCTTTCTGTATAGTGAAAACCACATTATGAGAGTTTTGTCTTTATCAAGCTACCTGCTCAAAAATAGACATTATGAAATATAGTTTATAAATACAGATTGGATGAGCCATTCACATTCCTATAAAACACATGGTGTCTTCAATTTCAGACTATTTTATGACCCATGGGTTGATTTTTTATTAAAACTAGAAATTTCTCTCTGATTATTCTTCTAGTTATATCACATTAAAACTGAAAGAATTTTATGGTGTATATATAAAAAACTTTAAAAACTTTTTTTCAACACCAACTGTTTTAAAACTTCAATAATCGAAATAAAAAGTAGAATAATCGGACTGTGGAATTGATTAATAATGATATTTTAAAAAACTACAACTTTCCTTCTGATGTGGCACCATTTTCACCACACCAAACTATTTTGCTTCAATAAATTGGCTTTGACAGGTCAGTGCACTTGTTTACCCATCAAAAAAAAAGGAAAAGAAAAATGTGCTTGAGATAAAAGCTCTGTGGAGCACGTGATGTTTGAAAAAAAAAAATCATTTGAGTAATGAGCATAATATTGTGCGCCATTAAAATTAAGATGTAATTTTATCAGTTCACGAAAAGTTTGAAAAAAAATGTATTGATGAGTGTTTATGATACATAAAAGACTGTGAAATTACAAAGGCAAAGACAAAAGGACTGGAGTCTGCTATTTTATTTCAAAAATCTTAAAAATGTCATTTCCATCACATCACAGAATGCTTTTCAACAAAAAAAATGAGGTGTGGTGGACATGACGGAGATCTGAACATGCATTTCAAAAGGAGATTTATTTGACTGTCGATATGGCATTATGTATTTAATTCATTTTAATTGTCTATTTTGTTAAATGTTTCTTAATTTGACTATAAGTAATTTCACTTACGCCTGTTAAACCTGATAAATAATTTTTAATGAACTGCACATAAACTTGCCTTACCCTGTAGGACACATCACTGTGACTCATAAGATCTGAACTGAACATTGCATAAAACATAATAATCCATTTCAGAACAGTTGGGTGTCAGATTCAGATCCCTAGAACAGGAAAATGATACTGTTGGCACTTCCTGTTACTCCACCTTCAGCACTCACTTTTCAGATAGTAGAGATCCATCTGCCTGAAAAGATTATCCTGTCTCACAAATACCACACCCTCCATTTGCCCTTTTGTGTGGTCAGGTTAGTCTAAAGAGGCTAATTGGTTTCAAGGCAGACAATATTAACTGCATTTTTGTTTGCTTGCTTTCTAATATCTTTAATTTTACACTCTCTCAGTTTCGATTATATAAGTTGTAATTGTTTTACATTTTAGTGCCTGTGGGTTTTGTTATTTATGAGTCAATACAAATGGGTTTCAAACAGTTGCCAAAAGTATTAGGCAAAAAAGAAAGTATTTTCCACCATAAAGCAAACTTAAAATTAGACAGCCATAACCTTCTTTGGAAAGGAAAAGGGGAAATAGTCCACACTGTTGAAAGTTTTGGAATCTCAGTGCATCTCCATGGAAACTGGTGTAAAACACTACATTTGATTTACTGAATTATTTTTCTAGGTATGCGTTACTAAGGTCTTTGACCAAGAACATGTTACTAAGCCCTTTGGAACATGTGTAAAGGGGAATAATAGCATGTGCTTTCCATTTGCTGAGTCAATGAATGCATCACTGGAAAATCGCTTCTGAACACTAGGCGAATCCAATTGCGTGATGGCTATCATACTTAACCATGAGAAGTGGAAAGCTGAATGCATTTATCTCTTCTGCAGGACACAAAAGTAGATATTTTGAAGAAAGCTGGGAACCGAACAACATTGGAGCCCTTTGACTGCCACTGTATAGTCCAAAAAACACTGTCGCTGCCAATGAAATTGCATGTATAGTACTACATTTTGTTTGAAACTTACTTCACAAAAGAACGTTCTATAGTTTGTGTGTAGAATAAAGGAAATTCTGACAAATTACATCCACCATGTTGTCATTATCATGTGACTAATGGCATCAGTTGTGTCGCTTCACTGCCATCCACAAATCCTTCTCTGTGGCATCATGGGATAGTAAAGTGTCCATTGGATGTGCACTTCAGAATCTTGCCATAAGTAGTAGGTTATTCGGTACACACTACTAACCTTGTGTTGTCCTGCAACCCCTTTTTTTTTAGAGCTGCGCTCATCTTCGGGTTTTTATTTCCACAGCGTGGAAAGATCTTACGGTTTTACGAATGAACCGCTCATTTTAAAATCTTCCTGGTCTACTGACATTGTTATGACACTCGATTCGAGTGACAGTATTTAAATTTTTGGATGAACTTTCCCTTTAAGTTTTGACTGATATAATTCACTATAACAACCCCTGAACGGCACATTTACATACATATAGGTTCATCTAAAGAAATTTTAGTCCTGTTCTACCAATGTACTTATTATGGCAATTACAATAACTGGGTTATAACTCTGTACTAACCCTGAACCTATCCTTAACCCATGTAGTTACCTTATATTACCAGTACTTTCTTGGTAACTACACTGTAAGTGCACTATAAGTACATATACTGTAAAATAAAGTGTAACCGAAACTACTGATGCCTGCAACCAGGCCTGTTCTAAAATATAAAGCATTACAATGTCAAATTGCAGATGTTTCTGGATTTTGGGGAGTCTGGGAACCCTGCTAACATAAGCTGAGAGCCAAGAATGGCATTCCCCACAGAGCAATGTGTGATCCTAGTATGCACACTAACAGATGCTGAAGCTCTTAGTCCACCAATCTGACCTCTCACCTAGACAGAACACCAGAAATGAAGAACACTATACAAGTGAGACAAAAAATGCTTCACATTACATGAAGGCACAGTGGTGTCCAAATGATTTATAGGCCCAGCAACCTGGGGTTGCACTTGGACAGTGATGTTTGGAGGAAGAAGGTGACTGCTAACTGGCCATTGGTTGACCTTGAGGTGTACTGGAACCCCCTGAAGAGAGGGACATTCCAGAGGGAGCATTCCTTGCGTCTGTACTCCTTCAGCTGAGAAAAGTCACACTGATCCGTCACAAGTAAACCCATCAGCCAGGTATCTCGCAAAGCATTTATGGAATGCCAGCTCACACCTACTGAGGGAGGCATGCGAGGCAAAATATTTATTCTGAAAACAAAAAGCCACTGAAGAGCACACGGTCCTCTTCTCAGTGGACTTATTTAACAGTTAGGTGGCTCACAGCTTTTAATAAGTGAAAGTAATCAGTTTGCTCAGGGTGTCAGCAAAGATCGTTATATTAATGAATAATACAAGGTAGTTTATCTTGAGACATTAATATATTGAGTTGGCAGGCTGGAAAACCAAAAAGGCTGCTTCTATACAGTGAATCATTTGTCTGCATTCTTCTGAAAACTATTTAAAAAATGCAGCTGATGAACAGAACTTGGGAGTCAAAGATCTTCAGAGATTAATGTCGCTGACAGAGCAGAGAGGAAAGGTGAAACCCTGCCAGGCATTTTTTATATAGGTGCTATATATAAACCCACTCTGGCTGCATCTCCAAGACAGCAATAAGATTGCATGTGAAAAGTGAGACTTCCTCTTAAGATTCCTGTCTCTCAGAATTTTAAAAGATCAAAATAATAGTTTGTCTCTTCTAGAGCAGGGTTTCTCAACTCTGGCTCTCAAAGAAGTCCTGCAGAGTTTAGGTACAAACCAACCTAACCGATGTCTTTGGGATTGCTAGTAAGTAACAGGCAGGTGAGTTTGATCAGGGTTGGAGCTAAACTCTGCAGCATTTTAACTCTCTTTTTTACCTAACATGTCAAACATTTCTCTTTTCCCCCATTTGGAATGGAATGCTTTAACATATTTTACTCTACCAGGGGGCAAATTCCTCTTGATGTTGAGCTATAAAGTTTTGGATCAATTCGGCTTCCAGAGCATTCCAAACTGTTGAGACCCTAGTCTGGTTAGCTCTAATTTGAATAAGGTGTTTGAACTTTCTACCCTGCATCCAAATATGCCTATTTCCCTACTATATAATTAGGCTAAAAGCAGTGCATGAAAATAGTACGTATAGTCTGAATTCACAATATTTATAAAACAGTATGCAAAAAGAACCAAGATGGCCTCCTACTTCCACCAAGTTTCTGATCCAGATTTAATTCATAATACAAACATTTATATAGCTGTGTTTCGCAACCCTGTTCCCGGAGGCACTCCAACACAACACATTTTTGAACTCTTCCTAATCAAGCACACCCGGGGCCTGAAGCTGGATTAGCTGGCAAGCCAGGTACGTTTCAGATTAGTTTGTGCCAATACTGGGTTTTAGGTACCATGAAAGTGACTTGGCTTTTAGCTGTGTTCATCACCATAGTAACTTACGCTCCATGGCTAACCTGCTCCGGGGCAGGGGTTTTTTTTGGGTTAGAGATCTCAATCCCAAAATAGGACCAATCAGATGTGAGCAAAGTGACACTGACACATCGAGCTCAATAAAGTCACTTCCCAAGTTTCTCTTCCTCCGAATGAAAGATCATATAGTAAAAACAAATATTTAACAATGAAATTGTTTGGCTTTTATGATAATTAGAATTATTTTATGATTTATATATGATTGATAAAATGATTATATGATCTATATTGTTATTAATCCTTTACATGCAAGCAATTTTAGTTTAACAGTTATTATTAAGCATTTTGTTTAAAGAATATTAATATACACATATAATATGCAATATAAATAAGCTGTCAAATCAATGGATAACTCTTTTAAAATGACTACATTTCATGTTCGAGTCTCCATCGCTATATTTAATCAACTATATAAACTAACTTCACAAGTTTCACTTGCACTGATAGAGCAAGATCATTTCTTTTATTTGTCCTCTTTCATGGACAAGTATTTTCTTTAGTGTAAAGGCGTTTAAATTCTTCATTTTCTTCCATCTCTTAACCTTGCGAGAAGTGAATCACAGGTTCTCTCTGTTGCAAGGCATGTGATTGACTGTTTGCCACTGATGTCACACATTCATTTGCACGTCCTCCACAAACTCAGGATCAAAGCCTGAGTTGACAGAGAAAGTTGATGATCAGCATCATGGTACCAATAAAACCAGATTGGAGACGTTTGGTTTGGTCAACTTGAAACTAATCCTTTAACCCTGAGTTTGTTCAACCACCATCATGGCGTCTGGTTCAACTCATCAGCTCATTAACAGAGACTCCAAGCAAAGCCACTTGAAGGCAAGCCTGCAGCCTTCATTGAAAAAGCGTAACAAATGCTAACACTGTGGTACGCAGGGAAGGAGACCAGAGGGAAATTTTTTTATGGATGTCAGTGGAGGAGAGGCTTCATTACGCTGAATAAACCACTTTTGCGAGGAAACAGCTTATCATTTAATGAAACGATAGCTAATCGGTTAGTCTTCAACATGTTTGCTCTTAAACATTCATTTTGGATTGATATTTGTTTGAGTGGCCACCTAAAAAAAATCATTAATTTCTATGGTATCTGCAAAAAGTCATTTAGTGTCGCACAACTCTGAACGAAATTCAGTAAAGTCAAGGCTCTATTGTGATGGGTCAGATAAGGGAGACATCCAAACTGTGCAATGTTGGTGTGCCTCCAGAAACAGGGTTGGGAAAAACACTGCAATAAAGCATACTTTTTTAATAGTCATGAAGTTCGTTCCAAGGATGTCCTCACTTGCAAAATCAAAAAAAAGGAAAAAAAAAAAGTACTGGTTACTTCCATAATTGTACTCTCTGCTTTTGGTTAATCATTGATCTGCTTTTAGGTATTTATAGTGATTTTATCTGTATTGTAAATCATTTGTGCGGTTGATGAGAGGAATGATCTTTTTGTGGCTTTAGTGTAGAGCTGGAATGTGGCCTCTCTTCATGAAGACTGCTTGCCAACAGTGAAGCAGGTGGCAGAATTGTTTTGCTGTTGTGAATAAGGCTCCGTTCTGCTCTGAAAGAAAGATGCCATTCATGCCAAAGCAAGGACGCAGATAAGAGCGGTTTGCACAGACTTACACTGGTGAAACATCTCATGATGAGGCACCATGCACACCTCCCCCTGAACACATCGGCCTTCTCAGTTAAGACAAAAACCAGCACACACAGTCTTTGTAAAGATATATATTAAAGTTTTATTCAAATTACTGAAATGTTAATGACATACAAAACAATTCCCCATTCTTGAAGTTCACAGACACATCCAAATATGGGTCAACCAGTTTGAACTGCGTATCTACATTTCACGTCGCTAATGCTCATTTTTATTATATAACTTAATTGTAATGCAAATCTTTGGCATGTTCACATTACTAAATAACAAAGTAAAATAATATACAAAATATATTAAATTCTCTCATTTCAAAACAGCCCTTTCTGTAAACAGTCCAAGTAGTGAACAAAACAAGCATGACTCCCACTACAATGCATTGGCCAGCAAGTGCATTGTATCTGAGGCAATAGGAAAAGAAGCATTGAATAAAAGTGAGGAGAGGTTAAATTAACACATTACACACATAGATAAGACTGTTTGTTTTCATTCGTTTTAACTGTTTATACCAGGAAACAATGCAAGTGTAGTCTTGGTTGTGAACAAATGTTTCAGACAGACAGAAATGTCTGTCTCAAATCAAGGCTAGTCACAGTCATTATATTGGAGAACCTTTGAGTCATAACATCAAACTAGTATTTAAATGCTTACAGTAGAACCAGCTACCGCAGCACTACAAAAATAAACAGATCCAAAATGAGGATGGTAGTCTAAATGGCAACCGTTCAGAGTAAGGCCAAGGGTCAGACTGCAGATAGCCTTTTTCCTCTGAGCAGGGGCATTCCACAAAGGAGGAATGTGGGAAGATTAGCTCCAGCTTGTCTGCGAGGGAGTGGCAAGCGTGGTGTTTGCAGTTCTGGGTGCAAAATAATAATTATCATTATGATAATAATCATAATAATATGGCATCTGAAACATCAGCCCCCTGTCCCTCCTAAGGGTAACACTTACCCCGAGTGTCACTAAAAGAGTATGTTCGCAAAAGGAGGCTTCCCATTCCGCTACTTCAATAAGTAAGTGAGAAGCACCCGCTGTCAGTCAATTATAGTAAGAACGCCAACTGTAATGATAATTTAGTCAAAGGGAGTGCTAGTGAAGGTTTTACCCAACTATTCCTGTAAATCGTCTGATCCTAGGCCTCCTGGTTCAAACTGCATTTAGCCTCCCACAATCCAAACTATTCTTTCTTGATATTTAAGGATGAACCAGTTGCAGTCGCACATGTCCTATGCATGGAGCACATAAAGTTAGAAATATATTCGTCTGTGCTTTTTATCTAGGAATGTGGGATATAGTCTTACATTGGTTGGTATACTTAGTTTTCTATTTTTTAACCAGCTTTCACACAACAGTGGGATATTTCTTCCTATTTCTCCATTCTGACAACAGTCCGCACTGTCAGCAGCAATACTCATAAATACAAAAGAACAACATATACAATGTGTTTATAACCTCTTCTTGTGGTAGCTTTTTGGATCTCTGTAGAGTACTATCCAAGTACCTCACATTCAGACCATACATCTCACAATCTAGGTTGAGTGTAACCAGCTGAGATGAAAAACTTCTGTTTAAAGTAAGGAGGAACTGTCTAGAGAGCTCAGCTCTCCTTCACCAAGGATCAGTTTCAGGTTACACCCACTATCCGTTCTTCTCACTTCCGGATACAAAAAACTGACCGGCTTCAATGGCGAGTTCCTTCTCAAAACAAGCACAACTTCTCTTGACATGAGTGGTCCTCAGATGGACACCCAAAGACAATATTCTGTGTGTAAGAGCAGAAGGCAGCATCAAGCTGAACACTGTTCATCTCAGATGAGGATCTCCACCATGTCGTTTTCAACTGCGCTGCTGATCTGGGTTGTTTTGAGAGAAGTGGAATCTGTAATGAAATACAAGATCTTCAGTTTTGTTGGCTAGGGCCTGGAAAGCAAATAAGGCAGGAAATTTTACAAAACTTTGACTGTTTTGTTTGAGTTCATTCCACAACTCCTGCTTTGACATGGGGCTCAGGTTACTCTTTCACAACTCTGGTTCAAAAGGGCAAGTATGCACCATCATTATATTAGTTCTAGCATTAAGCGTGGTCTTTGGCACCTGATACCTCATATAGGACTTGTCACATCAACCAACAAATCTTATCGAACTGCTCCAGAAACACCAAATAAGTGAGATGAGTGAAGGTGGATTTATGTACATGAGTTTACATACCAGAGCTGGCAGCAATTGAAGTCTGTGGAGCAGATGTAGCTACAGAGGGGTCTGCTTTAGGGTTGGATTCATCTGAAGGTCCTTCACACTGGGTGCTGGTGTCTCGACACTGAGTTTTGGGGAGCTGATGGGGCAACGGGGGCATTGATGCGGCTGCCGTCTGGTCATCTGAGAGGCTCTTCCCTAAAATGGCAGACGGAAAAGGAAGCAGTTTAATTACTGGTTCCAACATATGCATGCCACCACGCAAACATTTGCTATCCTGTAAACTCCCTTTACTATTCTGGAGGATCTATTCTAGAAAAGAGGGAGACTGAAATGCATTCCGTTTCACAAGATGTTAACTATTTCAGGAACATAGACTAGTCGCCGCACTCATTTTATTTCGGATGGCACATTCTTCCTTGGCGACATTACATAGCCGCTAAGTAAAGAAACTGCCAGTTGTCCAGCTGAAAGTATATGTCTTTTTTGGTTCAGATATGTCACAGGCACACAGTGTTGGTCTGTGGCAGGGGTGTCCAGTCCTGCTCCTGGAGGCCCAACAGCCAGCAGAGTTTAGCTACAACCCTAATTGAACACACTAGAACCTTGAAGCAAATCAAGGTCTTTAGTTGAAGCTTAATTCTGCAAAGAAGATGGCCTTCCAGTACCAGGAGTGGACAGCCCTGGCCAAGTGGCTACTATACTCACCTTTGATTCGGGTGGTGCTAGGTGTGGCAACCGTGTTGATGGAGGGAACAGATCGAGCAGGTCGTAGGCCTTGCGGCTCAAGTCGACCTTGCTCTCGGCGTGACCGCTGCTGCATGACCTTTATAATAGCATCTTTCTCCAAAAGTTGAGCATAAAGTGCTCGAATCCTGATAAAACACAAAATACTTTGAGCACATTGGCACTAAAGGAAACTAAAAATTATATTTAGCTAACAAATTAAGACTGACTTTCCAATTGCAGATACTGAACATAATAGTGGACGTACCGGTTTTCCATCTCCTGATGCCTGTGGTTGGGGGACGGCAGGTCTTCATTGAAGCTGCTATTGGGTGAATGGCGAGGTGAATGGTTGATGATTGTTGTATCCCTGGAAAGAGTATTAGAGTTATGCAAGAGTCAAAAAATGACAAATTATTTCCTATTTTTAGACCTTTGAGGCAAAAGCTAGTCTATTGTTTTCATTTTCACTCACCTCTGAGCTGCGGCAGTAGCAGCGGCATCCATGGCGAACTGACGCATAGTACTTTCCTCAAGATACTTTTGCTCCCAGCGAGTGATGTCAGCCTCCAGGGCCAGAACCTGCTCCTCTCTTTCCCTCAGCTGCTGGTGTAGAGATGACACGTTGAGGTCCGAGTAGGACCCAGGGCTCGTTTGCTGGGCATGAGACTGCCACTGAAAGAGAAAAGGATTACTTTTTGATCCCAAAAACGATTATTTTTTCCACACACCATTTTTTTTTTTTTACCTGCTGTGCTCTCAGGCTCTTCAGTTCCTGCTCCAGCCTGGTCCTCAGACGTAACTCCAATGCTTCCCTCTTCTCGCATGCTGCCTGCAATTGTGCCAGGGCACTCTGCATCCTCTCCACCTTTTCCACGTAAGCTCTTTTCCTGCGTAACTCTTCTTCCAGCTGCCTATTTCGTGTCTGAGCGGAGATCAGTGCTTGCTCCAAGGCTTCTCGCCGCCTCTTCCATTCTTCTCCTGAGCCCCTCAGATGCTGCAGCTCTTTTTCCAAAAGTTCACGCTCTCGAAGGTGATCCTCATCTATGGACAGAAAAGATAGACTTTGTGAGAACTATGTACCACTACTACGATAAGGGTGCAAGTAGTGCTATTCAGTCATCATGCTTAGTTGTTACACAGGACACAAAATGAATGACCATGCTGTAGGACTGGGGTGTGTCCAGAGCATTCCCTGGGCTGTAGTCTCATTCTAACCAATTCTCAGGGGATAAGCTTCCCACAAGAGTCTGGAACAAAAGAAGCAGGCTTGATTTACAAACGCCTGTCTGGGTTTGCAGGGGAGTGGCTGAGTTTCCCCGTGTCCTTTGACCTACACTGCAGACTTGCTTCAGAATTCCAAAATTACAAAAGCGATTCGCTATATTCCCCATTTGAGATGCTGAATTCCTCAAACCCTCTAAGATGACTTGGCACACTGAAAAGGGACATACTAAAGCCCAGCACACTTGTTTTTGGGTCACTCTGAATGCCTCGTGAGATAGAAAAATTAGACAGCAATTAGTCTTCCATTCTGCTTCTACTCTGATTACACAACCCAAAACAAATGCCTTTGGATGGAATGCAGATTTCCCCTTATCCACTTACGCACACAGGCACGTCTTTGTACAAACTGGATCTCTGGAATGCCTCTGAGCCAGGCAGTAAACAAGTAACGCAAATGCTCCACAAGTTCATAAAGTGTAATGTTAACCTTCACATCTTATTAAGCCTTCAGAGAAAGTGAATCGTGGCTCGGTCTTGGCTCAGACGGAGACTTTAAACGTCCAGAATTTTTTTTTGTACAAAACAGACGTTTTCCATTTCAGGGTAAACTGATTTTATTATGCAAATATAAAGGATCACTTTAAACTTCTATCCTTGGGGATCACTTTAAAAGGGTTAAATTAAATCCTGAACAACAACAACAACAACAACAACAACAACAACAATCCCTATTAGGATTAGCAAAACAAATCCAGTTTACCCTAACACAGCTCTGAATTCTTTAGCGCTAATATGCCCATAAATGGAGAGCCAGTGCATAGGGCATCAGAAGAGGGTGCTTGGGGCCTCAGAGACTGAAATAATGGTGGGGGCTGTTGGGAAGCATTCCAGGAGGATGGAATATCCCAAAATACCAGAAAATATTCTAGGAATCCAGGTCACATTTACTTACAGTGTTAATAATGGTTGGGTCAAATTCCAAAAGCAACTTTCTGAGAAGAAGACTATAGCATGAACCTAACCAACTATTCACTGGCACTTAATTTGTTTAAAAAAAAAGTCTTGCTATGCTTATAGGCCATTTCATCTTATCAAATCATGTCAAAACCAAATCGTTTTGCCAGGAATCACATCACCGATAAACAAGCAGCGCACTGTTAGAGGAATGCATCATTATGCCTACAACATAAACAAAAACTCAGTTGGAACAGCTGGGGAAGCTTGCATGCCTGACTGCACATTGGGAGAATGATAATTTATAGAGAAGCAAAGGGGAATTCTTACTTTGCTCAACCAGTTTGGCGAAGGCATGCCGACTCTTGTCTTCAACATCCATGGCTGCTCTCTGTTTGTTGGCCGTTTCCAGGCGGTCTAATGTGGGAGTCAACAATTAGTATTTATCGCCTCATACCTAAACATGTAGCTCATATTTAAGACAATTAACTCAGCTATGTGAACCTTCTTACCCCTGAGATCCCTGTTGAAGTCATGAAGTCGCTTGATCTCACTCTCGAGCTTGCTCCTCATGGTTTTCTCAAGGGCTTCTCTCTTTGCAGATCCCTTCATTAGGGTCTCATAGGCCTCTGATATCCTCTGAATCTCCTGTTCAAGCTGAAAGATAAGAAAGGTATTTTAATATCCATTACATTTTTAACCCACAGGAACTCCTCAATTTAATCCCCATTTAATTTCACTGTAAGGAAAATAACAAGTTGGACATTATGCCGAGTATCTTTATTTGTGTTCAGTAGAAGGACAAAAATCATTCAAGTTTAGAACAACATGACAGTGACTATATGATCATTTTCATTTTTGGGTGAATTTCTTACACCTAAACATTAGACAAGGATCAGAGAGCAAGAATGACAGATAAAGGGAAAAAGGGAAGAATGTGCTTGGCTGAGCTCTTCATGATGCTTGCCCACAAGTGAATCACTCTCACAGAGCTCTTCAGGGACTGGGAATTGAATCAACATTCCAGAAAGAACACTTATGAGTCCCAGGTGTCTGCACATTCATCTCCCTACAGGGCGGGATGCCAAAGGCAAATGCAGGGAACAAAGGAAATGTGTGTTTTGAAGGCATACCATTCACAGAGACTGGAACAGCACTCAACACTATATGCACCTGTATGGCATTTGTGACGCAGAAAATGGCTTGTGAAAGGGCACGTTTTCCAAAAAAACAAAGGTTCATAAAGTTTTAACCTGCCATTACACAACATCAGATAAGAAGAAAAAAAATCACTGAATTCTATAAATTGCCAGTTTTATACTTCAAAACTACTTATGACATGTACGTGTTGGAAAATTTACAAGCAGAACCCTGGGTCCCATGTGGGGTTCTGTTAAAGAGTGAAAGTGAAAGAGGCCATTCAGTCAGGGAATCTACAGCTGTGTGGTCCGGTTGTTGCTCTTAGCAGCCCAGTCTGTCAGCTGTGGGCTACGCAAAGCCCCTTCATTCTCGGACACTGAGATGAGCCAAGACATCTGCTGCTATTGGCATCCCATTGGAATCCCAACAAAGAGGGCCACAGAATAACCCAGGGAGGCCTCCCCCCTTTAGAGTTCTCTGATTTACAATTTATCGCTCTGTATGAAGAAGGCTTGATTCTTTATGATCCAATGTTCTAGGATGGTATGCTTTTAAGAACATTTCTAATTCCAAGCACTATCCATGTATGAATCTGAACTGAAATTCAATCTATGTTATGACACTGAATGACATACCCAATGCCCAATAAATCTTTGCAAAACAAACACCAAGATAAGCTTGTTTTTTCCACCGTGTTCTGCCTTGACACTCTGGTATTTCAGTGATGACATTATCACATTACAGAAAAATGTTTGGCATTGCAGGCATGGGTAAATTCAGTGTTGTTTCACATGCTAATTGAGTTACTGGGAATTTTCACTCAGTCACTAGGAATGAGTCCTTTTCAAATTACATCGAAATCCTTGTGATCCTCTCCCTTGCCCGCATTCCTACACTGCAAGAGGGCTAATCTCCTTAGAACACAGCAGCTAGAAGACACCAGCACATAATGATTTCTTGTCTCACACTCTTTGTAGGTCATTCTGAGATGGAAATCAAAGGCCACAGCTGGCTCCTTTGCATCTATGGCAAAATGTGGCATCATACCATGAATGTCACAGTTCTAGGAGGTTTCTACAAGCAACAAAGAGTCTTCTCGTACCTTCTGTAGCCTTGCCGCCTTCTCGCTGTAGCTCTCCACTTCTCTCTTCAGTCTATCGTTCTCTTTAATAAGCTGCTCCATTTGGCAGTTTTTCACCGGGATGCTGTATCCTCCAACAATGACATCCTGGCCAGCAGGGGTCAACATGGGCGGGATGCTATGGTGAGGTGCTTGCGATTGGGTTGGATATAACCTGATAGAGACAAATATAAACCATTAGAGTACCAAACCATCCACAATGCACCTATATGTAATATGAGATGATAAAAATAGCTGAACGTACCTGTGATGCTGTGAGTGGAAAGCAGGAGGGGGCTCTTTGTAATAGTGCCCATGTTCCTGTGAATGACTAAGCATATATCCAGGGGATCTGACCATGAAGGGATACTCCGGGGGCGGACCACGTTGGTCTGGCTCATGAATCGAACTCTCATTCAAAACAGGACCAGAGTGATTATTGGAAAGCTGTGGGTAGCTGTGTGATGAGCTCATGGGAATATTGTCATGGGCACAGCTCCTCTCCAGCGAGAGCTGCAAGAGGCGTTCGCTGAGCGAGCGAGCATGCTCCCGCTTCACATCCCACATGCCCTCGTCCTGCTCAGCTCCACCAACCACTCCAGGGGTCTCCAGGCTGCAGTGCTGAAGCCCTACCTGACCTCTCTGGTAAGCCAGGTACTGTGAATGTGCCTTTGCTTCCTCATAAGTTGGTAGCTCCTCTGTATGGAGCTGATAGAGGTGGCAGACTGGACTCTCTGAATGCTGGTAGTCCCCCTGGTGCTCTTGGCCCTGGGGCTCCTGCCGGGCGGACAACTGGGGAGAAAGTGATTCCTCTTGCGTTAGGCTTTCCAGGGACGAACGAGGACTTCCTGCGCCTCCACCACTGCTGCCTCCACGCAGTGCCTGCTGCTGGATGGCCAAAAGAGTAGGATCAGTCGGGTTCCCATAACGGAGCTGCTCTTGAATCAGTCGGTGCAGCACCGTGCCTGACGAATCCTCTGCTGTTCTCATTTCAGTCTACGTTTTGCAGACAGCAATCAATGATAGTGTGTTATGGGAGACTTTCTGGACTGCGAACCTGCCAAAAAAATATGATAATTAAATAATGAGCTGAAATGGAAATCCTTTCTATTGCTCATCTATATTGCAACAGTCTACAACAGCAAACAGCGAGTGGTGCCTCATCCACATGCTTCTAGGCTGACTGCCTTTACCCATAGCAACACCACGTTTACCCAAAATACCACTTGCGCCATCCTACAACACCCATCATGCACTGGGTTTCTTCTTAAAAGTCTTGATTAGAATTAGCCAGTGACCAAAAATTGGGTAGGATCCAATAACTTTCCAAAGTTGCGAAAATGATTTCCTGCTACAAACGCAAATTCCTATCCAGCGTCTCACCTTTGTTTTACAACTACAACTGTAGCAATACATTTAAAGATGTCAAAGGGAGCATGAAAACAAGAGGATATTATGAAATTTAGCCAGTTCCTCATTCTTTTCTAGTTAAGCCACAATGCTGTACACTCCACCTTAAATATTCAAATTCATGTGTTACAAGTAAAAACTGTTGGATCAACAAATGAAGTCACCAGAGAAAATCCTATCACACACTTACAGTCTATTAAAAAACACAGTATCAAAAGCATCGCACACTAAGCGTGTGACATAAAGCTCAGTTTACAACAACAGGCTTCTTTAAAACTCTTTAAAAAACTCACCAAATCACAATCGCATTACGAATAAAAAATACGGACAATGTTCTGTACTCGTATATTTCTTTAACAATATAATCCTTAAGGAAATTTCTTGAGTGCGCCTTATATGTCCATGCGTACGTATGAGTTGCGTGTGCGTCTGGAGAGCTCCTCCAGCAGACTGAGCTCGGCAGGGGAGGGGCTCTGCTAATAAATGACCGAGCTCCGATTGTTCACGGCCTCTGGAATGCGCGGAATGCGAAGGCTGCGAGTCCCTCGGGGATCAAAAGCAGTTCCGCTTTTCGCTCGCCCCGCCTCTCCTCGGGGAGCGCAGGGAAAACCGCTCGACCCAAGCGGAGCGCGCTGCAGGACGGGGGGCGGGCTGTGCGCGCGACGAGCGGAACTGCATTCACTCTCGGCCCCGTGCGCATTTGTCCTGCTTCTGGAAGGCGCTTTTGTTTTTAACGGTGAGAGGAATGCAGTAAAAGTCACAGCGATCTGTAACCTTTGTTGTTCTGGTTTACTATAGTGTCTTTTGAAGTTTCAGCGCGCCTACTTAAAAATGCATGACATTCTGTACACAAAAAGGAATAATTAGTCGTTTTAGATTCATTTCCTACATTAGCAGAGAGGTTTCTACTCTCTGCTTATGTTACTCGCTTCCTATATTGTTATATTTGCAGTTTCATTCAAAATATAGTTCAGAGATTGCCTATGTTATTTATTCGCCCTCATGTTGTTCCAAACCCCTTTGACTTTCTTCTGTGGAACACAAAAGCTGGAGACCGACAGCCTTAGTCACCATTCACTTGCATTGTATGGAAAAAAACAGAAGATGCAATGAAAGTGAATGGTGACTGAAGCTGCCATTCTCCTGTGTTCCACGGAAGAAAGAAAGTCATGCAGGTTTGGAATGGCGTGAGGGTGAATTTTTCTTTTTTGGGGGGTAAGTCACAGAAAATGTATGTGCTAAGCAGGAGAAAGGATCAAAAAGGCAAATGCACGAGTGAAATATAGACCATGAGCCATTAGAGAATCGATTTGAGGGTCTTTTGTTTGCTCTGGCCTGGTGAATATTTAAGCCGTGGCCCGTGTCAGTTAATTGCTGAGTGTGTCTGTGTGGATGATGGGGAGGGGGTGTCTGTATGTGTGTTTGAGGCATGCTGCCAACCAGCTGTCCGTGGAGAGCAATCCTCTTCCACCCCTTAATCATGCCTCAGAAAGAGAGACGTATTGTTCTCTCCCGAGCAGACATTACAGGGGAGAGGTCTGCCATCTGCTCGTATACCCTACACCTCCCTTACACACTTTACACAAACACTCTATTCACAAACACACACGCCTGACCTCGTCACACTCAACGCAAACCCTCGTTTTATCGCACACCTCACATATAACACATTTATTATCATAGCTTCAATTTTGGTGCACAAACAGATACTTAAAGGCTTAAAGCAGACAGCCGTAATGCTGTAGATGACAGATTTGTTAATAACGAAAGACATGTAAGGTTTGCACATAACTTTTGAAGAATTGATTGTTTAAATCTATGACAGCTGTTATTGTGAATTTGAAAATTTCAAGTTTTCCTAACACTGTTTTCGGGGATATTTAGTTTGAATGCAGGTAGAGCTCACATTCAATGGAAGAAATGGGGTTTTCTATTTAGAAATTTTGTTTTTATTCTATTATTACAAAATGGCTTCTGTTCTACTGCTAGTTTGATATAAAACTATATGCCTAATTCATTCCTATCTCTCATTATACACCCAACATTGGAATATTTTTTATTTGCATCTCTTTGATTTCATTTAAATAATGTTCAAAATATATTTATTCAAACTTAAACATTAATCTGTTTATTGTAAAAATCAGTTCAAAATTATGAACATGGCTTAAATATGATGTGGAGCAAACAAGATTCAGAGTTAGTAGATTACATATAATAAATGTAATATATCAGTGATACGTTTAGAAACCTATTGTGTATAAAACACATTTGGTTCATTAGTACTATTTCATAAATCTCAGTCTTGTATGACAGACAATTAAAACAGAGGATGAATATTTTTTGTAAGACTATGTCGTGAATTCGCCACCTGTTCTGGAGAAGGCGCTTTGGAAAGTTAGAAAGTCCCTGCATTTTCGTGAGTGGCAGCTGTGTGCAAAAATCAAGCCTGCACTTGTCGAGTAGACTTTTGGACTCCAATCATATTCTGTTCTTTTTTTTTGTCAGTATTCAAACATTTGCATGGCAGTTACAAAAACAACAGGTTATTGTTACATTTGCCTATTCAACCCATTCAGCTTATGATATCAATCTCCTATGATTTTATTTTTGGAAAGTTCCAGTAGGTGCAGCTATAAAATGAGAATGTTTTGCGATTTTTAAATCTAGTATTTATAATAATCAAGTGTGTCCACAACTGCCTCTGAAACTATCACAGTTTCTTTTTTAAGTAATTAGGTTTTAAAAATAGCATTGTTTGTTCCACCATAAAGGTGAATGTGTAATATCAAGAGAGGCATTTTTCAAGAGAACAAGACTGTTATAAGGAGATGGGGGAAGGCTCGGCATTGATTCTCTTTGTCTTCCTAGAGAGGGAGGAAATGGCCGCATTCCACACATTAGCATGTGCATTGGGGCCAGTGTGGCGGCCAGTATGGGTGGGAAAAGAGGGTTGAGGAGGGGTTTTCTACTTAATTAGCCTTTTCTCTAAAAACAACATGTCTACATGCGTGAGCTACTGCATATACACAAGACAAAGTAAGCTCTGTGTGTGCCACTTAAAAACTTGTGTGTTTTTTTTAGACTTTGAACAAATAGTATCAAGATTACATAATAGTCCTGGGTTCTTCTTTTTTTGAAAAAAAAAAATAATAATTAAACAGATTGACCTAAAATTCAGAACCTTTTTTTTTAATTATTTGATTAGACATCTGCTGATAAAGACAGACAGAGAGGTCTATAAATGCACAGGTGAGCTCATTTGTTTGAACGAAAATGTAACATTATGTATGTATAGGACAAAACAGAACAAAGCCATGGCATGAATTTCTTCTAAACAACCTTTAGAACCTTTTTTTGTCTTAGGTAACCCACAGACCCATCTGTCCCAGAAGTTTGTTCCTTTTTGTTCTCATAAACTAGAGATAAAACAGACTCACCAAGAAGTTTCCTCTCAAACTGAAGCAGTCAAAGAAAAACAAAAAGAGATCTGCTGTTTTATAATTGAGTGTTTTCTTTTAGATTGGTTAGACTGAGACATTTATACACCTCTTTACACGTCATTTCACTCCAGCCATCTTTAAAATGCCTCTTGCCCAGCTATTTTAGTCTGGCAAATGCATCTCCTATCTCTTCAGAAATTTAATATTTGAAATCACCAGCAAAATCTGACAATTACTATCTCATAAATGCGGTTTCTAGACCAGCCGATGCTCATGTGCAGTCGTAAGCGCGCATCTCAGAACACTGATTGATTCTATAGCAAAAGGCGCTTCTAACGGCAGTTGCAGTGATGCAATGACTTTACCAATTGGCGATTGGCTCTTTTATTTAGGAGGCTTGTTTCGCCATATTGGGCATTGCACTTTCTCCCTTTCCTAGTTGTGTATTGCACCGTCTATGTATTTCCAATCACAGCTTTCATGTGACTTGGCATTCTCTCTACCAGTCGATTACATTTCTGTTAGGTGACAAAAATTCAAGCAGCTCGACTTTGTTTGATGGCTTGTGACTTTGTGTCCTTCCTCTTGATCATATAGATGTTTTCAGTAGGGTTCAGGTCCTGGAGTTTGAGCTGGCCATGACAGGGTCTCGAGCTGGTTGTCTTCCATCCACACAGCCTGGCTGTGTAGCATGGAGCATTGTCCTTCAAGTTGACATTGTTCGAGCAAAAGGAAGCGAGTTTTCTTCCAGGATAACCTTGTACGTGGCTTGAGTCATGCATCCTTTACAAAGACAGACATGCCTGGTTCTGATCTTCTCTGATGAGTCTTGATTTCAGCTTTGGTCGTCTAATAGTTAGACAGAGACCTGGAGAGGCTTACACCCACAATGTCTCGCCCCCACTATGAAATTTGGTGGAGGATTGCTGATGGTCTGTGTAAGGCTGGAATCAGGTAGAGTAATAATAATTAAGTCACAATATTTCTATCCAAGTACCCCTTTAAACTTCAGACAAAACAGCAAGAGGTAGAAAGCACATTTTTGCTAACTATATCTATAACCCAACATACACAGATAACCCGGGTCTTTCTAATGTCAAAGTGCAGCTGATCTCCATCTCTCTCATCACCTCTGCCATATTTCAACCAGCCCTTTTGGCCTTTCATTTGCCTACCCAAATCCATCCTGGCCTGAGGGCCAGTAGTCCACTAATGACCCCTCGACCCCTTTCAAAAAAGCCTTTCCTCATGCAAAGGAGAGCTGCTCACGTCTTGAAATTACTGTCGAAAATGTGTAGTTGTCCATGACCATTGCGATATCATCTCTGACAGGTGAGGCCAGGCATACCAAGGGCTCTCGTCTCAGCCCTAGAGGCGTCATCTAAATCTTCCCCTCTTTCACTGGAGTGACAGCTTTCTTTCAGTTGATTCTGTTGAAATCAGGGGATGAATCTGATGAATTTGGTGACTAAATGTTCAGATAGCACATGTTGAAAAGCATCACTTTAGGTATCCAGGTGTGCACTGAGTGTAATAGTGGGGGTCAAGACCCAGGACGCTGTCACACGCTTGTGACGTCTGCTCTTTGACCGCTCGTTTGAGCTCCAAATGTCTCACTGACAGTGCCTTCAAAGGCAAGTTGCAATTTTCTTCTCTACTTCACAGAACACAATGAATGCTTTGGCCAGCACATCAGAGTCCACACAAAGAACAAAGGGCTGTTCATGTGCCTATAGAGCTCTGGACCACAATACAAACCTGGCATTTACACACAGACAAGAATCACAGTTTGATTTTAAATTTCACTGAACACTTGAGCAAAGCTTGGATGCGTCAGGATATTTATTAATATAACTCTGATTCAACAGAAAGACGAAAGTCATAAACCAATAGGGTGAGTAAATCTTGGGGGTAATTTTCATTTTAAAGTGAACTAATCTTTTAAGGTTTAGTCATTTTTTTTCCTTTGCATTCGTTTTTTTTTTTTTTTTTAGCTTTATATATCAGTTTTAGTTTTAGTAATTTTCAGTTATTTCTTCACCTTAAATTTATTTTATTTCAAAAAGATCCATGGCAATATTTCTATTTTTTTTTTATTGTTTTATTCATATTCATTGTTATATGATGTTAGTTGTTGCTTAACATATAGAAGTTAGAACCTTATTGTAAAGTGTTACCCACAATAAATATAAAAGCATAATCGCAATAAATCCAAGGACATTTCAACTTGCTTAGAGTATTTCTTTAAAAAAAAAAAAAAAAAATTGTACTTACCACAATAAAACAAACAAACCAAAACCTGTACTATTAGAGTTACAGTGGAACAATCTAGAAAAAAGGATAGAAAAAGCTATGTCAAAACCTGCCCTTGTGCCTAACAGAGGGTCAGACATTCCATGATATCACTGTTGCGGAAAACTATTCCAATTTTCTATGGACGCAATTCCCTTGTTTGTGGCACTCAGAAGAAAAACAAAGCTTGTTTATACCATAAACACAATCTCTTTAGCATGCACCAGATTCCCCTTCTCTGTTTTTGCTGATAATATTTAACCCTCATCGTGCACTGTTTAGTAAACACAGGGTAATTTAAATTTTCTTGAACTTTTTTATAGTATACTCTTAAAAAAGAAGGATCCTTATTGGCATTGATGGTTCCATGAAGAACTTTTCCATTGCACAAAAGGCTCTTTATATTGGGGAAAAGCTTTTCATATTACAGAAATATTCTTTAAACTACTTTTTAAGAACAGTTAACAAAAGGCTTCACCACAAAATGGTTCTTCAACTATATGACTATATTTATGTATGAGAGATGTATGATGTAGATTTTGCTGTTTTCTGTAAACAAAGCCTGAGGAATTCAGCAGCAGATGCACCTGTCACACGAACACCATATGGCACGTCTGAGAAGAGAGCATTAGATTCACTCTCCAAACCCCCTCTTTTTCAAACACAAACACATACAGGGAAACACTCTTGTTACTCTCTAAATTTGTACACTTGTACACGGAACAGGAAGAAGAAGAAGAAGAAGAAAAAACTGATTTATTGATATAAACAGGCCACAGATGCATTATTAACCTTCATGTTCTGTTGAGACTGACTTTTTATGTCTGGGGTCCGCAATGATATATTTGTAAAATAATGAATTACCTTCCATTTTATTTTATTTTATTTCTTCTGATGTGACAGATATGAAGCTTTGTCAAAAAAATTACATGTGAAAATATTTTATTTCATGGAATATATATGAAACTGGTTCCCGAATAGCAACATGGTAATGCAATGTCACATTTATTTTTCTAACGACTAAAATTGCGCCAAGAGTTCAAACACGTAACGTTTTCCAAGCACTTCTTTTGATGGCGAGGAACTGTTCATGCCTAGTCAAGCGATCATCTGTTCCAAACTCCCTTAATGTGTTTACCAACAGTCCCCCATGTGCTGAAAGGTTCCCCCCTTGACAGCACCTGTCCCCCTCAGAGCAGCTTTATGAATAAGAGGTATTCTCTCACTTTCTCTCCACATTCCACACGGCTATTATGACGAGAGCAGGTGTAAAATAGTCTGGGGTGGATAGCGTTTCAGCTTCACATCAGGAGAGTATTTCAGCCTTCATAAGGGGCCATTGTTATTGAGGTCTTCCAGGGTGTGAACCTAACCTTTCCTAAATTAATGAGTACATATATATATATATATATATATATATATATATATAAAATGTACTACTATTCATACCATATACTGTATATAGTACATGGTATGAATATTAGTGCATTTTCTACACTCCTGCTTCTATCTGTGAAACATTCCCTTTTTTATGGGTGTGCCACATTCAAGATTTGGAAGTAAACACCCACTGCAATGATTAGGTAACTGTTTTGCATAGTAAAATAACTTCCAACCTCCTCGCCATTTCACATGTTGAATTATTTTGCAAACTATCAATGTTAAAAGATATTTTGTTACATAGCTGAAACATGTGCCATTAACGAAAAACATTTTATGCCTATTACATATACTTTAACTTGGTTTGGTGCAAATAGTTTAAGTACTTGGAGTTACCACAATTCAATGAACATACCTATAGCTATTCATTGTTCATCTTTATCTATAAAGTTAAAAACATACACTGTCATTTGCAGTGTCGTGTTTTAAATAAACAAAATATAATTTCTTACTGTGACAAAACAGATGTCATTCACTGAAGCTTTTACTCAGGATTGCTGTGAATGGCCCAAAACAACAACAAAAGCAGCGTTCTCTACATGCTTTCTTCCTTATCAGATGATCCAATGCATCCAATCACAACTATTCGCAGTTTGACTGTGGTGCTACAGTATACAAACTCAGTACATATCAAATAATCTGAAACAGAAAAAAAGCAATAGTGACACATTGTCGCTCACGCATATTAGTCGGATCCAATATAGTAGTCAGAACTGCATCGCCTTTTATTTTCAGTCCCTATGAAAAGCCTGCATGGTATTGTGTTTTGTTTAAAAAAGAATCCGAAGTTAAATGAAGCGAACCACTGAACAGACGTTAAAATCGTTATTGTTAAAAAAGATGCTAAAGCACACTTTAATATCACGAGGATGGCAATGCAAAGACCCCACAAACTGGCACTTCAAACCATCTTGTAATCATCAGTCATCTCTATGGTTTTGTTGCTGTAGTAAGTTTGCGTCTGTCTCGTATTTACTACTTCATCAAATGAATCGCTGGGCTGGGCAAAATGGCGATGTAGATGTTTAAGGGCAATGTAAAAAAATCTGTAAAAATAGGGCACAATGTACTGTATTCATTTAACATAGTTATTTTTTTTACAGGCGTTTTACACTTCATTGCATTGTGTTTTAGGGATAACGGGTTAAGAATTACTGAATGATGTTCAAAGCTACCAGTACATTTTCTGTTATTTTACAGGATTTAAAAAAAAAAAAATGTTTTAGGAGATTGTAGGAGATGATCTTCGTCTGCAGAGGTGGGCTTTCGTTACACTATGACATAGTAATGTGACAAAATCCGAAACTACTCATTTTGGCATCTTGGTTTCAATAAAAAGTCTTTTTTGCACTAAAAAGAAAGTTTTGAGTTCTGAAACTCACAGGATACCACAATGACCTCTTAGGACAGGCTCACACTACACAACTATTGGCCATTTCCAAGGTCAAATCGGTGCTCGTTGCGGTCGCTGATGCTCGTCAAATATGAGCATGTCAGTGACGTTATCTGAGCCTGTCTCCAGCAGTCACAGACGCTGCTGTTTCAAACCTGTTTGACATTATCGCCACATGATCTTGTAGTGTAAGCTATGAAACTACATCATACCATGCACCTTAATGTCCATGAACGCAAGTGAACGATTTGATCATAATTGTTTTATACTAATAATCTAACAATGAATATATTTTTAAAATTTAAATAAGTGTTTTTTGCTCTGTACTTAACATTATTATATCTTTTATTTACCATAAGCTTTTGATGAACAGACATGGACAGCCAGCCCGTGTGCATTTCTGTGCAATTGTGTTTTTCTGTATATATGACTTGGGCAGCGTATGAGCAGCTCTCTAATGTCTCGCTTAATTTCATGTAAGAAAATGTCTTTGTCACTGTTGCCGCTTGGCCAAAGATTTTGTAGGTGGTGCACCTTATTGTGTTGTGTAGTATGAGCGCTGTTAAGACAAGAAGACAGACGGATGCATGAAGTATCGTAGATCTGTAGTGTGAGCTTGACTTTATGCGTCAAAAGATCAAGGAAAATTTGATTTCGCAATTCGGGAACTTGAGCACAAAATCAGCATATTAGAATGAAGGATCATGTGACACTGAAGAGTAATGGCTGCTTTGCATCAGGAATAAATTACATTTTAAAGTACATTAAAATACAAAGCGGTTATTTTAAACTGTAATATTTCACAATATGTATTTTTGATCAACTAAATGCAGCCTTGATTTTTTTTTATTTGTTAATCTTTTTACACAGTGAGCATAGAAACCTTCAGCAAATTCTCGATGGGATCGTTTTCTGATATTTAATTAATCCCAGAGCTCATATATGATAGCCATATAGTAAAAGTCAGCCCTCGTTGCTCATGTAGCTTTTTCTTCACTACGTGATAACGATCTAAAAGGATCAGGTCTCGTGTACACCAGGACACAAGGGTACAAGAGCAGATGGTCCCAAAACCTCCCCCACCAGCTCTGATAAAGTTGTCTCTCCAGGCCATTTTGAGTGGGGATCCATGGGTTGTCTCATCAACCATTGAAATGAGATGGATGCTTCTAAGCCTGAAGCCTAGAGACAAGACTCACACACATGCACACATAGGCCAGGTGGCGAAGAGCAGGATCGAAGGGATAGGGCTGGGCTGTGTATCTCACTGTCCAGCTGCTGAGTGGAATCTCACAGTATTGTTGCAGCATGATTGTTGTGGCGCCTTCTGCTTCTTTCTTTGTCTGCATATGGTGCCGGATGAAGCTCTTCCCATAATTGGGCTTCAAAGGCTGTTTCCTTAAAAATGCTGAATGCTTATTTTTAAAAAGATCTGTATTGATCTGTAGTGATTGGATAAACCTGTATGCATATTTTCAATGACTTCTTTTATGATTTCAATACGTATATCTGAGTATACAACGCTTATCCATAGGGTCTGTAAAGTGAATGAATAAAATCTAAAATGTGATTTGATCATTTGATAACGTCAAATTTAGCACATTTTTAAATACAATACATATAGTGTTTTAAATAATTCATAGCAACTTTATTGAATATATTGAAAAATAGATGTAATAAATAGATCATACAGTTCATACAACAAATATCATTCAAACCCGTTCTCAAAACTCACATGTAAGGGAATCAGTTAGGTTATAGAATGTGGCGGCACTGTAACGGTAGAAGTCCATGTGCAGTTTATTTAAATAAACATGAAACAAAAAGAACCAGACAGTGACTTGACATAAACTTGACCATAAACCATGAAACAAAGACTCACCAACAGCAAGTTACATTTAACAAAGCTAGACAAGGCACAAAGGAAACATGATATATAAATCGGCCATTGAGGCGGTCTCATTTAAGAAAAGTAACCATTAGATTGCAAAGAAAGAAAGAAATTACAGTATTTTACACGGGAATAAATCCATTTTATTACCGTTACTTTTCTTAAATCAGGCATCTTTGACCGATGCACCCTACACATGCGACCTCCGGAGGATGCCGCCTCCAAAATGAGATGGCAAAAGATGAACTACTAACAAGATACACCTTTGAACGATCAAGACGATAAACCAATGACAAGACAGTACTGATGAATCAAGAACCAACGTGACGCATCAAACAAGGAAGCCAATCACAACATGACAAATGAACAGGGGAGGCACATGACAGGATCACGTGAGGGGAATAGGGAATCACATGGCATGACCAGGAACTAAGATTGTGAGCATGAATTAAAAAATAAAAGACATGAACACGTCAACAAAACCAATGTTACAGGCACTCTCTGGTTCTGTTGTGTGTGGACTGTAAACCTGCAAGTTTGATCTTTTGAGCAACAAAAGATTGTATGGAACAAAACATTGCATACTGACAACAACAAAATCTCTTGTGTAAAGGAAAGAAGTGCATGGCTGCTTTGTAACTTCAGGCAATGAACAGCTTGCAGTCATTTAAATGGACCATCAGATAATAGTACAGTATAGTGTGTGTATCAGTATGACATCTACAACTCAAAAGATGTTGCAATTTAAGGCCATACATCAACAACAGATTGTAGACTGTTCAAGCAAGACATTCAAAATACTGAAAAGTTTACTTAAGTTTATTTCTATTACCCTTACTTCATTTAATTGAAGGGGTTTTTTACACAATTGAATTCATTTCATTCCAAATAAATCAGTGTAAATGAGTAAAACAACTTAGTTGGTGTTACTTTTAACTATGTGCTTTTCTTATGTTGATTCAACTTATTTTAAATTTTTTTTTTAGTGAAGTTCATTTATGTTTCTTGTTAAAACTGGCCGTTTCATTCATCATTATATACAATGTATTTTCAGCAGCCAGTCTTCAGTGTCACATGATCCTTCAGAAATCATTCTAATATGCTGAATTTGTGCTCAAGAAGCATTTATTATTACTATTAATGCTGAAAGCAGTTGCTTAATATTTTTATGGAAACCATGAAACATTTCAATAAAGAGTTCAAAAGAACAACATTTATTTGCAGTCTTTATTAATCCATAATCTGGCCCTGTAATCATAACTGTGTGCTGAGTTTTGCAAAAATGTTGATACAGGTACATTCTTCCTATGAGCCTGCGTTACTTATTTGAAATAGAAATATTTTGTAACATTATAAATATCTTTACTGTCACTTTTGGTCAATTTAATCTGTCCATGCAGAATAAATGTATTCATTTCTCTCCCTCTCAAGAAATTTTTTTTATAAAATTGAAAAAAAAAATCTTTCTCACCCCAAAATTTTGAATGGAAGAGTGTTGTGTGTTTAAGTAATGCCTTTATTAATAAAAAAAAATGCAAATGTGAGAGAATGTAATGGCTTTGAGTAGCTTTACTATATTTTTCCATGTAGATGTTTCTTTATCTATAAAAAATGGTAACACTTTATTTTAATTTGTCCTTGTTACACATTACATGAACATATAACCAACCTTAAACCAAACCCTAACCCTAACCCTGAACCCTAAAGTAAGTACATATTCCTAATTAATATTTCCCAGTACTTATATGTATAATTACACATTAAAATAAAGTCTAATCAAAAAAAAAAAAAAAAATTCTTCAATAGTATTTTTTCTAAAAAGAGGGTTCCAAAAGTCTGGGACCACCAGTGTAAATTATTCTGTAAATTAAAATCCTAATACTATTCTTATTTGTAAAGATAAAGTTTTTGGTCCCGGCTGTCAAAAATCACCATTGATTGTGTTATACAAGCAGTAGTTTGTTGAATTAGGGTAGGAGGGCAGGGGGAATGGACTTTGGATACCCCTGGTTGCCCCCAGCTCTGTCCTGCCTGTCTGTCTGCCTGTTTCTGGCACTCTGCTCCCATTGTCAGACACTTCCTGATGGGAGGTGCTTGGGGAGAGAGAGCTCAGTCAACTGCAAAGGAATGCGGGCAGAAATTACGGATGTTTCCTGGGATTTCAGAATGCAATTCCTGCTATTTTCCAGCCGGGCGTCTGGAGAGAGTGCTTCCGGCTATACACGCATTTAACGCACAACACACAGGCTGAACCCTGAAACCGTGTCGCTGGAAGTAAAGCAGACGCCTTTTAAAAAGAGGACATGGGGTGGGGGTGGGGGGCAACAATGTACGTGCCTGAAACCTCACATGGAGGAGGAAGAGGAAGAGGGAATCAAAAAAGCATCCAAAACTTTCAGTGCTGCAATATTTTTTGCTCAAATTAAGCGTGATTCTTAAACTTTATACACTAATGCAAGAAAAATGAGGATTTGTCAACGTGAGTTGTGTAACTGTTTTGAATATTTGGATTGCAAAATCCTAGTCATTCAACTTCCATGATTCCATAATGACACTGGTATGAATATGACAATGCAAACATGACGTACTTAACACCCATCCAAGGGTAACATGAGATTGATGGCCATCTTAAATAGCCCTCCTTTATTTCCTTCCATTACTAGAACATCACAAATGTTGAAGCACAAAAGCCGACTCACCTTTTAACATTAAAGAGTGTAATTACCATTTGACTGGGCAAGAGGAAATGGGGCTCCATACCCAGAGGCTGTGTTAAACTAGCCCAGCCAAAACCACATAAAGCCAAAAAGGGGAATAAGAGAAGGAGCGTAATGGTTCCATACTCAACCAGGCCTTCACTTCCACTCAGTTACCTGAGACCACCGCTCACTCCCACTGCCTTTCAGAACAATTGTGTTACCAAAGACACAAAGAGAGCGGAACAACAGAAACAGGGAGAGAAACGGGAGTTGGAATCAGAAAGTCATGTTCATTCCAGCACGCTGAATAGCTTTCATCCACACTCAAAAAAAAAAAAAAAATGCTGGGTTAAAAATAACCCAAGTTGGCTTGAAAATGGACAAACCCAGCGGTTGGGTAAATATTTGCACAACATGCTGGGCAGTTTTATTTAACCCAGTTATTGTTTGAATATGACTCTATGGCTGGCGTACAATTAACCCAAAATATGTTGGAAATTAAAAATCAGACATATACTGTATTACTAGAGGCAACAATAATAATCAAAAGGTGAACGTTTATTAATAAGCAATGTAATAAAGGTTTATTGTTTAATTATTATTCATATTCATTCATTATTCAACTTATCAATAAATGTTCATTTATTAAACATATAAATAGATGTTCATTTCCAACATTTCATTTTAAGTGAGCAATATAGTCATTTTTAAACAATAGTTGAGTTACATTAAACTACTAAACCAGGAGGTTGAGCAAATATTTATCCCAATGGCTGGGTTAAAACAACCCAATCACAACCAATAACCAAACTTGGGTTGTTTTTAACCCAACATTTTTTAGAGTGCAGTCTACAGTATGCCCAAAAGTCTGAGACCAAATATATATATATATATATATATATATATATATATATACACATACACACACACAACAGCTCCAAAGAACTCTTATACGTAAGTATACAGGAGATTGACTAATTCTTGCCAACATGAAGATCTGTGTTTCTGGACTACCGCCATCCAAACCTGAATTTCCACATTCTTGTCTTGGCGACTTTGGCTGATCTAGTATGAAAACTGAGACGTGAGTGGAGCTGACATTGCCCCGGATTGTTTTTATCAGTTAGAGTGTGTAAGCTCGATGCCCTGTTTACACCTGACATTAAGATGCGTTTTGGTCGATCCGATCACGAGTAGATGAAGGAGACACATTCCCCATCTACACCTGGTGTTTTAATCTGCCTCTTTTGTCCAGCAGCAGCTTTTGTTTCTACTCTGACAGCAACAAGACCACACCGAACACATGTTAGAAATCAGGAATGTTGAGAGAGAAACGTGCTTGGTACATTTTGAAAAACAAAGTTGAACTCCCGTCTGGCTAGCGAGCTTCCTAATGTTTACGCATTAGGTCAGTAGGTGGAGAGTTGGTGGTCTTTTCTGTCGTTCAAACACATTTGATCACAAAGTGCACAGTCACCTTCTCCGCGCTACACTTCCCATCATCCCTCATTCTACTCACCTGCACTCCATCTGCATTCACTGATCACCACCAGCTGTCACCAATCATCTGCACCATTCAAAAGGCCCTCACACACTTCACTCTGGGTCCGTTCTTGTCTTGTTGTACTTCCACATCAATGACAAGCTCCATCAGCCATTTGTCTTACCCCTTTTGCATTCCCGCTCTGTTCCCCTCATCCCAGTAATAGACTTTTTTCACTTACCTCCCTTGTATGTCCTCTTCTGCAGTGTTTCCCAATCCTGTTCCTGGAGGCACACCAACAGTCCACATTTTGGATGTCTCCCTCATCTGACCCCTTTATTTTCTATCTTTGAGTTTCTGCTGATGTGTTTGATTAGAAAGAGTTGCAAACTGTGTAGTGTTAGTGTGCCTCAAGGAGCTGGGTTGGAAAACACTGATCTTCTCTGCGTGACAACCGTACTACGAAAGTAATCCGGTCGAATGTGTTTTCGACTAGCTCTGAAAGAGGTCAAAAACGGACAAGCTCAAAATGATTTAGATCGATTTAGATCGACAAAAAATGATCTTAATACAAGGTGTTAACAGGGCCTAAGAGATAAAAAAGAATAGGAGAGAGAGAGGGAAAAGAAAAGGGAAGTTAAGTTAAGAGAGAAAAAGACACTTTTCCTAACTCTATTTTTATAGTGCCTATTTCTGCATTTCCCAACATTCCAGTAATGCATCACAGAGGCTAAACAGGGAAGTCTGGAGTTGTAGACAAGAAGGCTGCTTGTTTATTACCCTTTACAGTGTTCTGCTGCAGGGTATAACAGCAAGCAGTGCATTTGTCAGCTGAGCATCTTTACATGATCAACATTCCTTTCCAAGCGTGAACTCATTTACATATACGCAGTGATCATTTATCATGTATTGATCGTATATTTTTCAGTAAAAACAGCTTCTAGCAGCTTCTCAAATTCAGAGTTAATCTCTGTTAATTTAAAAGATGATAAGGTGAAGTAAACGTGTGTGAACTTAAGGGGGAAAAGAAAGTGTCAACATACAAAAAAAATAGTCAGTATAAAATACATTTGAATTAATATGTTTAAATGTAAATAAAAATACATATTTGACCACAAATACAAAATAAAACAATGAAATAAAATGTCCAGAAAGATGTCCAGAACATGGCCAGAGTGGACAATCACATTAAATGATTAAAAATAAGATTTTGCTTAAATTTATTTAAATTAGTGCTATTGAATTACTCAAATGAATTCAATTTAGTTTGGCAGTCTTAAAAATCAATAAAGCTTCATTTTCATGATATGCATATACACCACTAAAACAATATAATACTGAATTTTCTTTAAAAAAAATGGTGAACTATTTATATATTTATAATATATTATTTTCCGTTTGTGTAAATATTGCAATGGTAGTTTAGTCTGACAGTCTCTCTAAAATACCTCTTTTTCTGAAGAGTCTTTGACCCGCACAGCCATAGGTTACAACCTGAGAAAACATATGGAGCCAACTGAACAAACATCTTACTACTGACCACAGGAATGCTCTGACTGACCCAACTCACCACGCTGCCAGTGCAGCTAAAGATGACATACCAGAGAGACAGTGCAGATGATCACTTTATCAGTGATGATCGGAATGAGGGAAACCTCAAGACACACACTCACATATAACGTGAACCTTAATGCCAGTAATGTAAGAAGACTCTTGGTAGGGCAGGACCTGTTACATCCTCCCATTGTATGTGTACATAAATATGCTTGTGCTGATCAGTAAGGACAGCAGGGACATTTGACCCACAGTCAGCCCTCATCTGATGTGCAATGGAGCGGTTAATGTCCTGCACAGGCCCGGAGGTTTCTCAGGACATGGATGAGAGCAGACGAGATAAGACCGACCTCACACCTGCTTATCAGACACGAGAAACTCTTCATCACTAAAGTTATGCTCATTATCGCTGTTTTTATTTTATATATTTACTTTATTTTTCTTTAATTACTTGCTCTCGAACGGTTCAAATTCCTTTAAATTTTATACACTACTGTGTGGGGTCGGCAATATATTTTTTAAAGAAATATTTTTTTTCAGCAAGTACGCATTAAAATAATCAAAAGTGGCAGTAAAACTTAATAATTTTTTTTAAACTATTCTATTAATCAAATAATGAAAAAAATATCTCATGGTTCCTCAAAATCTTAAGTAGCACAACCTTTTTCAACTGTGCAAATATTAAGCATTAAATAATAAGTACTTTAGTAAATGCCATTTTAAAACATCACACATTTAGATAAATGAAAAGAGTTTAAATTGTAGCAATATTGTGAAAAAGAGCAATTTTTAAGTTCTTGTATTAGGGAGGATACTGATGCAATCTTCAGGTGTTTTTTTTTTTATTCCATCGACTATCATTCAGCATGAGCAACAGTCTCCTTCTGTGTTTCTGATCGAGTAAATGCAGCCTTCGTGACCGTATTTCTTTCAGAAACATTAACTTATCTTTAGTTTGTTAATACTACTTGTTTATGTGTACTATTGTTACTGGTACTTTACATTACAATATCTTATTGTATACGCAGCTATGCTGCAAAAGCTTTGGCAATGCAAATGTACCGCTAACGTCTCTTCAGCGAAGCAAATTAAAAACAATAAGAAGAAGACAGAAAGACAGAGAGAAAGAGAGAACAAAACATGTCAGGAATGAGGCAACTTTGGAGAAGGGCCTCAAATATGATGAAAAACACATCTCCGTCTCCTCAATGGAATGTGCTTCACCCCGCTGCTATTTTACAATGAGCTCTCGGAATTTCAAAACTGTGAATGGTATATGGATATAAGTACCAAGATGGCATGAAAACACTGCATACATTCAAATGACTCCATCTGTTGTTGCATTATAAGAGATCAAACAAGGCTGAATAAAAGAGAATCTGATTGCCCATTAACTCAGTAGGAGTTCACAGGCTTTGCTCTATGCCTGTGAGCACACATTAACATTTTCACTCCTATTGTATGGCCTCCTGCTGTCATGCTGGATTCCACAAATGCCTTCATTTCTCCCTGTGGATCCACAGAGGCAGTGTGTTATCATTTCCTGCATTTAGATGGATGAGATAAGAGTGCGTGTGAGCCCCTGAATGGACCCCCCTTCTCCTTCCATCACCCCTGACCTCTGTTCCATCATAAAGAAGTAATTAATGAGGAACATCAATTCAGATCTGAGGGCCGATACGCGCTGCCAAATTCACAGAAATACTCAGCATTCTTGGTTTGTTTACCCATCAGTACATCGATGTGGATACTGCATACATTTTTCAAATGTTCTGCCTAGATTGTAGTGGAAAATCTGTGGAATTCTGTGAACGGTAGTTAGTTAAGGTCAAATCTGTTAAATGAAGCTAATTGCTAGCTGAGCGTTTTCAGAGTTTCCAAAATATTTCTCTACACGAGCGGTATGGAGGAATTTAGAATTTTGCGGCGCAGATTCTGTGAAGGCCTGCCCATAAGTGCAGGAGAAATTCTCAGGCCAAAAACAGAAGAGGGAACACATTTTTCATTCCACTTTTAACTGTTTGCAATGCAGCACTCTTCTGTTTCTTGCATTCCATCTTCTCTCTAGCCGTTGCAACAGCGATTGACTACTTATCGGGCAATAAAATACTGGGCAACAGGGCTGATTATGATTACGGCCTCAATCTGCAGTTCTGACAATAGTAATCCTATACTATTAAGGAAGTAACCATCCAAAATGGGAGACACCTTAAATAAATATCATCATAATGTGCTTGTACAACTTCTCATATTACTCTAACGACAACATGTAGTCATTGTACTGTAAAGAAAAGTGGTCAACCAATTCATGCATTGGTCTGAAACGATGAAATCTTATGCAAATATTGGATCAAATATCATTCGTGTTGGTGTGAAGTCACATAGACCTATATCTGATATATATATATATCAAATCCGAGTCACATATGAGCAATAATAATAAAAAAAAAATAGATTTGGGTCACTTTTGGCCTACATTCTAAACGTTTCTTAATACTGCGTAATTAACGTAAATTATTTTACATACTACTAATATACTAACAACTGTAAGGTCAACTTCTGGAATGAAAACTATAACTGCGTAGCCTCTAACACTGGCCTATCATTCGCCATGCACCAACACGCTGATGTACGCAGTGCAAAATAATTTGCCCCCACTGTCATGTGACACACCATGAAACTGCTTCGCGCGGTCTTTTGTTGGCACTTTTTGTTGGCAAATGAGAATGATTGGCGTGCCCCGCATGAAAATCGGCAATTTATGTGGCGAAAGTGCGGCATATTTGAAAAAATGCAACCCCCGCATAAATATGTGGACTTTGGGTGATTATTCATTAAATCAGGCAATCGCATAATCGCGTTTTTCTGGAGGGACTAGGATTAGTTCATTTTACGATGTACGTTCTACGTATTTCCCCATTAAATTTACGGAACTGGCGTTGCGTCAAGGCCGTAAATTGAATAGGGAAAGGCGTTGGACGTACAGCGTAAGCTTTTTGAAGAATGCGGAAGGCGGTCTGGCGGAAGCTACAATTTTTACTTAATAACTTGTTAAATATGGATGTTTTTTGTTTGTTTGTTTGTTTGTTTTTATGCACAAACGCATCACTTCACTTTAGAAGGCCTTTATTAGCCCTCCAGAGCCAATATGTTGAATGGATGTGGATGGAGACACTTTCAACTAGTTTGGTAGTGCCTAACTGCCATTATAAAGTTCGGATGCGTAAGGAGGATATTTATTAATATTTCTCTGATTGTCTTCATCAGAAACAAGAAAGTCATATACACCTAGGATGGCTTGAGGGCGAGTAAAGCTTTGGGTAATTTTCATTTGAAAGTGAACTAATCCTTTATTCTCTGCAAAATATAAAAAGTAGCCTACAAAAAAATGCAAAAGAATTCAAGAAAGTGTAAAAGGTGAAGCATAAACATATCAAAGCAATGTTTTTGCTTACAAATATGAGTACATTTAGCAAACATTTGCCCGAACCTCACCTTTATTAAAAATATGATTAGGCTATATTGTTATTTTATTTGGAGAACTTCACAAAACTCAACATACTGACCTGTGACAACTAGCCCTGGTCTCCCATATACACTGAAAGCAAAACAGCCAGTTGTCACTCTCTGACTGCCTTGTGGAGTCAAGTCTACACCACAGGCCCAAATAAGAACAAATCTAGAGCATTCATTTTCTCACACGCTGAAGCAAATCAACAAATTTCCAAAACACCCCTCACCACATTTTTAAGGGAACTTCAAAACCAAAACATTTTTTGAGTTTGCGTCAATCCTCCAAGTAAGAATGTAAACAGGCGATCCCTGCTGAAAGACCCTATCTGCAGTACACGAAGAAATCAGACTCCCGTATGTACAACGTGCCTCGGTTATGACCCTCCAAAGTTGGCACACCCTCTCCCTTGCACATTTCGCATTCCTTAAACACAATCACACTTCCCCTCCACCTCTACAGTTCTAGGAAAACAGCAAACGAGAATCCAGCACAATCAAGAGCTGAAAGGAGTGTCAGCTTATGTTGGCAAGTCCAGATAAGAAGCACTAAGCTGCTACTGCATAATAATGTAAACTATTAAGAGGTAAAAAGGTCTAATTTGTTGATAAAGGCATAGAGTTGAATTCTCTACAGGAAAAAGCTGAAGAAAAACAATAAAATCATTTCAAGGCTATTAGCTATTGTGATGCAAGAATTTAGAAATAATGAATATTTTACATTCATGCAAAACAAACACACACATATTAAGGGATAGTTTACCCAAAACTGAAACTTCTGTCATAATTTATTTTCAGTCATTATGTTATGTATTTCTCTCTCCTGTGACACATTAAAGGAGATATTTTGAAAAGTGTTGCGGTTGCTGTTTTTCATGCTCAATGAATGGAGCTTTCAAGCTACAAAAAGGACACAAAGCACTATAAAACTAGACCACAAGCTTTGGAATAAAAAAAAGTCATATTGGTTTGGAACGACAAGAGCATGAGTAAATGACGCCACAACTAGGGCTTTTTTCGCACTGAGCTTAACCCTAGGTTAGCATAGTGTGAACATAATGTAGCAGCAGGGTTAGCACTACTTTTTACCTGGGGTTATAAAAACCAGGTCCAGGGCAGGGTTAGCAGTGCTTTTGCGGTGTTAACCCCGCATTGCGGTGTCAAACTGCGGTGTTAAAATGTTATGGCTAGATGCTTTGCAACAGACAACCTTGCATACCTCATATTTGGACAGTCACGGAAACCCATTGAATTGTAAAAACAGTCATTTTGGCGTTTGAGGGGAACTGCCAAATGGTGAAAGAAAATGTGAATTGGAGTGAGGAAGAGAGTTTTATTCTTCCTTTTATAGTCCAAAAATATACAAGGAAAGTTTGATGGTACATGGCAATATATAACACGAGGATTTGCAATACTAGAGCCTTTATGGGTTGCATGCTGCGTTCATCCAACCAATGAAACTGACACTGCAAATATGCCCAAAAAATAGACCTAGTCACTTTATCCGAGGTTTAGAATGACCAGGGTTAACTATTCCAAGTGAGAAACACCCTTGTGTAAACCATTTCTTTAAAGAGCTTCAGAGTAACTAAGGGGCGTTTTCACAACTGCCTTGTTTGGGCTGTTTGTTTCGGAACCTGGCATTGCTTTATCCCTTTGTTTGGTTAGTTTAGGTATAATTGAACACAGGAATAGCACTCAGATCCACAGCAAAATAATCAGCCCAAATGAAAATGAATACATTTGCTCACATGTGACCTGCATAGACAAATGTTGTTACGTTTTATAACATTGCCTCATTAAAAGTAAACCGAACCAAGGAGAAAATGCAATATTGTAACATTTTATGTCCCTGTTTTATAGCAAAGCAAATGATCTGTGGGTCTAAAAACGCCCTGACTATTATTCTTGGAATTTGCAGTAAAGCCATTTACCAAAATATGACTAAAACTCAGTGAAAATACATTGCTGGCTCAAACCTTTCAGTTTGAT
Organism: Opsariichthys bidens; assembly: GCA_037194245.1. Taxonomy (NCBI): domain Eukaryota; kingdom Metazoa; phylum Chordata; class Actinopteri; order Cypriniformes; family Xenocyprididae; genus Opsariichthys; species Opsariichthys bidens. Next base: position 16,729,943 of record CM074298.1, read on the forward strand.
TTGTTCCTGGAAAGGCAATAGTTACGAAAGGGTTCGAATATGAATGACCTCAGGACCTTAAGAGCTGCCATTGATTCACAAGTTAAGGTTTTCTCATCCTCATCTTCTTTTGTCATTCCTAAAAACAGGGCAAAAGACACACACACAAAATCAAGTCTATATACCATATATACCAACACAACAGAATTACACCCAGAATGCATGCAAACACACCTTGGGGTGTGTGTCCATTCTATTACATAATATCTTAGAGGTGCAAAGTTGTGCTTACAAGGCAACCCAATCTAATTATGACCAATTTCCAACTGGCTGCCCTCATTAGGGCTCAAAGAGGCTGTGACAGAATACAGTATTACATAACAGAGGTTATAGCCAGCCACAATGATAGGCTATGGTGAGACTCCATCATACAGTCCCGCCTCTACTGACAGAACAGATGAGTGTTTGTGGTTTGCGTGGCCCGTCCAGAAATTTAAATAAGATGAATTTTTCTAGTCAAAATAGTTAAGTTTTAAAATTTAATTAGACATTTATTAAATATATTTGAAGGTCAGCTATATATACTCGACTACCGACGAGGCGCGTTTTCCCGAAGAACATCAAACAGGCTCTTTTTGACAAAATGCATTTTAAAGATAAAGTGAATCTTACCCTTGGGGTGTACAACATTGATTGTTTAAACCCATTTGTAACTGTATATAAGCTACAGGAAACACACAACAATGAATACATGCACTACTTTAAAATGCTTTGCCGACGACATCAAAAACATTTTACGAATCGGCCAATGTAAAAAAAAAAAAAAAAAAAAACTGTTAATATCAAAATGTCAAACATAGATAACTCTTTTCCATACAATGACAATGATGAAAAACAGTCAAGTGTAAGAAGATTACACACACACACACACACACACACACACACAGACAGATGTTGGGTCTCATGTTTTATGGGGACAGTGATGATACTGTACAAACTATATTGCATTCCCTAACTCTTCTGCATTTTTACATTTTCAAAAAACAAACAAACAAACAAAAAACCACATGATTTATAGCCCTTTCCTCAAGGGGAACCAAAAAAACATCCCCACAAGATCAGAAAATTCTGGTATTACTATATTTCTAGGTGCACCCACAATATCTGAAACACACCCCCATATATATATATATATATATATATATATATACGTTGAAAAATGTATGACAGGACTTGATTTTGTCCATCATCGACTATTGCTGCAGTCTGACACAATGACAGGTTGTCTAGCCCTAACGCCAGTAAACGTGATCAGAGAAGAGATGTCGTTGCAAAGTTATTTTTCTCAAAAATTATAAGCACATGAATTTGATGTGCATGGAAAAAAAACATTTCTAATAAATACAACAAAAGTGCCAAGACATTCAGGGGTTCCTCCTCGACAATAACAAAAAATAAATGAATAAATATAAATATAATTGTCCATGTTACCAACGAGCTGACACCATGTACTGTGTTTTGACCCATATACCCACAAATTCCACTCCCACTGCCATAATCATTATGTGCATGCACCAAAATAACCCAGTTTCCTTACACATGCCACTGCCTGTTTCCACTGAACTTAGATCAGATAGTCGAACAAACGCATAAACGTTTCCATCTGGATGCTGTATAACAGTGACAGTGGCGGCCTGCTTCAAATGCCTATCAGGGTGAGACGGCACCACAGTGTGGCACCTTATCTCCAAGAACCCAAAACAGGAACGGGCTCTTTTCCATGGGAATCTCAAAGTGAATGCTAAATAGACATGCTTTAAACTTGGCTAAAAATGGTTGATTGCTTTATCCATCGACTGCATTGTGAAATGCGTAATAGAAAGGATTCACTATCTCTGTTACACGCTGAACCTAGATAAGAGAGAGCAGTCTGCGGAATAACTTCCCCATGGACAAACTGATAAGGAAAATATTGCTATATTCAGGGCAAAGGAGACTAGTCTAGAATGAATTGACCATGACACATGAATGCTTGATGGAGGTGCTCACTAGCAAGCTGTTTGTTCAGAGGATCCTTGGCATTGTTCCTGACACACAGAATCATGCTGATAAAACCCAGCCCGCATCTGTCTGTTAGCCATTCTGAGAATCCCGAAGGCGTTTGGATCAGTCTGCTGCGTGGTCTTGCCATCCAGGCCTTTTTTCACTTTTCACGGCCGAGATGAACAATGCATGTACACAAACACACAGACTGTGGGCTGGAAGTGCGGCACGCTGCCCGCCGGAGGTTTTGCCAGGCTCTGGAATGTGAGATAAAGGCGTAAGCACTGTACGGTCAGAAGCAGCAATCGTGGGAAAGTGTCTCTTACTCCTCTTATCTCATCAAGGAATGCAAGCTATCTGACAACAGCAATATGCAAAGGCTTTCAAAAGCAGCAGATGCTTCCTGAGGAGAGAAAGGAAGAAAGAATCCTAACTTTGCAGGTTATTTCCAACTAGGACAAAAGCAAACAAGAGACAGTGAACTGGGTTTTATTCTATGCATGCACGTGTATGTTACGAGGAAGTGTGCAATGAAATATGCTATAAAATTGGTGTCGAAACAATTTTCACTCAGAAACAGCTGCATTTCACAAATAATTACAAAGAAATGGCAAAAATTTTTGAAAGACTGAAATAATGTTTTCTTGCAAAGTGTACTCAAATAATTACAGTGCACACTATTTTTCATTGTTGTAAATAAAACAAAGATTATTGGAGTACGTTTTACAAGGAAATACTGTTTCTGTGTCTTTCTACTTCAAAAATCAACTGTTCGAATCAGGCTGCTGCTGGTGGTGTAGTGGTGTGGGGGGTATTTTCTAGGCACACTTTGGGCCTCTTAGTACCAATCGACCCTTCTGTTTCTATGTCCAACAAGTCATGCGCTCTCATGCCACACATCATGTTCTCACGAAGTGAAAAATACATAGTGGAGCAAAGAGGACACTGACAACGCGTCGACAGACAAGACAGAGCGGGTTACTTTTGATATGAAACACTTTCATATTTAATACATTGTAATATTTTAAAGAAGTTTAAACAATAAATAGCGTATAGTGTCTCTTTAATGTGTCGTGACAGATCGCTGTAGCTCCTTCAAGCGACTCGTGAATCGACCATCTCTTCATACTAGTTCATTCATAGCATCAAATAAACAAATATGGACATCAGGAATCAGAAGGAATGTTGTTTCAAGCGCGGAAAGACGTGAGTACACACAATTTATCAAGTTCAAATTCACCAACGTTAATCTACTAACTCCCCTGACTGCTTTGTCGGACAAAATGGCAGATTCAGGGTTATGATTGGTCAGATCGCCTGTCAATCAAACTGCAGGCAAAGGGTCAATTAAAGCATTTCTGAGGGCAAATGGGGGTCCAATTTGGTACTAGGTGTACGTAATAGTGGCCGGTATATATCTATATACTACATATATTCTCTTGCATTTATATATAGTGATTGGTACTTAACTCGGTATCATGTAGCTGTGATCCTTTTCACATCTTTAGTTGCAATGCAACACCAAATCCCATGCACACAGAAATGGCATTTCACTCTTTTAAAGAAGCTATATATTGGACTAAATGTACGGAATGTGTTGTATGTGTAAAGATACAACACATACACCTGTTACTGTCACATTAGAAGCTCAGATATGCAAGCAAGCTACATTCAGGGATGACATAAAGACGTCACAGTTCTAAACACTTTTAAGTGGAGATGCTGCATGCACATGGTCAGTGATGTTTGTCTGTTTGCTTTGGCTGCAGTTGTTCTACTGAAAAATTCTCTGGCATTACACTAAGTGCATTTTAAAGGCCAGCCATGACTTCACCTCTGCAGGTTTACAAGCCTATGGTTACACCTTTCATTTGCACATGTTTGTCATTTTGAAGTTATGTAGTGGAACATTTTCTTGGTGAGGGTCAGGTCATGTTTGTGATACTTCTGCTTCTGAGGCCACATGACTTCAACTGATCCAATAGCTTAGTAGAACATGCAATTGTTTGGAACATTCATGACATGACTCAACACAGCATTGTTTCATGCTCACTGTTCTTCGTAATCATGATTAATAATGGTTGGTAAAATATGCTGCTGTTAAAGGGATAGTTGCGTGTGAATGTATGCAATCACTCTCATGTCTTTACAAGCCAGTTTTTTTCTTCTGTGGAACACCAAAAGTGTTATTTTGAAAATTGTCTCTGTATGTTTATTTTATTTTATTTTTTTTAGAATGGAACCCAATGAGGATTAATTAATGTTTTGGATGCCAATGAGCTCCATTATATGAGCAAATAAACATTCTTTGGAATATCTTCTTTTGTGCTCTGCGGAAGAAATAATGTCATACATGTTTGGAATGACATGAATGTTCATTTTTGGGTGAACTTTAAAATGTAATCTGAGAAGATTGTGTTTTTTGTGCACTACTAGAGTGAATTGTGGAGACTTTGTTTACTTCAAGCTAGTTTCTGCGTTTCTCTCTGTGAGTCAGTGTCATTTTAGAAGTGCTTGATGGAAAATGTTAGTGTTCTTCTTATTTAAAGAAGTGGATTGAACCACTGGTGCTATGAAATTCAACTGAAACAGCCACTTCACTCTGGATCAGGGCTTTTTTTATGAAAAAAAAAAAAAATAAAACAATAACAAAAACCCCCATAACAGGCCTGCCTGGCAGCAAATGTTAGTTTTAAAATATTACTTTGAGTGAATCCAAAGGAACATCAAGAAGAGGTTACACACAAGGTCTTAGGCTAATACTTTACGGATGTGGGGGGTTTCGGAGGAAGTGTTGTTAAACAAAATACAATTTCATTTCATTTTTACTGACTACATATTTTTAGTGTCATTGTTAGAGTTTAATAGGGTTAGGGTTTAGATCAGGTAAGTTGCTTATAATTGCATATTTTTCTGTTATTACTCCAAGTATAAAAGTAACAAGAACACTGTGAAATAAAACGTCAACATTTTAACTAACTGTAAAAATATTACAAATGTTACAGAATGAGAGTAAATACATTGAGAGTCGTGCTTGCGCCCTCTATTGGGTTGTACATATTATGTGTATGATTTTTCTCCCCCTCTGGCCATCCAAGATGTAGGTCTCTTTTTACTTTCACTTGAAATGTAAAGATGTTTAGCCGAAACCGAAGTACTTGGTGATTCATATATTACAAGTCAATGGCTACCGTCTCTTTGACGCTGTGTTTGTTTACAACAGAGAGGGAGACGAGTGTGTTGTGTTGTGTTGCTCATGACTTTCCAAACCTGTATTGAACTGCTGAAGTATGCAGTATGGACAAAAAAATACTGAGAATTTTTCCCTCAAATGTCTTTTGTGTCCCACAAGGGGGAAGAATAACAAAACAAAACAAAAAAAACAGATGATGACCGAAAATTACTAAGCATTTAGTTTTGAAGCTAGTCTCACTTTACTGGTATTTCATGGCTGATTTCTATCTTACATTGTTAAAAAGGGATGAATGTCATGCAAAAAGTAAAAAAAAAAAAGTATGTTAAATTCTGAAAGCTTTGACCTTTTAAAGTAAGAGTTTTAACAGTTGAAAACAAAATTATCAGGAACATTCTTGGCCCCAGTTGAACCATTCAAGTCATCCTTGACTTTGTCCAGGGCCTCAAGATTCATAAGATCCTTGCAAATAAAAAATGCTTTTCCTCTGCAAGTAAACTTCCACACTGCCAAATTCCTCAGCGCTGTTTGTTGAGCTTTGCAGGCTTGGTAACCAGGGTTACGGAATTCCGATAGCAAAACCGCTGGAACGGAGCCCGGCAAAGCATATTTCCAGCACTTGCTAAGCTGAGGAAGGGAAGGAGGAGAGGGGGAGAGGAGAAGGGAAAAAGAGACACATTCCAAAACAAATTAGATTTAGGATATTCCTGTTCCCCCCATTTCTCAAAGCGGGGGAGCACGTCTCCCACTTAGGATCACTCCTTTGGTAAAATATGAGTCTTTCCCCTCTGTGCTCAATAACAGCCATTGGCTATTTCCATGTGCAGGATCCCACATGGATGAGATTAGCATTTCATGAGCTTTCTCTTGTCGAACGTGTGCGTTTGCTGTAGTTTGCATTTGTGACTTTGTGTGTGTGCTGTAAACTGACAGGCCTGGCACAGTCCGTGCATTCTTGGGGTGAAACTTTACTAAATCATTACAGCGGTCTGTTATAGGCCACTAAACATAGGTGGAGACTTGAGAGAAAGCTTGTGTGTTTGACGTCAACTCTGCTTCTCCGCTGTGCAACACTGCTAAAGGATACGACCCCAGAGAATGCATCTGATCCGTCACATGTCCAACGGCCTCTTGTCTGAAACACAAAGTGACGAAGAAATAAAAACATTCACACAAACTCATCCACTCCCATAACAAACATGGCTATGAAAACAAGCTTATTTAATTCAACCCTTAAAACAGACATTCCTCACAATCATGTCAATAGGTTTACCAAAAAAGACACTGTGTATAAATATTGATAATATAATAAAGGAAAGCGAGAAAAGCACAAACAGTACAGTTTAAAGTGCTCAAACAGATGATGATGTTAAAGGTTAATGGTCAAGGTGCAGTGTGTATGTGGTCACTCCTTCTCTGGAGCAATAAATGGAGTTATTCAGCACTTTTGGGACGTAAGTTTCTTGGCACTTTCTTTGTAGAGCTGCCCTGGTGTAATAAGGGTCTTGTCCAATCATCTGGCAGCAACTATGAATCCCAACTAGCTGCCTATTCTCCTCTTCAAATAAAAATGGCCACACAGAAAGATCTTCATGAAATGCATACATCTCTACAGGTAAAGGTCAAGGCACTTTCAACTCAGAGATCATTCTGGGGGCTGCTGTCCTTGCTCAGGTATTTGCAGACGGTGTTGGCGTTTTCCTGCTTCATGCTCTGAATGTGGGTTTCCAGTCTCTGAAGCAGCTCTTCGGACCGATGCGTTTCCTCCTCTAGAAACCGTTTTGTCACTGAGCCATTTGGAGATCCAGTGGAGTTCTAAAAGAAGAGGGAGGAATTGACCATTAAGGATGCTGTGCAGTGTTACTGTGGTGCATTTATTGATTTATTTTTTAAATCAGTGTGTCAAAAGCAACAAAATTGTACACCACATATTAACATGATTACGTATAGTATCTCCACTCTGGGTGAGGTATTACACAGTTGGCTTGTCTTTAGTGAATGTAAAGAGGCATGACAGAAAAGATTCCAGATTTGTGTATATGGGTCAGTGGCAAATAAGACTGTCCACAAAGAAGGAAAACCTTTTAAAAATGTACTATTTGTATTAATGCACGTTTAAACACGTTTTTATACATATTTCTTGAGGTAGTTGTACCACATGACGTTTTACAGTTTGAATAAACCGTGGCTTGTCATTAAATCGTCAAATTATTTTATATTTGAATTGACATTTTGACCTCAACATACAGTCATGATGGACTGCAGATGGTCCACATGACATCGACTTTGTATGGTTTTAAAATATGAATAAGTAGATTTATTTTTTGGAAAGAAATCATAATAAACGATTATTCCAAATAATGCAATAAAGTTTTATTTCCAAGATTTTTTTTCTTCATTATGACTTCAGGATAGTTGTTTCACCCAGGCATTTTTGACATTATAACATATCATACCAAATTAATTTTAATGTTGAAATCAAAAAAGCTCCTCACAGGTGCATTCAAGTCACTGTATGTATGAATTCCATTTTTAATAAATTAATAGATGGGCGACAAAAAAAAGAACATCATGTCACTGACCCATATCTCTATTACTGACCAAAGGCAGGAAGTTGTCTACCGAGCTGGAGGCTTGAGCGTCTTCTCCATTAACTGCCGCACTGAGCAGAGCTGCCATCCTGTGAGCTTTACGGGTTGAAGATGATGATGATGATGATGATGAGGCAGACGATGCAGATGAGTGGACTGGAGACACAGCCATCCCGGTCTCTAGCGATTGGCCATCAGGACGTTGAGGGGAAGCTCGTGCCAGGTTCTCAAGCTGTTTGAGGAGTGTCTGTATTTGGTCCTCATATTGCAAGGCTCTTTCCTGCATCCGAGTCTCCATAGCCTGCAGCTCCTCCTGGTGTCTGCGCTGTACATCCTCATCAAATCTATGACAGCAAATAACAGGACTACATAACACGGTTATATATACACTTTTAAGAAATAAATACATTTATTCAGCAAGGACACATTAAGTTGATCAAAAATGACAACAAAGACATTTATAATGTTAAAAAATGTTTCTATTTTAACCATTTTCAACATTGGCAATAAAAAGTGTGTCTTGCGCACCAAATCAGAATGTTAGACTTCTGAAGAGGATTTTTGAAGAATCACATTGACACTGATTATTGGAGTAATGGCTGCTAAAAAAGTATCTTTGCAATCACAGGAATAATTTAAATTCAAAATATATTCAAATAGAAAACATTGATTTTTCAACATTTTACAGTTTCACTATTTAAAAAAAAGAAGAAGCAAACTTTCAATTTTATTATTGGTCAGTTGGTATTAAAGGACTGACTCCATGTGGCTTAACATGGAAGCAATGACGAGTGCTCCCCTTCCAATAAAACTTCTGCCTTTCATTATAAATATTAAAAAACTCAAATGCATTTCAACAATCTATCATTTCAATACTCTTTTGGCATGGAGAGAAGTGAGAAAATATCTTAAAATTCCAGGAAATCTTTCCTTGCTATCTCCTATTGCTTTTAACCCTTATTTTCCTGTTTCTCAGCATAAAATTAGGTCTTTCAGCCTGGTTGAAAATCTCAATTTTTTTTTAGATAATACATTAAGATAATGTACCACAATCTCATTATTTCAAATATCTTCAAACTGAGATTTGAACTTATTGGTATTGAACAGATTGTGACAAACAAATTTTCCAAGGGCTTAATATCTGTTACATATAATGCTTTGACACGTGTACTTTCTCTTTAGAGAATTTAAAGAGTGTTTTGGAAAAATGACTTAGGTCATGGAATTGATAAGGTGTCATTGGGTGTTCACAAACTTAATTATAAATTCATTAATAGGATTTCTCACACCATTATGTCTGAAGATAACTTACAGAAACTCTGCTTGTCTCTATTTTAATTGTGAAATAACACAAGGGAACATTTATTCACTGCTTTTAGTACTGTGATAAAATCATCCCTTTTTGGACGAAAATACACAACTTCTTACAAGATCTCCTTAAGTTGCGATTTTGTTTCTCTTTGGAATTGTATTTGTTATCTATTGGAGTGGAGACAATGTTTGACTCTTATGCTAAACACCTGCTCTTAATTTTGGTTTACTTGGCAAATAAAAGTATATTGTTACTGTGGTCATTCCCTCAGGTACCTTCCATCAAATTGTGGACGTCTCAAATATCTGCATTACTCCCACTCGAGAAACTCACATATGATACACATTAAAAGCCTAATGACTTTTGGCAGATACGGACACCTCTTTGGAACTATGTCCTGAGTCCCTATTCTACTGTGCATGTTTACTTTCCTGTCTGACATGATTGTATTTTTTATGTATTCCCTGCCCTTTTTTTCCCATGTAGGCTGTATTTGTATGTTTCTGGACAATGGAGTAATCCACAAATAATAATTAAAAAACAAAAAAAACTTTAGATAAGTTATCTAAAAGATGTCTTTAGATAAGTGAACTTTTTTATATTATTTGGAAGAACTGTGTACCTGTTCTGGGCATTGTTCGAATGGTTCTTGTTCTGATTTTGTAGCAAAGCTCTCTCATACTTGTCCTGCCACGTTTGGTTGTTGGCCTCCATGAGAGCTCGTAGCTCAGTCATTTTCAGCCTCAGCTGCCTGTTCTCTTCCTCCAAACTGTTCAGAGATGACACGTAGCTGTCTCTAAGACTCGTCAGCTCTCCGTCACCCCTCTAACAGAGAAACAAAGATAAAATTTGAGCAACAATGATGTAAAAGAGAAATGTAAACAAATAATCCGCATTGGATCATAAATGCAACTCCCAGCTTACAAACTGTAATTACGAGCTCTACGAGGACGTGAATGCTTTTTACGAGCCAGAATCTTGTTGTTACAGTAATTATGATATGGCGTGAATGCACCTATAGTCTGTTCGGTATGTTGGGGGCGGAACAATGAAGGGAGGGGTGTGCTTCTTTTGGGAAGGTGTGTGTTTGTTTACGTGTTGCTTTCAAATATCGACATATCAAGAGTGTTTCTCAGAATTCGCTTACTGCACCTTTAATAAAGCTCAAAATATTACTTAAACATTAACATATTACAAGTAAAATGAAGGTTTACTGAACAAAGGATGGAAACCTTAGGCGATCGTGACTCGACTCTCTCAAGAAGATCATTTAGATGCTGATTCTCAAGCTTTAGAGTTTCAAGCTGGACCTGTGCCACCTACAAAAACCAACAAGAGAACACAATCAGTTGATGCATGAAATAAGCTAGTAATTCTCAACAGGTAGTCGCAGGTCTCTTCTTATAGGGTCATGAATAACAGGTTTTTGTTTTTTATTTTTATTTGGTGTTACTTGGGAGCATCTGCCTAATCTGGACAATTTGGGAGTGTGTTTTGACGAACCTTGAGTTCTGATGCCCGGCGCTCTGCTCGCTCCACTTCTGCCCGTAGCTGTCGCTCAATACTAGAAGCGGAGCCAGTGAGTGTGGCAATGGTGATGTCACGTTGATGAAGTTCGCTGGTTAACTGAGACACCTCTTTCCTCATTCCCTCCAACTCTCCACAGCGAGTCTGTTCAGCCCTCTCGATCTCTTCACGTAACTACAGGCATAAAGAGATGAATTTAACTGCATATGGCTGTCAGTAATTTGTACAGATTAATAAATCTTTCTCAATAATTTCTCTCTGTTTGAATGAGACAGCTCAGTGCGTTAAAATAAATAAAGCTGCCCAACCACACATTGATAATTCCCCAAAAACTCAAGCTGTAAAAATGGTATCGCTCATTGCGCATACACGTTTGATTTCAGCTGTACAGCGCGAGTGTTCCTCATTCATCTGTTTCCACTCATTTTCTCGTCTGCCCATCTCTGCTTTATGCTTTCGCATGTTCTCCAACCTGACGAAACAAAATGAAGTTCAAGGTTTATTTTCCAGAATTGGCTCCGAATTGTTACTTGCCACTATTGTATATTCTCATAAAGAGACTTTTTTTAAAACATCTCACTTTTCTCGGAGTCTGATAACCTCAGCTTTCAAATGACTCTCACAGGTCTGGGAACTGTTCAGCTTGGCTGTGGCTTTCTCTAGATCTTGTCTAAGGGAGGTCAGGCTTGGAGACGAACCGTGTGATGCTAAACATTCCTCTAGAGACCTAAACAAAAAGATAAGTGATTTGTAAAGCATGGTTGTATACTAAGCTTGACACCTAGCAAGTTTACTGCAACTCAGTGGACTGTTAATGATAAATCTGGAGACAGAAATGATGACAATAACTTGCCTTATGACTTGCTCTTTTGCTTGCAGAGTTTGGTTGAGTCTGGACACTTCCCGGCGTAACTGTTGCTGCTGGACTCCTGTGCTACGTACAAACTGATCCTGAGCATTCAGTGTGGCCTTCAGCTCCTCTCGCTCTTCACTCAAAACCTGCAGAGATCAGCTTTACCATTATTCCACCTATCACATATTTGATTTAAAGTCACGGTTTCCACTTTTCTTGTTTACTTTATAATAATAGCGACACTTCAGGTATTAAACCAGCATTTAATGCTGCCTTCAAGTCATGTTGGAATGATCATTTGTGAGAGCTTTCAAAATATTAAAAGAAAAGCACCCTAAAACTGTCAAAGAAGTAATCCATACAACTTGTGCATTATATTACTGATGTAATGTGTGGAAAAACAACCCAAAATTTAAGATTACCCACTGAAAACCTTCCCCTCCAATCAGCTGTTTACTGGAAAACTGCTGATACGGAAACACTTAATCATGAGAATCACGAACCCCATCATTCATGATTGTTTTGGAAATTTTTCAATCTTCATAAAGTTCATAAGTAATCCATGTGAAAGGAGCTGTTTATTCTTCTAAAGAGACATGACTGCTTTACATAAGGAACAGATTTCATTTCATTTAGGCTTTTACTCGTATGTAAACACTGAACAGTACAACACATCATATATGGTAAACCTCATTGGTAAGCTTTCTTTGACAATATTTGACGTGCTCTATGTGCGTGCATTGATAAATGTTTGTGTGCAAAAAAGCCTAAATTAAAACGGTTTATCAAATAAAGCAATTGTGTCTCTTCATAAAACTTAAGACCATTCAATTAATATGGATTACTTTTATAATGTCTTTATAAACCTTTTAAAAGGGATAGTTCACCCAAAAATGACGATTCCGTCATCGTTTATTCACCCTGACGTAGTTCTTAAGTAGTTCCATAGAAATTAATACAGGTTTGGAACTACTTGAGAGCGAGTAAATTATGAAAATGTTGGTTTCATGGACTCTTAATGGATGAACAAAACTAATGATATTAAAGAATGTTAAAAATATCTTTATTTGTGTTCTGAAAATGAGCTAAAGTCTTAATGGTTTTGGAACAACATGAGGGTGAATAAACCATGACATTTGATAGAATTAACCCTTTAAGTCTTAAAGCAGGAGGACTTAACTCCCCAGGAGGATGCGAAGGCAGATACCTCTTGTTTCTAAAGCCACACTACATACACTACGTTCTAAAGGCCATTGCTACCTCTACTTTTCTTGTGGATCTGGATCTACCTGTCCCCTTATGTGGGCTGCAGCTGGGCAGCTGACCTGCTGTTCCTTGATGGAGTCTCCCAGCTCATCCTGGAGCAGCCGAAGTCTCTCCAGTTCCAGTTCTTGCGCATGTAGGCTGTCCTGAGCCCTCTGCAGTTGAGAGCGCAATCGCAGCAGTTCACCCTGCTCCTGTGATCGACCTATACCTTGAGACTGAAGCACGCAAAATTTCACAAATATTAATAATTCAATTTTAAATGCATTTATAAATCCCTTTTAAAACAACAAATGTTGTACCATTGTAGATGTACAGTTAAGAAAAATGCAATAAATATCAGTTAAACAAAATTAGCAAAGTGTTAAAAAAATAAATTAAAATATATAAAACATACAAATAAAACCCTATACACATTGATGAACATCAAAGCTATGGAGAAAAAAACATGGCCAGTGTGGAAGAGGGCCTAACATAAAATTGGAAGTGCATTCCACAACCTGGGGCCACCACTACAAATGCCAGATCACTCTTGGTTTTCAAGCAGGAATGAAGAGAAGTAACGGATTTGATGAGAGACCTAGATATAGAGTGTGGATAAAGGAGATCAGCAATGTACTTTGAGGCTTGACCTTGCAAGACTTTATAAACATATAGCAGAAAGTTACATTTAACTCCATAAGTAACTGAAAGTGAGAACAGTGTTGATATCTTCTCTTTTCCTGGAACCCATTAGAAGTTTTGCAGCTGCATTTTGAGACGACAAACCCACAAACAAGGCTTTGCAATAATCCAGTTGGTATGTAATAAGAGCATGAATCACTATTTCCAAATCCTTCTTTAAGAGGAACTGCTTTAATTTGGCACACAAATTAAGATATTTTTGATGAAATCCGAGAGGTTTCTGAACCACACATAGGCAGAAACGTCATTGCATCTTTCATTTCATTCATTAAAATAGTCATTTTCATTTCATTTTTCATCATTTAGCAGACGCTTTTATCCAAAGCGACTTACAAGGGGAGCAATTAGGGGTTAGGTGTCTTGCTCAAGGGCACTTTAGTCATGATATCGAAGGTGGAGAGAGTGCTGTTCATTCACAATCCCCACTTTCAATTCCTGCCGGCGTGGGAATCGAACCGGCAACCTTCAGATTACAACCCCGACTCTCTCACCAATAGGCCACGACTACCAGTGTCGTGGCCTACTAGTCCACATGACTACAGTAGATCAACCGTACTGTTATGAAGTTACTAAAAATACTTTTTGTGAGCAAAAACAAAACAAAAATAACGACTTTATTCAAAATTTTTGTCTCTCCCGTGTCAGCATATGTTGTTTACATTCTATAGACGGCACAGACGCACGACACATGAGCAGCACGACACATGCATGCGATACTAATGCAGCAGCCGGCCAATACTGAGTCTGCGTTCTGACATAGAACCCGGAAGCACTGCACTGTGTTTACCACGTCATCAGCGTCAAAGACGTTGCCGTCTATGTGTGCTCCAGAAACCTCTCGAATTTCTTCAAAAATATCTTCATTTGTTTTCCAAAGATGAACGAAAGTCTTACGGGTTTGGAAAGACAAGTACTTAATGACAGAAATTTTAACGCAACCCCCTGAAAGCAAACCACCAATAAGAACCGTGTTGAGCTCACAGGTCATTCATGGGTTCTTGTACTAGCAACCTCAACCACTAAACCATGCTAAAATGTCATGCTTCACTCAACTGACCCTTCGCCGGCAGTTTGATTGATCTATGCAATCATAATCCCGAATCCACCATTTTGTCTGACAAAGCAGTCAGGGGAGTTAGTAGATTAACATTGGTTAACTTGAACTTGGAAAAATTGTGCGTACTCACATCTTTCACAACATTCAATGTTCATTCATGTTTATTTGATGCTATAAATGAACTAGTATGAAGAGATGGTCGGTTCACGAGCTGCTGGAAGGAGCTACAGCGATCCGTCACGACACATTAAAGAGACACTATACCTATTTATTGTTTAAACTTCTTTAAAAAATTGCAATATTTTAAATATGAAACTGTTTCATATCAAAAGTAGCCTGTTCTATCTTATCTGCCGACGCGTTGTCAGTGTCGCCTTTGCTATCGTCGACGTATTTTTCACTCCGTGAGAACATGATGTGTGGCGTGAGAGCGCATGGCCTGTCAGACATAGCAACAGTAACTAAAGGAGGCGGGTCTTGCGAAGGGTCAATTACCAAAGCTGGAATAAAATTTAGATTTTAAATAAAGTTCACCTGAATGAGGGAAAACTGTTCGGCCAGGGTCTTCCTTTGCTCCTCCAAGGAGGTCACTTGTCTCTGATAATGCAGTCTCTGCTGTTCCCACTCTGCTGAACGCTTACGAAACTCCTGCATTTAAAAAAATGACTCTGAATTGAATGACAGATATAAAAAAAATGAACTCCACTTTGTATTTAGTCAGTCTCTGTACCTCCATCTTGCTATTGAGGCGGGACATCTCAGTCCTGTCCTCCTCTCTGCTCAGAGCTCCTTCTCGCGCCTCCTTCAGATGCTTCCGCTGCAGCTTTTCATAGCTGCGTTTCAATTTAGACAACTGTTGAAAGGAACTAACTGTTAACTATATTGATAAAAAAAAGAATCAGGTCATATTGTTTGTTTGAGATATACTGTGTATAAATACTGTTACAGCTAAAATAAAAGCTGATCTTACCTCATCTTTTACATGCTGCAGCTGTTCTTCATACTTCACAACCAGCTCTTGTTTTCCAGCTTGCATCTCATCTAGTTGTTTCCCGAGCACCAGGATCTGAAGAACATAAGATCCTACTGGTTAGAGCCAGTGTGAACTGCAGCTCAAACATGACACCTAGTGGAATGTGTTCTTCTAATAATGATAGATGGCCAGTGACTTTATTGAAGCCTATAATGCATAACAATGCAGTCAACACACATGTACATGCCAGGGTCTGTGAACAGTGTCAAAATGCTTTTATTTTAATATTTTTTTTAATTGCAAATTATATTATCAGCATAAAAATTTCAGTTAAAAAAAAACTCATTTAAAAAATGAATATGAACCTCATGTAGTACTTGCTGTGTCTCATTTTTTTTTTTAAATCACAGGTAATTTTTGTCAGTGTTTCTTTATTTTAGATTTTTCAAAATCTTTGTTTATTTTAAAATTAGATATTGAAATTTTCCACTTGATTTCAGACTTTTGGAACCGATGGATTAATTATAATATAATATAATATAAGGTTGATTAAGGCAACATCAGACGCATGAATCTTCTTTGTATTCTAATGCATTCAGTCAGTTATACTGATACATGTCATGTCTAGCTGATCTAACAAAACAAAGGCAATGGAGAAAACGATGCCTTTCAAAACATGTTATTTCCCTATATTACCCACATTTTTATGGTAATGTTGTCATGATCATGATGATATATGATAAAAGTTCTTTATTTAAAAGTTTTCAAGTTCTAAAATAAACATTGCGATTGTAAAAACAATCTTCATAAAACTCATTTATTATCATAATGTTTCTTTATTTTAGATCTTTCAAAATCTTTATTTAAAAATCAAACATTAACGCACAGGTTTTCATTATTATCTCAGACTTTTGGAACCCCTGAAATTATTAAGTTATACTAATATTAATTATTATTATAAAAATACAATGTAATATGTCAATTTAAATGTAATAAAATGTTGATTCAAGGCACCATTATTTGCATGTAGGTATCTGCATTTCAGACTGATGTGTGTTATGTGTGCTTGATCTAACAAAAGTAAAATGTATATTAAAATGCCTTGAAATGAAAACTCAAAACATGTTAAAACAGAATACTGCCTTTCCCTATATTACTCACAATATTACAGTAATGATATATGATCAGAGAAATGTAATGCAACATTATAGCAGTTTAGAGCCAATCAAAACAACAATTAATGCAGCTTACTAGCTTTATTAACAATCCTGATCGAATTAATAGGGCACATGGTTAATGCTCATAATAACGCTCAAACAGAAGCACCCAGTCTGGTCTAGTCTAGTCTGGTAGCCATGCTTCATGCAGTTCACCTGCTGTAATCCCTTTTCCACAACCAACTTCAACATTCGGAAACCACCATCCTGGAGCTCCAGTAGGGACATCACCACTTCTCTCACCCTAAGCATCTGCCAGGTGTGAAGGCAGGGCATGTGATGCATGCGATTTTGCTGAACCATTATATTTACAAGGAGATCTCACCAATGAAAGTGATCAATCATTTTAGTCATCAAGAATAACCTGTGGCCTCATTTTATATTTGTGTTGAATGCAGTCTGGAACGTACTTTGTCTCATATTTCTCTAGTATAGTATATAGACTTTATAAAGCTTGTCTGACTCGTTGCCTTGCTGCCCTATCAGGCAATGACTTTGCAGGCAGTGTTTGAGCATGAAGGTACCCCACAAAACTGATTTCGGCCAGACTTCTGAAGCAGCATAAAGATTTATTGATCTACAACAAAATAGAGAAAGCTTTGATGATAACTGAGCAAATGTTTAATACTAATACAATACAAATTTCTGTTTAAAAATGACATCAAATGTGAAAAAGTTGGTCAAACATGTAGATTTACACACAAACTAACTGTAACTTTTGTATTTTTAGCTCAACTGCTATGTTATCAAACACAGGATTGTGGGATATCCTGTGGCCAACAGTAATGCCTTCAAAAATCGATCAGATGAAGATATCTTAGTAGGCAGGATGTGACATGATCATTGGATTCAGACATGCCTTGTTGCCTTTATACCTCTGGATGTCGCCTGCAGAGGCAGCATTTTTCAGCTTTCGGATGCATTCTCAGTTTAATGCAGGGGTGTCCAAAGTCCAGCCACGGGCCAGTCACGGCCCAGGGATGAATTTCAAACAGCCCATAGCTTTATACAGCTTTTTTAATTATTTGATTAATATATATTTTCTGCCCCCCTCCACCCCAAAACATTTGTTACTTACTAAAGCCTGATGTTCCAAACATAAGTATGAACATAAGGTGATCAAGGCGTGATACAGTACCTCTGAGCTCCTCTTGTCCAAGTGAGCCCTGGCTGACTGGAGTTCCTCTTGCGCATTCTGCAGACGCAGCTCCATGGCTCGAACCTCAGCTTCCCATTCACGCCGCTTGTGCCCCACCATGATGTCAATCTGTCGCATCAACTCCTGTAATTCTGGCTCACAGGATGACAGGACAGAGCTGAGGAGATGAACAGGAGATGAACAGCATGTAAATCCATGTACTACAAATAGTGAATGCCTACATGCATACAAATGCAGAAAACATGTGGATTGATCAGAATTTAGATTCTCCCATTTACCTGACATCATGATCACGGAGCGTGCTCAGAAATTCCTCCATTATTTTTCACTGATCTTCCAGGTACATAGTTATAACATGATCAAAATCTGAACTGCATGTATGAGAAAGAGAGAGATCAATCATAAGCAGAGATGATGGGTGTAAATCCAGGACTCCCTGGTAAAAGAGATATTGTATCTCAAGGGATCTTCTTGGTTCAATAAATGAATATAATATACATAATCATCAGGGTTAGTTAGTTACCAAGGGCAACTGTGTTACAAATACCATAGCCAAATATGTGAAAACTGGTAGAATGAACTATTCTGACATACTATGATTTCAGGCTTTCTGTAATCAGGAAAAACAGTATTTCGGTGGGAAAAGATGTTAACAAAGAAATAGACTGAGCCAGTGGTGTTCCAATAATAACGAGGTATTACGTGCTGAGAAATTATTTTAAGATGAACTATATATTGTGATCCTTCTCGGACTTCTCGGTATATTTGCACACCAGGTCTTATTAATGTACTAGTTTGTTAGTATTAAATCACTACTTGGCTAACTTTAGCCTGTTAGCGTGGAGGGAAAAGTTCGCGCATTGTCTTACTTGTCAGTGTTTGCAGAGAAACTGAACGTACTCCACGACCTTTGAACTCTAGATAAAATTCGTGTAAACGTATTTTTTTTTCCGAAATTATAAATCTCACTTACAACTCCAGGGGCACTTGACATGATGTTTGTCAGCTGGGCTTGTAAGGGTGACAGAAACCCAACAGTTGAAAACGCACAACAACCAAGAACATCACAACACCAGAGAACAGAACAGCCACTCTGCCTGTGCTTCCGCACTCTGTCACGTGGTACATAGCAGTACTATGGAAGCCCATTTCCATTTCCATTTCCGAAACATAAAGGGGAAAAAACCATGCTTTTGTTAATCATAATTATTGACATATAAAGTCGAAATTATGACATACTCCATCATATTTATGAGATTCTGAAATTCGGACTCTAAAACGTCGAAATTCTGATATAAAAAGTCAAATATGACAAAAAGTTGAAACTGCCATTCTTAGTAATAATTTACTTTTGAGATAAAAAGTTGATATTACGACAAAAAGTCAAGACAAAGAAAGAAAAGACAATTTTGATCTTTTAACTCTAGTGATTTATGTCACTTTGAACTTTTACCCCATAATTATTTCATCTCATAAATGTGACTCTTTTTTTATTTCATAATTGCGATTTATCAAAGCATGATTTTTTTTTTCTTATACGACAAAAGTGGGCTTTACATACAGTACGGCGTCTCATTAGACACATTTTATATATCGTGTGGTCTTTTACTCCAAATACATAACTTCAGAACTTAGAGAATATAGACTGTATGCTTATTTAGTTGTCAAAAGAAAACACTACAACGAGATTTTGCGCACGCATAAGCCATGAGCCATTTGCCTGCAACAACCCAATTCATTTACTAAACATATTTCGCAACGTAAGAACGTGTTTTCTATATTTGGATTAAAATATAAACTTACACAACATAATTGCTCATCTTTTAATCTACTATGGTGACAGGGACCAGACATTACCGTAAAGGACTGTGGGTAATTCGCCCACGAGGTGTTGACGTCAGACGCATTACTCTTCAAACTCAAGTGTCTGAACTGTTACATTATTTAACTGTTATGTACATATTACATAATAAAAGTTCATTTGATGGCAATAAAACGTCAGTATTACCCAATTCAATAATTACTAATTAAGTATTACATTAAACGTTCATATAATAAATATATTAAATTGCTTCATCATCACAAATGCATATTAAACAAACATATCAAAAATCATAATGACATTTAGGTGAATTTTAGTTTACCATAAATTATTGTCCGTACATTTGAACCATATTTCAGTGACGATAGAAGACAGTTTGAAATTACATTTAAGACTTAAGTAGGTCAAAAAAGCCTTCCAAAGCTGAGCTAGTTGCATTTAACATAAATGTTAACTTATAATACCTTTTCATCTCATCATGACTCGAAAAGAAAACATTACATTTAGTTAACACTCAAGTGTATTCTTTAAAGTAAATGTTTTTGATGCCCCTGATGGGACTTCTGCGCACTGGGACTCCTTTCTTATCTTTATGCTCCACAGTTCAGATAATTGTCTTCCTGTTGGCTCTCAGAGTTAATGGTTTGATTCTCATTCATAGTTATCACTGTGAGATTTCCACTCAGCAATTCTGCCAGAATCTACTGATAACAGCCATGGTAATTCGCTCATGTTACCTAAATGGAACAATTATGCAATAATTTACTGACCCTGGTGTTTCTCCAAATCCGAACCCATATGATTTTTCTTTCTTTCTGTGAAACAAAAGTTTTAATGAATCTTTACACGGCTCTTTGCACTATCAAGAAGAAGCACAACATACCAAAGGTTACAATGCACTGAACATGACTGAATTATGGAAAAGTAGGTGTAGCTGATCTTTTTTTTTGTAACATCACCACGGAGAGGGGTGTCATGCACCGGCCTTTCCTATTTTTTGAAAGCATTTATTTAAAGGGTGTCACGCTTGGTAAAACAGAAACGAGACAAAGTCAAGTTATGATAAACAGGCTCTATCAACAGGCAAAAACAACCAAACTCAGCATGTGCGTTGGCGAGAACTAAAACAGAGCAATTAATATACAAAGGATAGCAAGGGTAATTAAAGAAGAGCACCTGTGATCATAAACAAATCTATATAAACAAAGGCGACTTGTCTTGACCTTTAAAAACAAAGCAGATGTGGCTGACTTGACGCCTCCTTTCCAGTCTTGCAGTCTCTCGTGTTCTTGCTCAGACGTGGACCGGCTCTGAGTCGTCAGGTTGGGGTTGGACTTCAGGCTTCAGGTCAAGTCTTGCGCTCAAGCCTCCAAGGACAGCAAGCATATCATTTCCTATCCAATACATTTACATTTAATCATTTGGCAGACTACTACTGTCTGTTACACTTCCTCACACCTGAAATCTCTGCTCGAGTGAATCCCCTGATCTTAATTTCTAATCCATTTATGTTGCAACATCTGCTCTAATGTTGGCCGTTTAGTTGGATCCTGGGCAAGGCACTGCTAATCAGATCAATGCATTTTTACAAATTTTAATAATGAGAGAGCTGGTTAGTCATGACCATGTGACTTGGCATCTGTGAAAACAGCACCAAAAACATGATTAATATAATGTAAAATGTTCCTTATCTTTATAAGTGAAGTACGTAGTTTCCGGGACACTAGAAAGCACGTTTTCAAAAATCATGCAGAGGCCCCTTTTTCTTACATCACATCTCTCAACTTAAACATCACAAACGCAGCTCTTGTGAAGGTTATGTTTCAGAAACAACTAGGACTGGGTGATATAGCAAAAAAATAAAATCTTGATTTTTTTTTCCCAACGATTGACCGATTTTTCTTTTTTAATGTTCAACTAGTCATCTTAAAAATGTAAACAATATGATTCAAAGAAACATTCTCTTAACAATATGGATTTAAAAAAACATGGTGAAAATATAAAATTACTTAAACATTAAATATATGAAAAATAAATACAAATATAAAAAGTTACATCATTTTCTAGAAAATATGCATGAAATATGAAGGCAAATTCTGAACAAACTTCCCTTAAACATATTGTATATGAAATAAAAAAGAAACACTAAATACTTCTTAGCCAAAAAAGTAATAGCAATAAATAACACCAGTAATAGTCTATTAACAGCAAATGCTTTGTAAAAACAGCAGCACCTTTCAGCCTTTCACCATCATGCAAACATGAAATGTCATACATTCAGTAGTAGTTCTTTACAGGTTTTTGCATCCCATTGTGCTATTTTGCCTATTGCAAGTCTCTGCATTCAGGATTCCACACTCCCAAAATGCTATTTGTCTCATAGCGTCACTATTAAATAGCTGACTGCAGCCGAAGTCTATGAGCTTGAGCACTAACATGCCTTTCCTCAACAGGAAATTCTGCGCATTATGAAAAACACCATGCTTGATGCAGTGCTGCACTGCCAGCAGATGATGACCCATGCTGTTGGTTCATCCAGTTGGGGATTATGTGTGATGAAGTCCAGCAAGCTCTCGCAGGGTTCAGGGTACTACATAATGAGTGTGAATTTGAGGATGCTCAAAGCACTCGTATAGTTGAATGATGAAGGGGCTTATGGGTCCTTGCCTCATCAGCAGCATCGCCATTTCGGTAAGGAGAGGTTTGGGATGCCCAGGCAAGAGAAAAGTAGGCGAAAGGTCAGCTGGATAAAAATCTGAGGAAACACACACATTTACATTTATATGAACTATTCTTTGATCTTTGTATGTGTGTTCAACAGAGCCTTTTCTGCTCAGCTATTTGGTGCTTCTAAGCTTATTTGTCAATCACATACACACCTAATGCTTCCTACAGGTAAATTAACTACAATAACCAGCACTGAGTACACATTCAAGTTTTGGCCAGCTTACAAGATCAAGATAACAATCATTGATCAGTCATGTGCATCCGCTTAATGGCAACAGTAAAAGCATTCAAACAGCTGACGTTGCACCAAGTATTAAACCATCTGTTAAATGTTTTAAATATATTTTGATGCATGAAAGAACAAAATTTTTGTACAATTCAGTAAGATTGACCTTTTTTGCCATCAAATTTACACGTTCCCTCGTACAGCCAAATCCTCCAGATCCAATCATCTCTCCCACGTTACAGAAAGACTCAAAGGACTCTGAAACCAACAGAAAAATATGAGCTTGCAACCGAATTGTTGCATTTTAAAAATATCAGTGCTGGTTATGTCGAGAAAATAATATTAATATAAACAAGCCTTAAGATATTTTTAGAAGGCAATACTGTTTAAAATAATATCAGAGAAATAATGACTTATTCATCATTATTTTGCTAGACATCTAGTGATCTCAGAAACAGGCTCTGCCTCCAGATTTGGTGGAGGGAAAAAAGGTTCCACAACATCCACAGCAATACTGTGGCAACAGCAGCCGAGAGGACTCTTCATAGCCTTCCATTGCCACCTGAAGAATGAACAAATTCCATACCATACTTTCTGTAGATGAAGAAAAACAATAGAAGACACATCTCTGACCTCAAATTAAGCAATGATATAATGACATAACTTACATTTTACATCAACAGCAAGTTTTTTTGTTTTTTTTTTAAATAGAGTGGATTGACATCCATCATGTGGACTCTGCTGGCCGCCGCTCTGCCACTTTCTCCTCCAGTGATCCTGATCTGTGGACACAAGGGAGGATAAATCGCACATCATTATAAACTCTGATCTAGATTAACTTAATTGACCTTTTTCCGCATACATAACCATCAGCTCAATCAGAAGGCCTATCTCTATGCGTCATCAACCCGGTTAGTAATAGAGTGGCGAAGAAATCCAAATTAATAAAGGATCCCAAAACAAGACCAAACAAAAAACCCATTTATGATTTTACTCAGTAATGGAGGATGACCTTCATCATGTATTTTACAATGTTTAATAGATTATTTAAGTTGAGTAAACATAATAGCCTACATATAAATAAAACGAACTTTCTAAGAATAAAATAGAATTTCAAAACTTGATTGACTTTGACTTTCCGATGGACATTAATTCCTAAAATAACAGAATCCCAATAAAAGAATTACATCTGAATTAAACGTCTATATTTTTAACTGAAGCAGGGGTCAATGTCAAACGGATGGGCCTTTTAAAACAGGGTGGGGAAATCATAGGCCTAATCGTATATTGAGTATGAAAACTGCATGCCAAAAAAGCAGGAGCAATTTCCAGAGTCCCAGAAGGCCGCTTCAGCGTGGGCCAGGCCCAGGCAAGCAACGCAGTACGGGTGGTTATCGGGTGGGTCGACGAGGCCCGCCCAGATGCTGCAAAGGGAAGCCATCGGATGCAACGAAAAAATTAATTCTCAAGGAACAACTTCAACGATGAGCGACAAGATGAGCGTGAAGGAAGAGACTCTGAGATAATCGCCGCTCTCCTCGCCTTTTATACTGCCATACCTGTCACCGCCAGTATTACATGCGATTTGCATACAGAGCAGCAATTGGCCAGTTTTTCTAACTGGCGTTTGCCTATAATATTTCAACATTTTGGAAGGAAAGGGATTTCCCAAGTGTCGAAGTGACCGCTCTCGAAAGGGAACAGCAAATAACCTACACTAATAAATTAATTTATACAGTTGCACGTGTTTTTAACCAAAATCAAACTCAAATGGAGTCATATAGACATAATTTTGATCTTTTAGCTCATAATGATGATTTAGTATGTCACTTTGAACTTTTATCTCATAATTATGATTTTTCATCTTATAAATGTTTTGTCATAAATACGATTTATCAAAGCATTTTTTTTTCTTATATGGCAAAAACGGCTTACAGTGCGTCCTCTCATTGGGCATGTTTATATTTTTATCTACTATGGTGACAGGGACAAGACTAGCAGCTGTATAAACACTCCCGTACATTACCGTAAAGGACTATGGGTAATTTGTTAACCCCCATGACGTTAACATCAAATGCTGCAACTGCTCTAGTGGAGATTGCGAGAGAGCTTCAAAACTCACCCTCCGAATATTGTATACGGATACCAAGGTGATTAGGTTACAACAAAAAGACAATATACTTCAGACTTAATAATATACGAGTGTTTACAAAAACACGTGTTTTTGGTAAGTAACGTTAGTTAGCTAAATAGTAATGGATACAAAATATGGGAATTTTTACTGTGGATGTTTATGTAATGTCAATAAATAAATGAGCTCAATAGCATTATGCATTCATTGAAAACTGAATTAAATGTAAATTTTGCAAAACAAATGGTGTAAAATGTGGCGTTGACCGGGCTTTTTAGTCTCTCAGGTCGCAATATTTGTTGCACGTGGCTCGTTGGTCTAGGGGTATGATTCTCGCTTCGGGTGCGAGAGGTCCCGGGTTCAAATCCCGGACGAGCCCGATTTTTTTTTTGTTAAATTATTAATTTACTTGTTACATGATCCTTTATAGTGATGAAATAGCATAGATACATGTGGAAATGACGCTGTGTTATGCAAAATAATGCACCTGATTAGAGTTAACAGACTGACGCGTGTTCGCGTAGGCTCCATGCAGAAAATGAACAATGTTTGCAGTCAATTTCCACGAATATAAGCATATGAGATAATAAAAACAATTTAGACACTATATCAAGTGTCGATAAGAACGATTTACTTTTCGATTTGATTACAGCTTCTTCTAGTATTACTGGTGACTGTGCTATAAGCGGCTCGTTGGTCTAGGGGTATGATTCTCGCTTTGGGTGCGAGAGGTCCCGGGTTCAAATCCCGGACGAGCCCGTACTTT
Source organism: Opsariichthys bidens (assembly GCA_037194245.1). Classification (NCBI taxonomy): domain Eukaryota; kingdom Metazoa; phylum Chordata; class Actinopteri; order Cypriniformes; family Xenocyprididae; genus Opsariichthys; species Opsariichthys bidens. The sequence continues at coordinate 16,755,466 of CM074298.1, forward strand.
TATATGACGATACTTTTGCGAGAAAATATGAGAATAATATTTGAAAATAATAGTGTATCGTGTGGAATGTACACATTAATATGTACATATCAATTTAAAGTTAAAAATGTACAAAAATAATCAGGGGCTCCAACAATTATCTGAGAACGTTTACTGATGTTGTACTATCAGAAAAGAAAAAAAAAAAAAAAAAAAAAAAAAAAAAAAAAAACTATTATGTATCCCATTATTTCAGAATAATCTAGTATAATTTGTAAATAACCTGTTCATATTATGACTACTCTAAGTTTAGGACACTTTGTATCTAAAACATTGAACATACTGATCAGTATTTTCCCCCCTTCTCTTTTCATCTGTTTCTCTATCCAGCTGATATGAACCCTGAGAAGGTCCCCCAAGTCTCGACTGTCCTGAAGAAAGCAGAACTATTCAAGAATGTTACCAACCACATCTTACATCACCTAAGCGGTGTCTGGAAAAAAAGCCATTTGTTAACCCTTTTTCTCATAGCTGACTATATTGCTCAATTATCGGTTTACAAATCTTACGATCATTACATTAGAATTATTATCTAATTTTATAGATTGCATTTCAATATTTTCCATAGAAGATAGTACCCCCTCAGGCATTTTTTTCCTCCTGTCTTAGCAATTTTTTTTAAAAGTTTTGCCTACATGGAATTTCTGATCCCACAGGATTTCATTTACATGGAATGGAAATACACTTGAAGCCTAAATAACTCGATAACTAGTTTCTAAATAACTCACAGAGAGCATTGCATGATGTGTCAGTGTGGGAGGAGAAAGCAGATATCACCTCCCCCACGACTCCACAGCCTCTTTAAAACACGCGGCTGTTATTCACACTGACAGCAGAGCCGGTTTGCTCTTATTCACACACCCATTAATTCTCACTCAGATGAGTTAATCTTCTGACAAAGATCTGCAACAGCCCATACAGAGAACTGAATTACTATTCGTTGTTCTGTAAGTACACTTCTTGATTTCTTAGTTTCTTTCTGAAATTAAGATTGATTTACATTTATTTTTGTTTGTTTCATTAAATAGATTAAAAAATAATAATAATATTAAGTTATAAAGCAAACTTTTCAGAGACAGGGGTTAGATATAAATGTGCCTTAGAAAGAAACATCACTGCTGTGCATCTTGAGACAAAACAAACGGCACTGACTTCTTGTCAGTGGAAGTTTCTTTCCGTTAAAACAGCTCAAACCTGCATTTTAGTCTGGGACTAGCTTGAGGCTTTTCTGTATCAGTATTTTGTCTTGTTTTCCAGTAAAATATCCAAACATCCTTAAAACAAAATAAATTTACTTGAGAAACAAAAGTATAGATACTAAGACTTATTGAGTCTGGAGTATTAAAGCAACTTCAATAATGTTGTAAGTGTTTCTCTACCAGTTTAGTGAGCTTTGAGCTTGAAGAAATAAGCTTAATTCAAGATGTATTCTCTGAAAAATAAGCCTTAATATTTTCGATGTTTTCACTAACTGACAGATTTTTTGTAGTGTGCTGTTTAACACAAGAAAGAAAGAAAACAAATGGTTTGACATAAAAGTCAAGTTACAGTTTGACTAAAGATGCTTCTCACATAATCTTTTACCTGACCATCACGAACAAGACAAAAAAAAAAAAAAAAACCTAACTAAACATGCAATATTATGTAAGAGTAATGTTCTGGAATATTCAATTCAATTCAATAATGTATTGTCGAACTGAAATTGTAGATGTTCTCATGGTTGAGAACATGTTCTATTGTCTGCATTAGTACTCAGAAAGACGACAGAGGTCGACCCTCAGAGGTCAAATTAAATAATATAATATTCTGGACGAACAGGTGGTCTGCAGCATTAGAGCAGAATACTATAAGGATGAATGCTTGGTGAGAGTCAATGATGGCTTTGCCATCTGCTTTAAGATTTTAACTGTCATTTTATTGTGCTTAAAGGGATAATTCACCAAAATATGTAAATTCTGTCATTGTTTACTCACATTGTTTCAAATCTGAATGCATTTTTTTCTAATCTTTTATACAAAAGATTTTTTGTAGTGTCCAAACAACCTCTGGCATTCATTGAATATATATATATATTTTTAAAATATATTCTTTTGAGTTTTAATAAAGGCATTTTTGGTTAAACTCGGCCTTTACACGTACATATGCCCGAAAGTTACATCTTTTTTGTTTGTTTTTGCAGAGTACGCCAAACACTTTTCAGAAGACAGAACGGCAAAATCATTATATCATCAATAGAGAAGCAGCCGTTTTCAACCATGTTCGAGGATCAGGAATGTGGGGTCTGTTACCTGCATTACTGTCGCATCGACCGCGTTCCCAGAACTCTCCACTGTAACCACACATTCTGCACCCCCTGTCTGGAGACGATGGGGCTGCATTACAGCGGCCTGCGCACCATTCGCTGCCCCCTCTGTCGCCAGGTGACTTGCCTGGACCGTGGGCTCAGCTTGCAGGAGGCTCTTTTTGTCAATAGCCAACTGTGGGACAACATTTGTGAGGAACAGGTGGAGGAAGAGAACGAGAGAGAGCAGGAAAAGGAGGAAGAGGGCAAAAACTCTAATAAACAGGTGCTGCCTTCATCGCAGGCTGAATGGTGAGTGGGTTACTGACATGACAACATGATCTTTTCATTTATCCAAAAAATGCAAAATTCAAACATACAATGACAAGAACACACCTCTTCTGTGATGAGTATGTTTTTGTTGTTGTTGTTGTTGTTGTTGAGGACCATTAAGTAAAAAATCATCCTGATGATAGAAAAAAAGCCATTACAAAAATGAAATTCTCAGAAAGAAAACATTAAAGGGATAGTTTTCATTTTTTTTTCTTACTATGGAAATACCATAAATCTTCTAGAAAGAAATCCATACAGGTTTGGAACTTGAAGATGAGTAAATGATAGAATTTTAATTTTTGAGTGAACTATCCCTTTAAGTAGTTTGCCATAATAATATTGGAAAAAAGCAGAGAAGCAGCTATAAATATAATACAATATTATTAATATTTGAAAATAAAAATAATCCAGTGATGCAAACAACATAAAACGGGAAAATAAATGAATAAAACAGGAAATTATATCATAGAGGGTACCTACTTCTCTTAAAATATTATAACCAACATTATTACTTTTGTGTATTTTATTACTTTTATTTGATGATATTTTTTGAGACCCTAAATGTTTGTTAAAAATGGAACTTGGAATAAGTTTTTTCAACTATTTTTTCTTCGTTCAGCCAAGTGCCTTATTTACCGGTGACTAATGTGTAACATGCAACCAGATGCTGAAATTAATTTACAGAGTCAAGTGAGCTTTTTAAATCAGCAACCTCAGTATCACCTGATTCTGTTTATAAGTAGCCAGAATACTAGCAGAAAACGCACACCCGTTGTTACGTGTGGTCTAGTAAAGCATTTTGTCTCAAATCTCTGATGAAAGAAGAAACCTCAGAGTGTGTGTGTAGTAACTCTGTCGTGACAAAATGCGTTTGTGTTCATACATTTATTTCCTCTTGTCTCTGGTTTCAGTCTAGTGCCAAAACAATACAAACCAAAACTCCGACTCCCGTCTTTCCTGAAAAGAATGACTTTTTCCAGACACACTAGAGAGAGGATTGTTCCCACCTGCAATGTGTGAGTCTTCCTTCTACCGTAATGAACGACGGCAGTTCAAAAATGCCAAAGTTTATTCACCCACAAATGATAATTCGGTCATTTACCAATGCTCACATTGCTCTTTTAGTGTTTGAAAAACAGCTGAAAAAAAATGGAATGACAAATAGGTGAGTAAATGATGACAGAATGTTCATTTCTGGGTGAATTAATATCTCCTCATTTAGTACAGAGAAATACTGTGATCATAATACTCTCAAAGATCAAAAAGTCTCTAAAAACATTTTCAGTTTTACTAACTTTTAGTTTTGTCTCTTAACACAGGGAAATGATGTCATGGCGAAGGATTTCATCCGAGGAGATATTCTGAAAAGCAGGACAGACATCATAAACAGTGGATTAACAATATCAACAGTAGACTTTCGCCGTCTGTTTAGCCGCTGTCATTAAAAGTGTATGTCATGCGCTAATTAAGCCTGGCATTCTGAAAAAGCAGGAACAACAGTCGTCCATGGACAAGGTCCTTTAGACAAACACAATCCCTTCCATGTGCTTCTCCGACTACATTTTCCACTTGAATAGCCACAAGCCTGCGTCCCGCTCTTCCATCTGAGGGGAACTTCTCATTAGATATTCCACCCTTAATCCATCCCAGCTGCTGAGGCCGGATTTGTTTCAGCTGTCCCAAGAGGGAGAGGGTCCCAGATGCGAAACAAGACTTTTGGAGCAGATGGCAGCTCATGAAAGATTCTGATCACCACCCCCCGCGCATCCCAAATAGATTCTTTAAGTTATTTTAAGCTTTGTTATTTATATAATTTATTAATCATTGTAAATAAAAAATTGTAATTGCTGAATGTTGTTGTTGTCTTTCTCTCTGATCCCATGTTCAGTAGCTACAACAAAGGGCTTGAAACGTTTTAAGCACCCCAAACTGTGGATCCCCCTTCCTAACATTCTTTTTTAATATATAAAGACTCATTTGTGAGATAAATGTTAAGCATAAGAAGACAATATTTTGTTTCCAAAGAAAAGAAGTTTTATATTGTCGTTGTCCTTTCAAAAGAACAAATAATTAATAATATTACTATGATTTGTTACGCCTTTTAAAAAGGCAAATGAAAATGAAACAGCAATTAAATTAAATGTATTTAATTTAATTGATGTTAAAAATAATTGCGTAAAAAACCTACACATTTATGCCAATTTAAAAATCCTTTAGCTCCATTTTTGGAGGTCATTTTACAAAGCATAAAGGCCATTTAAACCAGTTAATACATTTAATTAAAATACATTAATGTTAAAAATGATTGCGTAAAAAAACCTACACATTAATGCCAATTTAAAAATCCTTTAACTCCATTTTTTGAGGTCATTTTACAAAGCATAAAGGCCATTTAAACCAGTTAATACATTTAATTAAAATACATTAATGTTAAAAATGATTGCGTAAAAAAACCTACACATTAATGCCAATTTAAAAATCCTTTAACTCCATTTTTTGAGGTCATTTTACAAAGCATAAAGGCTATTTAAACCAGTTAATACATTTAATTAAAATACATTAATGTTAAAAATGATTGCGTAAAAAAACCTACACATTAATGCCAATTTAAAAATCCTTTAACTCCATTTTTTGAGGTCATTTTACAAAGCATAAAGGCCATTTAAACCAGTTAATACATTTAATTAAAATACATTAATGTTAAAAATGATTGCGTAAAAAAACCTACACATTAATGCCAATTTAAAAATCCTTTAACTCCATTTTTTGAGGTCATTTTACAAAGCATAAAGGCCATTTAAACCAGTTAATACATTTAATTAAAATACATTAATGTTAAAAATGATTGCGTAAAAAAACCTACACATTAATGCCAATTTAAAAATCCTTTAACTCCATTTTTTGAGGTCATTTTACAAAGCATAAAGGCCGTTTAAACCAGTTAATACATTTAATTAAAATACATTAATGTTAAAAATGATTGCGTAAAAAAACCTACACATTAATGCCAATTTAAAAATCCTTTAACTCCATTTTTTGAGGTCATTTTACAAAGCATAAAGGCCATTTAAACCAGTGTTGTTTCAGTATCATTGGGGTACTATTATATTATGAATAAGTTCTTTTCTTATTAATTTTAGTGAAAGTTTTAGTAATTTTGTTTTATGTTTTTTTTATTTTTTATTTCAGTTAATGTTCATTTTATTTCAAGTAACTAAATCTTTTTAATTTTGATTTTAGTTTTAGTTAACTGTAAAATCCTTGATTTAAACAACTTATGAGTAGAAGGAATTTTGGGCAAAGAATGATTGACATCATAGGGTAAATGCTTTAAATTAGACTTTAAATAATACTTTCATCTTTAACAAGAGAAACAGGCGGTATTTAAGTATTTTCCGTACTATTGGCATATGGCGATATTTCCCTGTATGAGCCTACAACAGACCAGAAATGGAAAGAAACAAATCACTCAAGTGTGTCAATGGATTATATATGCTTTTGATGAAAGAATTTTGACTATTTTGGTATATACACAGCTGCATGTCTGTTTTTCTGAGAAAAAAAAAAACTTTTATAATGTTTTTTCCTTTTCTCCAAAAAAACAGCACAGAATTGCAGAGAATTAATCTTTTGCTAAACTTAAATGGAACTGCAGTGAAAGAAAATATAACCTATTGAAAAAACAAAACAGACCTTGAGTTGATAATATGATTGGCCTATCTTTATTTTTCCTTGGAAGGCTTTATTGTGTTACAAGCATAACTCAAACAAAGCCAAAATAAAGATGTTAATCTTATCACATTGCACAATAAACAGATTCTACAGAAGCCACCACAAGACAAGAGTGACATGCTTGCCCTCAAAGTCGTATTATGAAGCAGACGTCCATGTGGGCTTTTTTTTTTGGAGCAAACTTTATATTTAAGAAATTGCTCACACACTGAAACATTGAGGAGCATAGAAAAATGCCAATAAAAATGCTGGTAAATGGCAAATAAAATCTTTTAGACAAAGTTTGATGTTGACTTGAGAAAGCTATGCCAGAAAGTTTGAAGTAGTTTTAAAGTTTGAAGGATTTTAATATTTCAAGGCCACGCGCCACAAATAAATAGATTGCAATGGCATTCTGTGTGGTTTCAAGGGTGTCGCAAAATGGTTGCTAGGATATTACTATGCAGTTGCTAAGGTACTCGGATGGTTGCTAGGGTGTTGCTAAGGTCTACTATAGAAAGACAGACAGATAGACAGAAAGATTAATTATTATATAGAATGGCAGCTCTAATAGCTTCTGTGTATTTAAATTTTGACAGTTGGAATTTGAATAGTTTTGGCTAATTTGAACTCTCCGTCAATGTACAGTCGTGGCCAAAAGTTTTGAGAATTCCATAAATATTAGTTTTCACAAAGTTTGCTGCTAAACTGCTTTTAGATCTTTGTTTCAGTTGTTTCTGTGATGTACTGAAATATAATTACAAGCACTTCACACGTTTCAAAGGCTTTTATCGACAATTACATGACATTTATGCAAAGAGTCAGTATTTGCAGTGTTGGCCGTTCTTTTTCAGGACCTCTGCAATTCGACTGGGCATGCTCTCGATCAACTTCTGGGCCAAATCCTGACTGAGAGCAACCCATTCTTTCATAATCACTTCTTGGAGTTTGTCAGAATTAGTGGGTTTTTGTTTGTCCACCCGCCTCTTGAGGATTGACCACAAGTTCTCAATGGGATTAAGATCTGGGGAGTTTCCAGGCCATGGACCCAAAATTTCAACGTTCTGGTCCCCGAGCCACTTAGTTATCACTTTTGCCTTATGGCACGATGCTCCATTGTGCCGGAAAATGCATTGTTCTTCACCAAACTGTTGTTGGATTGTTGGAAGAAGTTGCTGTTGGAGGGTGTTTTGGTATCATTCTTTATTCATGGCTGTGTTTTTGGGCAGAATTGTGAGTGAATCCACTCCCTTGGATGAGAAGCAACCCCACACATGAATGCTCTCAGGATGCTTTACTGTTGGCATGACACAGGACTGATGGTAGCGCAACCTTTTCTTCTCCTGACAAGCCTTTTTCCAGATGCCCCAAACAATCGGAAAGGGGCTTCATCGGAGAATATGACTTTGCCCCAGTCCTCAGCAGTCCATTCACGATCCTTTCTGCAGAAGATCAATCTGTCCCTGATGTTTTTTTTGGAGAGAAGTGGCTTCTTTGCTGCCCTTCTTGACACCAGGTCAACTGGCCCACTGCTCCGGGTATGTGTTCACTGTGTGTGTGTGTGTGTGTGTGTTCACTACTCACTGCTGTGTGTGTGTGCACCTGGATGGGATAAATGCAGAGCACAAATTTCAAGTATGGGTCACCATACCTGACAATAATTCACGACTTTCACTTTCACTTTCACTTTCACTATTATAAAAACTTAAGCAGCAACTTTTCCAATTTCCAATATTTATGTAATTCTCAAAACCTTTGGCCACGACTGTAAGTCTTTGGGATTTTCTCTGAGTCAGAACACTCTGGAGGTCTGACCTGAGTTCGGTGGTTCTAGCTTGAAAGCTTTAAGATAATGGTCAATCAATAGAAATATTTTTGGCAGAGATTAATGTAAACACAGATATCAGATAACTGTTGTGTCTAAAGTGAATGTAAAATGGCAGGACAAAAATGTATATGATTAAAAGATCAGATCTGTGCATTAAGACTTGAAGTGTAAACACAGCCGATAAGTCAACTCACAGTGTCTGCGGCTGCTTGGTAGGCCTCATAAGCCTTTTTACAATGTAGATCAAACTGTTGATTTATGAAATGATGATCAGAAACTAATCTACACCTACCTGTAAGCAAACCTGTTTGCACAGAAACCATGGATTAAGCTTTGACCTGTTTTCTGACAAGTCAAGTCTTGCACAACTTTTCACTTAATTTCATAGCTAAGGCTGATTTCCACATTTACGATCTCTCGAGAAGACAGCATAATAAATATTATTACATACTTCCTGTATGCTGAGTATCTACTGTATATATAAGATACTATATATATATAAGAAGGATAAGGAAAAAAAGAGAAATGGTCAATACTCACTTTTATTTGGTAATAAGACACTTTTATTGATCTCACTGATTTGGACCGACATGCTAGATTTCTATACAGTGTGAATGGTAAAGCTAGCGCTGAATCAATCAGGCTGGCTCCACTGAGCTAAAACATATACACAGGGAATGGTTGCACCCTTAAAAGCATAACTCAACTCACGTACAGACATTCACCCAAGGCTGCTGTAGCGTTGTGTCAATCACAATGACTACTGGTATTACAGGTACACTGATGATATGGTTCCATACAGGGAGCACATTTGCACCCTATTCAATTCAAATGAGAACGTCTTTTCAGAAGTGAAGAAAACTAAATGTGAACAACATCCAGCTTACGTTAAGTGACGTCCTTCTGCACCTCTGTGATCTGGCACAGACGAATCTGATTTTCCCTTTAAATGTCCAAACTTAAGCAAGAAGCAAAGGGTTTTATGAGTCAGTGCTGAGTGAATTACAGTGAAGTTTATCGTATTCCAACTAAAAGCTGCTGGATTTAATGGCATGTTAACATCTCATTTGCTTTTTCCGTCATTCTCATTTCCTCATTACATCACAAATAGCTAGACATGTCTTGGCAGTATGTGAATCAACTTCACAAAGAGTTCATCTGTACAGTGACCCTCGAGAGATTTACGCTACAGTGGTTTCAAGGACAGACATTTGACAGCAATTTTGAAACATTGATAACTTTCTTTCTTGAAAAAGTGCATTAAGGATTCACATGAAATACAATTCAATTAAATTGATATACTACACAATGTGTCTCCCCCCTGGTCAGTGCACTACAATTTACTGGCCCAAAGAGCAGCTGTAGACATGAGTGGGTTCCTACACAAGGCAAACACTATAATGCTGCATAATGCTAAATCTTTAAAGTGAACTATAGTTATTTTTGGAGGAATGTCCCATCGTTGAGATTTCTGTTTGAAAATGACAGCTGATATATTTACAATAGAACTGGACTGTTTGATCAATCGGCGTGGAAATTGCTATCGTGCAAACAAATGATTCCAATCGATTAAATATGAATGACCAAGTTTAGTTGTGCATGATTTGCTCCTCTGCCACGTTCGTAGTCTTGCGACTATCTGCAATACGCTATAAATGCCCTAAGAAGACTAATAAACATTCTACAGAAGAGAGAATAACCTTCCTTGTAATCAGGTTGTTTGCACAAGCTGTTTGCTTTCATTGCCAACAGGAAATTATGAAGGAAAAAAAAGCTGTAAACATTCAATAAACTGTGTAATTAAGACATAAACTGTACATATACATTAAAAAAAATCACAGATAATGTGGCAAGGTTTCAGGGGATCTGCAATGACACATTTTCACAAACACACATAAACAAAACCTGCCCTGCAAACTCAAAATGTCAAGTTCTGTGTCACAGCAAGGAAAGCAAAGCCGGTTTAATGAAGTGCGTTGAGTCACGAAAAAGTATGCGTTCGCATAATTTTGTGCGGTAGGATTAAGATACTTTCGAAAATGGCTAACGTGCATGTTTGCCGTATTTTCTGGGTTTTCTGGAATTTTCCTCTTGATTATGAACTCTTTGCTCTAATCCTGCTTTTTATGGCAAAATTATAGAATTTCTAATCTGCTTCTGTTTTAGCGCTCATCCTTATACAAAAATACAAAACAAAGAAAAAAATCTACGTCTCTACATTTTTAAAAAGTATACATGTTGGACATAGTTGACATTTTTATTGGTTTTTGCCCTTCACTTTTCGAATTTTTAGGATTTTTGGCAATTTTGTAACTAAAGTATACGTACTATCTTACAATTGAAACTGATGTAACACTGATCTTAACCAGTTACTAAAAGTCAGATGGGAAGGCCAAATATCCAATCTGAAAACATAACTGGATGTCAACCAAGAGGAAGCAACACAACAAGCATGTGGTGTAGATGATGCTGCAAATCAGATGTGAGCTATTAACAGGAACATCCGCCCTCAGTGGTTGGAGGTTCCTGAGGTTTGTCCAATTTAATGTCAATCACTGGAGAAAGCTGTTAAGGAGTAAAAACTTCAGAATTTCAAGAACTGACATCAAACAATGAATGTAATTAAACTGAAAAGAATCCAACTGTAAGCAAACTGTGAATGATATTTCCTTTTAAGGCAACTTTGTAGCACTTTACGATAAGTTTCATTAGTTAACAGGAACTAATAATGAACTGCACTTTAGTAAATACTGTAACAAATGTATTGCTCATGGATAGTTCATCTTAACTACTGTTTAACTAATGAACCTTATTGTAAAGTGTTACCGTATAACTTAATAATATGCCTCAATGCTGAGGTATATAAGCGTAGCATCTTTACAGCCCATCCACAAAGGGCTTTATACATAGACAAAACGATGTTTTCTTTGTTATGTTATGCTAGCTTGGCAGAAAAGAGCTACAAATTTTGACAGCACTATTATTTTCACTTTTTTTTGCTCTTTTATTTACTGAGAGCTGAAGTCTGGCAGGAAAAAGATAACGGGCGACCTCTAGTGGTCCTTATCGGAAATGCAAAACTAACAGCTAATTGCCTTTTTGGGTGGGTGGGTGGGGAGGGGTGTCTCTTTCCTTGCCAGCATAAAAAGAATGTCACTCAAATAAATGTTAACTGGTGTCCCTGAGAGATGTGTGGGTTTAGTGGGGCTTTTATTCGTGTTCAGTCACACCAGCTGCTCCTGGCTGCGGCCGACTCTCTGAAATGTAATGGGCTCATGTTTGCATTCATGAACAAATGTCGAAGTAGTGAGTGGTGTGATGTGTGTGTGTAGTTTGGTTAATAGCGACTGCGTAAAATGATTTGTTTCATTTCACTAAATCTGTCACATTAGGTTTTATTCGTATGCATATAAAATACATCCAAATAAGGGCTTTGTAAAGGCTCTATCGTAACCTTTAATGCCACTGAGAAAACTAAATGGACAATGCTTCATTTTTTATTGAATATTGCAGTATTTTTTTATAAGCAATACATGTTTTTAACACTGTGCTTTTTTATATGCCGTGGGGATGATGCATCATATCTGGCTATATCAGATTAATTTGAACTGTGTCCTGAAACGGGTAGTCGTGGCCTAGTGGTGAGGGATTCGGGCTTGTAATCTGAAGGTTGCAGGTTCGATTCCCACGCCGGCAGGAATTGAAGGTGGGGATTGTGAATGAACAGCACTCTCTCCACCTTCGATATCATGACTAAAGTGCCCTTGAGCAAGACAACTAACCCCTAATTGCTCCCCTTGTAAGTCGCTTTGGATAAAAGCGTCTGCTAAAAAAATGAAAATGAAAATGAAACTGAAACTTCAGGAACTCAAATGGCCTAGTTTGGGAGTGAAGGGTTTGGATACTGTATTAAACCAGTGTCAGGCCACATGATCAGATTGCCTTTGAAGCTCTAATGTTCTCTTCAATTTATAATTATATGCATAGCTGTATTTATGAAATTATCAAAAGTACCTCTACTCCAACCCAATTGTATGCCTCCCTGTGCTATTAGGACCGCACACCCTATGCGGAGAACACACAATAAACAAAACAAACAGAAAGAGGATACTTTGTGTCATTCAACCTTACTGGATAGGAAATCTATCCTATTCTACAGCCAACATATTCACAAAGGAGAGGAAAATGTTACCATAGCAATAGACTTTCCACTGCAACTGATAACAAGTGACTGAATGTGGCAGAAAATATAATGAGAGGAAAATAAATTAGCCTCAGTGTGAAACAAGGCCAATATTTGAATTTCATGGTGGAGATAACATGAATGATGAAAATCAAGAAGTATATAATCCACCAAAACCTCACTTTGGTAAACGAGACTTTTGGGGAAAAAAAACAGTAGCAATCCAGTTGTACAGGATGACTGCGAGCTCTATGCAAATGAACAGCTGCTGTACAATGACCACTGCATACTTTCATTACTCTGGAGCCTTCTAATGCCAACTTTTAAAAGGAAGAAAATATTTTGCTGTTGACACCATTTTCATTCAGAAGCTAGACATAGGTAGATGTCAACATCAGTTGTATTACATGCACTTGTTCTCAAAAACTATTACCAAAGCTATGCACATTAAAGTCGCAATAAAATAATGGAAGAATAATGAAAGAATGGATGATTCTTGTTTTTAATGAAATATTGCAGCATTTAATATTAATGATTCATCCGTGCACATCATTATTTTTTCAATTCACGTGTTCTCGTAATCTTTCATCAAAATAACTTCCCCTCCCTCCTGAAAGGACATCTCTACACTGATGACATGACTACTGGCGTGAGGGCGGAACAACCTGTCCCTCACATGATAGCACAACAATAGCACACCACAACCTGAACAATTTCCAATATCGCCCTAAAAATATTTCTTGTTCAAGAAGCCGTTTCATTCAGACACATCGCTCAGTCAATAAGGAAGAAAAGACTATCACAACTTCCGTTTTAACTTTAAAAGGCCTAGTAAACACGAACTGGACTACATTAAATATGAAGATAAACATGGATAGTGACGACCACTGTGTGTTTTTGTGTGTGTGTGTGAGTGTGTGCGCGTTTTTGTGACATATAAGGACACAAATGTGTATAATGACATGGGTATGACACTGGTATTACAAGTTCAACGTGAAATATGAGGACATTTCATATGTCCCCACTTTCTAAACAGCTTTAAAAACATACTAAACAATGTTTTATTAAAAATGTAAAAATGCAGAATGTTTTCAGTGAGGGTTAAGTTTAGGGGTGGGGGGTGGGGGGGCAGAATGTACAGTAGTTTGTACAGTATAAAAACCATTACGCCTATGGAAGGTCCTCACTTTGATAGCAAAACGAACAGGTGTGTGTGTGTGTGGAGAATTTTTTAAATGTAATATTATGTTATTATTTTAAGTTTTGCTTCTCGAGAAGCCTAAATTTATCTTGTTTTAAGAATGCCTAAATGCTTTTACAATAATACAGAAATACTGGACAAGATTATAGATTAAGGAAATACAGATTAAGAAAATGTTTTTCATTGTTGAAGCATTCATACCCATGGCTTGCAGTCTGTTGTATCCTATTGAGACCCAATAACAAAAGCAAAGGGAAAGTAAAATAGGACAGAGAGGTGGTCCATCAGAGCTCTTTAACATACAACAAACGTTAAAGGAGTCATGAAATGAGAAATCAATGTTTCATTGATCTTTTGACATGTAAGACGTCACTGTACTATAAAAACATCCTTTAAGTTTCTGAACTCAAAATTTCCTTGTTAGTACAAAAAAAAAAGAAGCTTTTATTGAAACCAAGCTCTGAAAACTTCACATCATGACTGTGACGAGCAGGGCGGGCGAGAGCCGTGAGGGAACGGCGCCAGTGATAATGAGCGTCAGCTGCTCGGCACACCGGTCTCGTATCTCTCACGGAGGAGCTCCGGAAGCATAAAAGAGGAGCGACGACAGTGAAGGACGAGAGAGGACCAGGCCTGGACTTTATATTGTTTTTTATTTATGTTTGTGTGGACGGCAGTCGACGTGAGGAACTACCGCCATTTACTTTCGTTTTATTGTTTGTTTTTGAGTTTATTAAAGTTTTGGTTGAACGTTCGCCGGTTCCCGCCTCCTTCTTCACGTACTTAAGAACTGTGTTACAATGACGTAATAGTATGACGAAAGACCGCCTCTGCAGTATCAAATCAACGCCTACTTCTACATCATTGCATCTTTGGCTCCGCCCACAGGCGCATTGGTGAAATGAGAGGAGAGATATAAGATCACTGGATTACTAAAAATAACATTACCTACCAAAGAATACTAATGTGGTGAATGTCTCAGAAGAGAATTATTTGTTTGTTTGGTACATTTCATTGTGTGTTCCTTGGTAAATCTGGCTCAGTTTGGTCTATTTTTTACAGTATTGATATAGTATTGATATAGTACAGATATAGTATTGAACGCCAAGCAGTTATTGCTTGTTTATTTCTTATTGAATGTAAAGCAGCAGATTATCCTGATTACAGAGCACATTACATTTGGAAATTTGTTCTGAATTGTTGACTCCACTGAAAGGATACTGCCTTCTTTGCTCGTCTCCTGCATGCTCTCCATTCCTGGAAGGGCAGCCGCCACACGTCGAAACAGCTGCGTGAAAGAAGAGGTGACACGGTTAGAGATTTTGCTAACCAAAAAACTTCATTCAAAAATGCTCACTGTTAAGTCATCGGGTAGCGAGGTATGCTCGCTGGTGAAATCCAGTCATTTTAATAATCTATGTAAGATTTAAATCTATGTAAAAGATTCATCTGTCCATGCAAATTTAGCAAAGGGGTTCAGTTTCATGTGGATTCTCCTTGTTGAACAACAGAAGGATGCTTGGTTTGATAGGAGTGGGAGGAAAAATGATTCTCTGAAGTATCACGATTCTCTCATCTGAAAACTTGAGCTTCATTTTTTTTTTTTTAATTGCATATGTGCGATGGCACTTGTGTGCTCTAGAGGCAACCGTATTCTGCCAATTACTCACAAACACACACACACACAAAACTATTGAAGAACTACATAAACATGCCTAAGGTTTCATGGTTGAAGCACAACACAAGGGCAATCGCAGGCTTCATTGCACAGGATTCTCATGGGCGTTTGCAGCATACGCCTGCATGACTCAGTGTAAGTGGTTAAATGCAGTAACATCCCCAAAATGCTTTTATAATCCAAGATTAATGTAAACACAGTTATGTCTCAAGAAAATGACAAAACATGTTATTTTAAAATAGATCTATGGATTAGTGAATGCAGCCTATTAGACCTGATGCTGTCAATAATTTCTTTAAAATATTTAAACAGCAATAATGCTGAGAAAAATCCCTCTTAGATACTTAAAGGACCTTTTGTTTATTGCTTGTAATGTGTTTCTTTGCTCCACTTTATATCTGCTTAAAGAAAAGTATGTACTTTTTTTCTGAAAATGGCCAATCATTTCTCAAGAGAACACCCTTATTCATTGGCTGGGGTCACGTGGAGCCCTTTGAAGCTGCCGAAATATGAATTTTGGACCATCGAAAATGGTCTACTTTTGGCACCATTCACTTGCATTAGATGGAGACAAATCCTGGAATGTTTTCCTCCAAAAGCTTCAGTTCTCTTCGGAAACTTTCCTCCTGTGGAAAGATAGTCATACCCATCTTGGATGGCCTTGGGGTGAGTAAATAATCAGGACGTTTTTGGGTGAAGTATTCCTTTTTAATTTAAACACACAAATAAATGAGACATTAAAAGTTAGCAAAACTCTCATTAATTAATGATAAAAAAAAATGTAGATCAAGAATCGTTTTAGAATCAGATATCAGCAGCATTCACTATTTTTAGGGGTTCAAGCGCGTACCGCCGAAACCCTATTGTGATTGTTAAAATTTCCAAGGATCAGCATTCTCCCCTAAAAGTGGATAACTGCTGCTCGCAGCTATATTTTATTTGTATTTCTTTTACCAGAGCATAATTCACCTGGAGCCAACAATGCTTAAAATAGTCTTGACCACCACCGTCACACTGTACAGCTTTCTGGCAGAGCATGAGCTGAATTTTTAAACCGGAAAAAAGGGACTTGGAGCAAAATGGACTTTCTCTGGTGTATTGAAGCAGACCTGTCCTGTAATAGACTGTATATATTAATAGAAATGAAGATCCCATGTAACCAATTCTTTTCAGAATCATAAATGTCACAGAATAAAACACCTGCTGACCTTTAAAGCAGACTTTGTGTAGAAAATGATAAAGGAACAGCAAAAAGCACTTAGTCTGGTTATGCCTTTAGAAACTTGGAATGCTTTGCTAGCATCCCGCTCCTATCAGGGCAATTAATGGCCCACCACACACCTCCATTACAGCCATCCTCTATAAAGTGCCGTCCCCAGAAGCTATATGAGGCTGTACAGCAATGATATATAGCCCTACTCACTCCCAATCATATCAAACAGGGCAGTTAGCTTATGTAGCCAACACCACCCCTTTCATTTTATGTCATCAATCACAATGGACAAGCCACAGGGAAATGGGGCACAATGGACCATTAGGCAGAGAGGGTCAGAAAAAAACACTCATTTTGTTAACTACCTTCAGGCCGTTGTTTTTGACAGAAAAGACAGAGAGAGCCATAAGAAAATGTTGTAATGTAGCTGGGACAAAAACAAAGGAACACAAAACTATTCCAATAAAAAAAACACAGACCCTGTCCCAAATAGAGCACTTACTTGCAGGCTTCACGCGTCCGTGAACTCATACAAGATCACACGGTGTCACATTTGTCATGATACTTTTCAGAAAGGTGAGCATGAGTAGGCCCACGTTGCAGCTGCTATAGCATAACATAATCCTCACTGCAAGTGTTAGCTAACATTTGTTTTAGCTACTATTGTTAGTTACAACATCTTTTACAATTTTAAGTTCTCTCTCATTCAGCTGTCTGCCTCTTTTCAGTTAAAATTTCAATGTTCAATGTTTTTGTTTACTCTTAAAACATTTTAGCCAGTGTTGGGGTAACACATCAGATTTTGTACGTTTTGAAGTAAAGTAAAGCATTACTTTTTCAATTTACAACAAAATAGTTACTTTTTCAAATAAGTAATGTAAACTACTGTTTTCACATTTATTGACTGACAGCTCTCCTGTCCCCATGTTGAGAGAAATAAAAAGCAGAGGTGTGTGCGCTGTGTGAACTTAATGTGAGACTAAATGTGAATATGCATTTAATTATCTCACTTGCATGAAAATATTCAGTATTCCTCAAATTAATAAAAAAGAAAAAAACGGTGAAATGCAATCTCAGTATTTTACGCAAATCTGTAATAATTAACTATATTAAATGACACAAATATACTTTATGTATTTAAATAACCAATGTCTTTTGCTGCTGACCTTCAACTTTAAATTAGATTTAGAAATAAGAACTTGTTGATCTTCCTTCTTTTATATCCCATTCTTCATTAGGTAGTCGTGGCCTAATGGTGAGGGAGTTGGGCTTGCTGGTTCGATTCCCATGCCGACAGGAATTGAAGGTGGAGATTGTGAATAAACAGCACTCTCTCCACCTTCCATACCATGACTAAGGTGCCCTTGAGCAAGGCACCTAACCCCTGATTGCTCCCCGGGCAATAGCTGCCCACTGCTCTGGGTGTGTGTTGTGTGTGTGTGTGTGTGTGTGTTCACTACTCACTGCTGTGTGTGCACTTGGATGGGATAAATGCAGAGCACAAATTTCAAGTATGGGTCACCATACCTGACAATACGTCACCACTTTCACTTAATCCAGAGTGGCAGCATAGCCGAACGGTTTGAAACTGTACAGGCATCAATATGCGTTCCATTTAGCCTGAGACTTATTCATATCACTTTTGGTGAGAAAGGGCCTTTACATTTGCCAAAAATAGAACTTTTTTGTTGTTATTAAAAGACAAATAAGCAAGCCCATCCCAGGTGAGAAAAAGTAACTCAAAAGTGTGTTACCCAAAATTGTAACACATTACTTTTCACAAAAAAAGTAATCCAATTAGTTACTTTTTTCAGGGAGTGATGCAATATTGTAATGCATTACTTTTAAAAGTAACTTTCCCCAACAATGATTTTAGCAGTCTTAAAGTTTCATGTATTAATGAAAACTTTGTTATCGTTTACTCTGCACCATGTTCTTCCAAACCTGTAGTTCATGCTTTCTTCTGCAAAACACAAAAGAGGATATTTTTGAAAAATGTTGGTAACCAACATAGTGAACATTGCCAATTGCCAACACTTCTAAAAATATTTAATGTTCCACATTCCATCATACATGAGAGTAAGAACATGATAACAGAATTTACATTTTTGATGAACTATCCATTTATTTAACAAATGTTTGGCAGCTCAGAGTCACTGACCAATCAAAATCAAGCATTCCAGAGAGACGTGTAATGATACAAAACATCTAGAAACTTCACATTCCATAGACTTATACTGATTTTAAACACAGCAAGTTGTAAATACTAAACCCTAACCACACAACATCCTAACAGAAATCTGTCGGCATGTTTACAATTTAAAAAACAAAACAGCTGTAGAACTGTAGAAGAAAATGAATCCCTTTATTATACTCTAAAGTACAAACTTAATGGTCTTGCTATGCATCTATAATGAAACTTCATATTCTTACAAATTATAGCAATGAAAGACTGTTGCAACAAATGACTCTATTATAATTATCCAAACATGTTGAATATTGTATTATTTACACAAGAGTTCAATTTCATCCTGGAAAGAACTTGACACCCTGCAATTCTTCAATCAATATTTGAGTCATTATTTTGCAATTACCTCTGCAAGGTAATCAGTTTAACTAATGTTGCTGTTATTGGAGAAATAAATAAGAAAATTTCAGTATTGATCGTAATCGCAGATAAATGCAGTTCCCTGCTCTAGAGAGCACAGAATCAAAACATGTGCTCCAGTCAGCCACACACACACACACACACACACGAGTAAATTATCTCAATTTGTAATGGAGACTGGAACAGGTCAGCTCCAAGTCTGGTGCCAATAATATGTTGCGTCAGAGTCTCAGAGATTGAGTCTTTTAGTGTCGTACTGTCAGTGCTGAGCTGTGAAACACTGATACATGGCTTTAAGAAGAATGGAGGCTTAGTGTCCAGTACATCTCATGGAACAATGCACAATAATATCGCTCATTCTTAGTTTTGAAGAATGACAGTATAAGCCTCACATTCAAACGGCAATTGTAAAACGGAGAGACTATAAACTCTGATTTAATGACTTGTGTTCGAGGCAACACACATGTGGCTGCACATTCAATATTAATGCACAATAGTAATATTGTTCAATTTTAGGACAATGCATTATATTACTTGGTGGAAGAATCAACAACAACTTTGATATCTTATTATTAAGTGCAGGGGTTTTCAAACAAGAGGGTGCTAAGGGGCGTGTGGAAAATTGACTCTTCGCAAAGACCCGCACCCTTGAATTACTGTTGATATGTCCAACAGGTCATGCACTCTCACGCCACACATCATGTTCTCACAAAGGGAAAAATACATAGTGGAGCAAAGAGGACACTGGCAACGCGACGACAGACATGTGAAACAGATTCATATTTAATATATCATCATTTTTAAAAGAAATTTAAACAATAAATAGCGTATAGTGTCTCTTTAATGTGTCGTGACAGATCGCTGTAGCTCCTTCTGTCGGCTCGTGAACCGACCATCTCTTCATACTAGTTCATTTATAGCATCAAATGAACATGAATGGACATCAGAAGGAATGTTTTTTCAAGCGCGGAAAGACGTGAGTACACACAAATTTTGAAGCACAAGTTCTCCAATGTTAATCTACTAACTCTTCTGACTGCTTTATCAGACAAAATAGCAGATATGATTGGTCAGATCGCCTGTCAGTCAGACTGTTTGCGAAGGGTCAATTAATGGAATGTTTTTAATATTTATTTTTCAATCATTTTTTTTACATTTTAATTGATATTTCTTTTTTATTTTTATCAGCACAATCATTGTTTGAATTTGCCCCGCACATGACATGCATGAAAAAAACAGTAGCAAATTTAGCAAATTGAGGGAACGAAATAGTAAATTTTGCGCACAATTTATTTTTTTCCCCTTGCATGTCATGTGCGGCGCTCCGTACACTTGAATGTTACATTATAAATGTTTTTTTTTGTCATATCAGACATCCCTACCTGCACTAAAATCACTTTGATGCAGTGAACTGTAAAGAGTGGCTTACTTCTTTATTTTAAAGATTGTTGAAATCAAAAAGCTCATAAAATAAATTTGATATTAAAGCACTATTTTATAACATGACATCTCTATCACTGAAACCTTATTTAAAGATGCACAATAAGTAAGAATTTTGACAAAACGATGCAAAGCTTTACCATTCTAACAAAAGAGAGACAGGGCGACTAGCACAGTCTGCGATCCAGTCAGACAGAGCTGACGCTAGCATACACAAACACACACACACACACAGTGTGCAGTACGCACTTCCGGCTCTCAGAGAGAGAGAAAAAACAGCAGAGCTCCGCGTCACATCTGATCTCTCCCACCTCGGTGCTTAGTCATCCTGAATCATGCTTTCAACTGCACCTCAGAAGAGAAATCCGAAAGAACGCTGAGCGTTTCTCACACCCACGCATCGTGCCCGCTCACTCCTCTGACAGAACAAGGTGGTGAGGTAAAACTCACCTGTTTGACGTTGTAGCCCGTCTTGGCACTGGTCTCGATAAACATCACGCTCAGCTCTTTGGCCCGCTGCTCGCCTTCCTCAATTGTGATTTGCCTATAAAAAGGTTGAAGATTTCAATTCATTTATTTAAGTTAAATAAGTTTATTTATATTACTGAACGGCGATGACCACTGCTGAAAAAACATGAATTTCTATGATGGTTTAATGCTGGTCTGGATGCTGGAGCGGCATAGCCACCCTGATCAGCAGCAAAAAATGATCAACCCACATAGTCTTTCTGGTAAAGCTGATGCTCAAAGCTGATCTTGCTGGTTAAGCTAATTAGAAAGCTTAGTATGCTCTAAAAAAAAGTTGGGTTAAAAAAGGACTAACCCAGCAGTTGGGTTAAATGTCTGCCAAATGTGCTGGGTAGTTTTATTTAACTGTTGTTTAAAAACTTATGGGGTTGCTTTCTTAAAATGAACCCAAAATGTTGGAAATTAACATTTATTAATATGTTTAATAAATAAACATTTATCTATAAATGTAATGATTAATAATTAAACAATAAACATTTATTAAACAGCTTATTAATAAACATTCACCTTTTGTAATTATGTGTCTGATTTTTCATTTCCAACCTATTTTGGGTTCATTTTAAGCCAGCCATAGAGTCATTTTTAAACAATAGTTGAGTTAAATAAACTGCCCTGCACTTTGGACAAACGTTTAACCCAATCAGTGGGTTTGTCCATTTTCAACCCAACTTGGGTTGTTTTAAACCCATTTTTTAGAGTGTGGGGATCAAGGTTTTACTGGCTAGTTAGCCTCTGCTGGTAGATACCGTAACTACACCATTTTGCAATTTGTTTGCCACTAACCGTCAATCATATAGGCAATAACATTAATAAATTTGATTTTTTTTTTTAATCCAGTAGATATAATATTATTATAAATTGTATCATAACAGTATAGTATAGTATGGTATATTATAGTATGAAATTAGTATGTGGGTATTTAGTATAGCAGTGGTTCTCTGGTCTTTTGACTCCAAGGCCGCCCACTGTCCACAAAAATATTCAAAGGTTCCATGACTCAAGATAAATGAAGAGCAAGATAAATGGAGATAGGCTGAAAGATGCTTTCTCCAGACCTGCATGGTGGGGACACCAGAATCAAAAACACTTGCTAGCTATACTGGTCTTGGCCGGAGGGGTACCATGAAGAACAACAGCAAAGAAACAGACTACACGTGAAGGCAAATAATCCTTCTGCCAGTAATGGCAACCAATTTCACGAGACAGCCCAGCCTTTACAGTAGCCCAACAAGATTTATGAAAACGGCAATAATGGAAATGTGGTATTTGATAAAGTGGTTAGTGGGTCACAGATTATGGGTGAAGTATTATGAGACAACACAGGCTCTGAGACAACAGCATCAGTCATTGCCTCCCTCCCTCATATCTATTAACTCTAATTAATTGATGTTGAAACTGATTAACTGCACAGAGGGAAGGCCCATTAATTAAGCCTCATTTGTATGACATACTTGTGACATTAATCCACGTCTGTGGCTCTGAAACATGTTTGTGTATGATTGTGACAGAGTTTGCAAGGTGGTTGAGAGAAGTGAGTGGGCTGAAGAGGAGACTAGCAGGATCTCAAAGCAGTGGGACGTGAATAGGACATGCTGTATTTAAGCCACTGAGCTCTGTCTGCTGGGACAGCCGTGATGTAACCACCTAAACGCTTTTGTTCTCTCCACAGACAGGAGCTCAGAGACATACGTGAGTTTATTTAACTCGTGAACTGCATTCCTGGTTCACCGCTTCTCAAAGTATACAGCTATAATTACAATAAAACTTAATTACATTATTTGATTAGATTTAATGCCATTTAGAACATCATTCAAAAAGTAAAATATAAAAATACTAAACATTACAGTTTACATTTACATTGTTACAAAAAATCTATTCTATGAACTTTCTATTCATCAAAGAATCCTTAAAAGAAATGTATCATGATTTCCACAAAAATATTAAGCAGCACAAACATTTTCATCATTGATAATGATAAAAAATGTTTCTTGAGTGACAAATCAACATGTTAGAATGATATCCGAAGGATCACGTGACACTGCACACTGGAGTAATGGCTGAAAATTCAGCTTTGCCCATACAGAAATAAATGACATTTTTAAATATATTAAAACAGTTATTTTAATTTGTAATCATATTTCATAATACTTTAAGAATTGTGTTAAATAAAGTTACAGACTTAAATGAATAATATTTTAACCTATCCTTGTAACTACCCATCACAGAAAACTTTCTGCATTTTTACATTTTCAAAAAACATCACTTAGTACGATTTATAAGCTGTTTTTTTTGGTCACAAGGACCAAAAAATTTGTCACATGCTGCCGTTCGGTCGTTTTCCCTTCACGTCAATACTCCGACGTTGAGGGTACCCCTCTTCGTCAATAAGCTGACGTTTAGGGTCTTCCATTTAGGGTACCCCTATTCGTCAATAAGCCGACGTTTAGGGTTACCCCTCTTCGTCAATAAGCTGACGTTTAGGGTCTTCCGTTTAGGGTACCCCTCTTCTTCAATAAGCTGACGTTGAGGGTCTTCTGTTTAGGGTACCCCCCTTCTTCAATAAGCCGACGTTTAGGGTCTTCCGTTGAGGGTACCCCTCTTCATCAATAAGCCGACATTGAGGGTCTTCCGTTTAGGGTACCCCTCTTCGTCAATAAGCCGACATTGAGGGTCTTCCGTTTAGGGTACCCCTCTTCGTCAATAAGCCGACATTGAGGGTCTTCCATTTAGGGTACCCCTCTTCGTCAATAAGCTGACATTGAGGGTCTTCCGTTTAGGGTTACCCCTCTTCTTCAATAAGCTGACGTTGAGGGTCTTCCGTTGAGGGTACCCCTCTTCATCAATAAGCCGACATTGAGGGTCTTCCGTTTAGGGTACCCCTCTTCGTCAATAAGCCGACATTGAGGGTCTTCCGTTTAGGGTACCCCTCTTCGTCAATAAGCCGACATTGAGGGTCTTCCGTTTAGGGTACCCCTCTTCGTCAATAAGCCGACATTGAGGGTCTTCCGTTTAGGGTACCCCTCTTCATCAATAAGCCGACGTTTAGGGTCTTCCGTTGAGGGTACCCCTCTTCATCAATAAGCCGACATTGAGGGTCTTCCGTTTAGGGTACCCCTCTTCGTCAATAAGCTGACATTGAGGGTCTTCCGTTTAGGGTTACCCCTCTTCTTCAATAAGCTGACGTTGAGGGTCTTCCGTTGAGGGTACCCCTCTTCATCAATAAGCTGACATTGAGGGTCTTCCGTTTAGGGTACCCCTCTTCTTCAATAAGCTGACGTTGAGGGTCTTCCGTTGAGGGTACCCCTCTTCATCAATAAGCTGACATTGAGGGTCTTCCATTTAGGGTTACCCCTCTTCTTCAATAAGCCGACATTGAGGGTCTTCCGTTTAGGGTACCCCTCTTCGTCAATAAGCTGACATTGAGGGTCTTCCATTTAGGGTTACCCCTCTTCTTCAATAAGCTGACATTGAGGGTCTTCCGTTTAGGGTACCCCTCTTCGTCAATAAGCTGACATTGAGGGTCTTCCGTTTAGGGTTACCCCTCTTCTTCAATAAGCTGACGTTGAGGGTCTTCCGTTGAGGGTACCCCTCTTCATCAATAAGCTGACATTGAGGGTCTTCCGTTTAGGGTTACCCCTCTTCTTCAATAAGCTGACGTTGAGGGTCTTCCGTTGAGGGTACCCCTCTTCATCAATAAGCTGACATTGAGGGTCTTCCGTTTAGGGTTACCCCTCTTCTTCAATAAGCTGACGTTGAGGGTCTTCCGTTGAGGGTACCCCTCTTCATCAATAAGCCGACATTGAGGGTCTTCCGTTTAGGGTACCCCTCTTCGTCAATAAGCCGACATTGAGGGTCTTCCGTTTAGGGTACCCCTCTTCGTCAATAAGCCGACATTGAGGGTCTTCCATTTAGGGTACCCCTCTTCATCAATAAGCTGACATTGAGGGTCTTCCGTTTAGGGTACCCCTCTTCTTCAATAAGCTGACATTGAGGGTCTTCCATTGAGGGTACCCCTCTTCATCAATAAGCCGACATTGAGGGTCTTCCGTTTAGGGTACCCCTCTTCGTCAATAAGCCAACATTGAGGGTCTTCCATTTAGGGTACCCCTCTTCGTCAATAAGCCGACATTGAGGGTCTTCCGTTTAGGGTACCCCTCTTCATCAATAAGCTGACGTTTAGGGTCTTCCGTTTAGGGTACCCCTCTTCGTCAATAAGTCGACATTGAGGGTCTTCCGTTTAGGGTACCCCTCTTCGTCAATAAGCCGACATTGAGGGTCTTCCGTTTAGGGTACCCCTCTTCGTCAATAAGCCGACATTGAGGGTCTTCCATTTAGGGTACCCCTCTTCGTTAATAAGCTGACGTTTAGGGTCTTTCATTTAGGGTACCCCTATTCGTTAATAAGCTGACGTTTAGGGTCTTTCGTTTAGGGTACCCCTCTTCGTCAATAAGCCGACGTTTAGGGTCTTCCGTTTAGGGTACCCCTCTTCATCAATAAGCTGACGTTTAGGGTCTTCTGTTTAGGGTACCCCTCTTCATCAATAAGCTGACGTTTAGGGTCTTCCGTTTAGGGTCTTCCGTTTAGGGTACCCCTCTTTGTCAATAAGCCGACGTTTAGGGTCTTCCGTTTAGGGTACCCCTCTTCATCAATAAGCTGACGTTTAGGGTCTTCCGTTTAGGGTACCCCTCTTCGTTAATAAGCTGACGTTTAGGGTCTTTCATTGTTTAGGGTACCCCTCTTCATCAATAAGCCGACATTTAGGGTCTTCCGTTTAGGGTACCCCTCTTCGTCAATAAGCCAATGTTGAGGGTACCCCTCTTCGTCAATAAGCTGACATTTAGGGTCTTCCGTTTAGGGTACCCCTCTTCATCAATAAGCCGACGTTTAGGGTCTTCCGTTTAGGGTACCCCTCTTCGTCAATAAGCCAATGTTGAGGGTACCCCTCTTCGTCAATAAGCCGACGTTTAGGGTCTTCCGTTTAGGGTACCCCTCTTCATCAATAAGCTGACGTTTAGGGTCTTCCGTTTAGGGTACCCCTCTTCGTCAATAAGCTGACATTTAGGGTCTTCCGTTTAGGGTACCCCTCTTCGTCAATAAGCCGACGTTGAGGGTACCCCTCTTCGTCAATAAGCTGACATTTAGGGTCTTCCGTTGAGGGTACCCCTCTTCGTATATATAAAAGTCGTGGTAGCGATTCAGACAAGGTTTTCTGCCCCACGAAAATGTATGGTCACCGCACCAATGATTGTGACAGTCCATGCCACGACACACGCTACTGCAAAATACACATTTGCAGCACAAAATCAATCGCCTGAAGCAATACATTCCAGCTCAGGAAAACAGCTGAATGCCTAAACCCCTTTTGTCAAAATCCAAAGATGAGGGATTTGCATTCAAATCTATCGGAAGACCCTAAACGTCGGCTTATTGACAAAGAGGGGTAACCTAAACGTCGGAGTATTGACGTGAAGGGAAAATGACCGAACGGCAGCAAATGACGAATAGGGGTGAGACCGTGTTGGTACAACAGTGCTTTCTCAAACCTGTCCTGGAGACCCCTCAACACCACACAATTTGGATGTCTCCCTCATCAGAATCAACCAATTCAAGTCTTGCAGTCACTATTAATGAGCTGATTAGTTGAATCAGGTGTGTTAAATGAGGGGTTCCAGGACAGGTTTGAGAAACACAGCTGACCGTGTATGAAGGATTGGGGGTAATAGTTTTGGAGTCAACCACAACCCATATTTGTTGAACACTACTTTGAAAATTGGGAGGAACATTTCATAACTGAAATTCCTGAATGTGACACAATGAGAAGTTTAACTCTTTTCCTATTTATACACAAAATACATGTCAGTATGCCTTCTGTCTGTCCAAAAAATGACTAAACATAACAGACATCATAATTCTTTACATCTAAATAAAAGAAATGACTTTAAAAAAAAAAAAAGATAAATCCATCTCTGGCTGATGACTGTACTTTTGAAGTCTCACAGTATAGCCACAAACTAAATGTTTTGATATTCATGTCACCAAAAAATAAGGTGGAATTAAGCAGGAGTTACAAATGTTGATGGAGCAGAATATTTTGTCAGCCTATTTCCTGTCTTCTCTGGAACATCTTCTGGCCATTAATGTTTTATCCGGCGCTATCTTAAGCCCACAGGAACAGCACACACAGGTTTAGTGTCTCTGCCTTTATTCAGAAAGTTGTTGGGATTACATTCAGGAGTTTTAAAGGACTTTCAGCACTCACTTCACTAACTCATTCATTCTATCATTCTCTTTGAAAACTGTGAATATTGTGTTGAATATTGGTGATTCTTTTTCTGTTTAACAGCATTCAGCACTGCTCGCTATGGTACATATTGACCTTGAAATATTTGATTACCTGTGCCTTTCCACACAACACATTTTCTTTTTTTCAAGCGGATAGTAAATTGATTGTGTTTGACACTTTATATTGATGTATTCTACTAGGTTGGGCTGAATGTGTCCTTTTGTTTGGTATTGGCTCAAGAGTAGGTAATCTCAGCTGACATCCTGTAGGGTGTCTGGAAGAGCGCAGTACCATCTGTTCCTCTGACAGAACAAACATCCTCGGGACCGAAATTCATGCAATACACCCACACTGATATTCCAATAATGTTACAGTATAGGATATTTTGTTGCAAAAATTGGTCTCTATTGGTTGCACACACACACACAGGTTTGTTTTGCTATCAAAGTGAGGACATTCCATAGGCGTAATGGTTTTTATACTGCACAAACTGTACATTGTATCCCCCTACACTAACCCTATCCATCACAGAAAACATTTAGCATTTGACATTTTTAATAAAACATTGTTTAGTATGTTTTTAAAGCTATTCTAAACATGAGGACTCATGAAATGTCCTCATATTTCATGTTTATGTCGTAATACCAGTGTCAAACATTTTTTAGAAATAAATTAGTTTGGTTCAAATTCCTAAAAATTTTGCTCACTGCTTAATGGCCATGGGAAAATGTGAGTCCCAACAAGTTGAGAATCACTGCTATCACTGTAACCACACACACACACACACAGAGGTTTGTTTTGCTATAGTGAGGACATTCCGTAGGCATAATGGTTTTTATACGGTACAAATTGTACATTTTAACCTATCCATCACAGAAAACATTTAGCATTTTGACAATTTTAATAAAACATTGTTTAGTATGTTTTTAAAGCTATTTGAAATATGAGGACGCATGAAATGTCCTCATATTTCATGTTTAAGTTGTAATACCAGTGTCATACCCATGTCACTCACACACACAAACACATATATATATATATATATTTTAGCAATATATTGCAACACTTTATTTTACAGTCTTATTCCCCATGTACATACTGTATACTTATTATAGTAATTGCACTATTTACTAGTACTTATTATTGTACTATTTTTGCACTAGTACCTATTATTGTAATTGTAGCTATGTAGTAACCCTTAACCTACCCCTAAACCTAACCAATGTAGTTACCTCGTTTTACTCAGTAATTTCTTGTGGAAGTACACTGTAAGTACATGTAAGTGCACACATATTTTTTAATATATTTCCTTTGCATGGACACTCTCACTTCGCTGAGAGAGAGGATCCATCTCCAATACAGGAGAATGATGAGAGAGAATAATGATGCCTTCGAGCTCCAGGTACGGAACTACCATCCACGATGATGACTGCCAGACACTGCATAACCTTTCACTTCCTCTGGCACAAAAATTACATGGCACTTTCTGCCATGCCACAAACACTTTAATCCTCTCCAGGGCATTTTGCCACCTTTAGAGAAATCCCACAGTGCCTGTCTTTTTTTTCACAGCAACTAATTCAGTGGCATCTACTGCTCTAATGCCAGTGTTATCCACTGTTCTGAAACACATAGTCTCATTCGACAGCCAGTATTTCACGATCATCCAACAGAACAAGGAGTGTTGTCTAACATTATGACAATTATCATTGAAAGAAATCTAATCACAGCTTTATGAGGCTCCACTTACCCTCTATGGTGTGATGGGAAGTTAACAATGTTATTAGAAATATTGTATGAAATACATTTGTGCCTTTTGTCCTTTTTGGTACTTGAATGTCATTTTGTGAAAGAGAGCAGCTCTAACATTTTACTAAAGGTCTCCTTTAGCGTTCCACGAAACCTACAAAGTCTTGCAGGCTTATATTATATCAAACATTTGAGGTCGCTACGGTTTTTTAATATTTTTGAAAGAAGTTTCGTATAAAAGCTGCATTTATGTGAGCAAAAAAACAGTAAAACAGTAATATTTGGAAAATATTATTACAATTTAAACTATTTATTCCTGTGATTGTGAATCTGAATTTTCAGCGTCACATAATCCATCAGTAATCGTTCGGATTTGTTGACTTGGTGCTGAAGAATCATTTCTATGCGAGACGCGGGCAATGGAACGGGGAAAACCGAGAAGGTCTCGAGATGTGTTTTTAAAAAGTGGAACTGATTTTAATTTCAGTGCCGTGTTTTTAGAAGATACTGCAAAAGACGAAAGACGCGAGCTCAACGGTCATACACATCCGTCTAGCATGTGTTTGCATGGAAAACTATGAAAAGTGTGTTCTGTGTGAACAGCCCCTGACAAGTTTAAAAAGAAAAATGAGGGTCGGTCAACGATAACAGAATTTAAGTTTCTAGGTGAACTACTCCCATAAAATGCCAGAAAGTGCCTCTCGTTAAGTACTTCAGAAATGGGCTGTGCAGACTGTGTGTCAGAGAGCAGGGAGAGACGCTATGATTGGACAGGACATTAAGCTGCCCGTCAGAAGACTCGAGACGGAATGCTGGCATTAAATAAAAACTGAAGGGAATGCCACCTTTGAACCACATTAACACAATAACTGATAAGCAATGTCATGTCACCATCCTGCACTCAATTTACAAAATGAACAAACTGTACAGACTGAGAAAATGAAAGTTGATGGGTCTCTCCTCTCTCTTCCAGCAGTGGTGTTTTACACCATCAGCCAATTACTCTGTTACTGCAGCCACCTCCACCTGCCACATTCCATCACAGTCGTCGTGGAAACAAGCCCTGCATAGCGCTCATATTAAAACGCGCTGCAATAGAAACAGTTCAGCTCTACTTCAGCATGCAGCATTGATCACCATGGTGACATATTACAAACAGTTTCTTTGAAAAACTCCTTTTCTGCTAAGTCATGTTCATTCTCTGACCTCATGAACAGAAATATATCAAGAAACATCTGAATAACAAAGTGACGCATTAACAAAATTAAAATAGATTTTCAAGAAAATCTTCAGAGAAAATGCACTCGAATGACTTCTAAGTGCATTACTTCTTCATATGATAGCAGATGGGAATAGATTAGATTTAACTTCAAGCAAGGATCTAATTAGAAGTTCAAATTGTACTATATACATATAAAAAATTACAGTAAAATGCAAATGACGCACGATATCCAAATGTTAGTGTAATGGAAATGCAGAAGACCTGTTATAATGTGGTTCAGTAAAACGTATGAAGCAATATTCTACAGTATATTCTGTACAAACTGTAATGCAATGCAAAAACATGACAGTAAAGAAATTAACATTGTTATAAAAGATTTCTGTTTCTTTTGAACTTTCTATTCATCCAAGAATCCTGAAATATCAGGGTTTCCACAAAAATTTTAAGCAGTGCAACTGTTTTCAACACTGATAATAATAAGTGTTTCTTGAGCAGCGTATCAGCATATTAGAATGATTTCTGAAGGATCATGTGACTGACTGGAGTAACAAATCAAATAAATTTCAAAATACAAAAGAATTCATTTTACATTTACAAATAGCTACTGATTTTACTGTATTTTTGGTCAAATAAATGCAGCCTTGGAGTGCATAAAAGACTTCAACACATTACAAAATCGTATCAGCCCCAATTTTTTTGTTTTTACGACACTGTGTAAGTATTTTAATCAGGTTCAATTGAATTAACTTATCTTGTTTCTAAAAAAATAAAAACTGCTCTGTTTCTAAAAATTGTTCTATTTTTCGAAGTCCCCTAAGACTAAGAGCTGTGAATTAGTATGGACAACCTGTGCTTTGCTCAGAAGGTGCAATGGAGGATGAAAACTATAAAGTCGAGTTAT